>JAVRXN010000002.1:54017302-54397302 GCA_033556935.1 Timema podura | reverse complement strand
TTTAACTATACAACTATACTAATAATGTATTAAATATTATTATTGCTGGTCAAAAATTAAAAGGATTTTTATATTTTAAGCTCGCCTTCCCAAAAAGTTTTAAGTATATAACAATAATATATTTAATTATAGCTGCCATTTTTAACACTGAACAAATCTTTACTTAATAAAAATAATATGGAGATCAACTGCTTAATGAAAATATATGATATGCAAAAAGTTTGTTGGCTATACCTTATCAACTACACATACCAATTACTTAAGTATTGTCTGATCATTCTCACTCATTGTCAGACATAAATAAAAGTTATTTGAAATACATGTTGTTAAAAACGTAATTATGTTTCCTTTTTTTATTAAAACAAGAATGGAAGGAAGGTATTATGATACCAATTTTTAAAAAGGAATAAAAACAGATTATAATAATTATAGAGATATCTCACTAATACCAACATGCTATAATATTTTATCTAAAATAATTCTAATGAGATTGGCACAATAAGCTGAGGAAATAATCGGGGACCATCAGAGTGGATTTCGACAAAATACATAAAGAACGAATCAAATTTTTACAGTTAGGAAAATATTAGAAATAAATGGTACGGCGCACCGCACAGACTTTCTCTCTCTTTCTATAAACTCGTAAGATTTCTGAACGGAATAATGTACATTGTATTATCACCACTCCACATAAGAACACGCATAAAATAATATACAATGATATAGAATCAATGAGAAAAGAGGCGCATCTTTGTCCACCTAAGAACATTTCAAACAGTTTAATGTCTTCCACAAGGGTCAAAACTTCGTATTAAAATTTCGATTTCTGATTAAAATTTTAACATTTTATAAGGTGTTGCAGATCTTCAAGTCATCGTATTGATATTTAATTATTCATTTATACATTTTGACCAATAAAAAATGTAAATATTGACTATTTAGTCTAAAATGGAGATAGATCATTGCTATGCAAACATTTCTCCTAAGAGATTTAAGGAAAAATAACATACTTTTTTAGATACTTATATTTAATTACTCTATGGCATTGGAGAATTATTGCGTTAAGACTTAAGTAGTATATCTTTCCAACTAAAGCTCACAAAATTGTATTAATATATTTGCAAATATCTCAGAAACTGCTGCTTTTATAAAAATATATGTCAAATAAAAGTTTTTTATTTCTAATAGTCCTACAATTTTACAATGATAATTTGTTTAGTTTCTCCAATAGTTGCGGAGATACGGAAATTAACGCTTCTGTAATGTACCCTAAGAATCATTTTCATAGGAAAATGAAAATAGCCAGTTTATTTATAATCTTATTCAACGCCTAGATACGAATTTTAATCAAAATCGTTTGAGCAGATTTTGAGAAAACCAAATTTTTCTCTTTTCGCCCTTCAGTAAACTACCCTTAATTTTAAGTTTTTATAGACACACAGACAGACGGCATTGCAAAGACTATTTTTTAGGGTTCGAGGGGTGATGAGACGTCGACATCCATCAACATTTCAGGTTTTTTTTAATTTTTTTTTACGGTCGCAATACTTAAACTTTAATGTCCAAAAAGTTAAAAAATTCATATAATTGCGTATAGATTGAAAGTTATTGATTTTATAAAAATATGTTTCGGATAAAATATCTGTATTATAAATATATATACATATTTGTAATGCTAAGTAATTTCATATCTCAAATAGTTTCGGAGATATTTGAAAAAATGTTAATTGACGCATCAGACCGGAGCCCTTAACGCCATTTTGCCGAAATATTGAGGGTAGCCATTTTGTTTGGAATATTTATTAATGTTAATAAATGAAATTTAATCAAAATCGTTTGAGCCGATTTTGAGAAAATCGACTTTTTCTCTTTTTGCCCTTCAGTAAACTACCCTTAATTTTAAGTTTTAATAGACACACAGACAGACGGCATTGCAAAGACTATTTTTTAGGGTTCGGGGGGTCATGAGACGTCGACATCCATCAACATTTCAGGTTAGTTTTTTTTACGATCGCAATACTTAAGCTTTAATGTCCAAAAAGCTAAAAATATATATATAATTGCATATAGATTGAAAATTATTGATTTTATAAAAATATGTTTCGAATAATATATTTGTATTATAAATATATATACATATTTGTAATGCTAAGTAATTTCATATCTCAAATAGTTTTGGAGCTATTATAAAAAATGTTAATTTACGCATCAGACCGGAGCCCTTAAAGCGATTTTGCCGAAATATTGAGAGTAGCCATTTTGTTTGTAATATTTATTAACGTTCATAAATGAAATTTAATCAAAATCGTTAGAGCCGATTTTGAGAAAATCGACGTTTTCTCTTTTTTGCCCTTCAGTAAACTACCCTTAATTTTAGGGGTAGATATCCAATTCCAAAAACCCCTCGGGGCAACCCTATGAAAACCCTAGATATCAAGTTTCAGCTCAATCGGTAAAATAGTTTAGGCTCTAGTTGGAGGTACAGACAGACAGACAGACAGACAGACAGACGGAAATTCAAAAACCACTTTTTCGGATTCAGGAAGTCATGAAACGTCAAAATTCATCAAAATCTCGAGTTCGAATTTTTTGACGATCACCATACTTTCTCTACCTATAAGATAGAGAGAAAGTAAAAATAGTGGGTGCACAACATAATGGTTTATCAATTATATATATAGATTTTAAAAATGCCTATGATTCATTTTAAAGAAACAATTTATGTACAATTTTAGTTAAGTTTGGGATATTCAAAATACTTGTCAAGTTAACTATTGGGATATATTTGATTGATACGCGTGTCAGGGTATGGGATGGATGCCACTTATTAGATAATTTAGAATTACATAATGGGTTGAAATAAGGAAATGCACTTTCCCCGTTATTTTTCAACTTAGCTTTAGAGTATGCTCTTAAGATAATGAAAGATAGTAGAGAAGTTTTGAAATTAAATGACGCATTGCAGATATTAGGATACGCAGATGGTATGGTTGTGTTGGGCAATAGTAAGGAAGCTGAATAAGTTTAACAATGAACGTTGAAAAGAATACACACAGAGAAAATAGATTGGAGAAGATAATTTAGAGATTACTTCGAACAACATATCATTTGACAAGGTCAATGCGTTTAAACATTTAGTAAAAATTTCTACTAGCAATAACGATATTAGATTTGAAATTGGGAAATGATTACAGTACGGAAATGATTGCTATTGGTCAGTGATTTGTTGTCATCTCGCCTGCTTTTAGTGAATGTAAAACTCAAAATATACAAAAGAATATTTTTACTGAAGGTTCTATATGGGAGTGAAGCGTGTTTCTTTACTTTAAATGACGGAAACAATTTTAGGTGTTCGAAAACAAGGTTCTTAGAAGATATATGGTCCAAGAGGAGATGAGGCTACTGGGAGTGGAGGAGGCTTCAAAATTATGAGTTACATACTCTGTGCTCAACACAGGACATTGTTAGGTTAATCAGCTCTCGTAAATTTCAGTGGGCAAGACTCGCTGTGCGAATGGAATAGTATAGAACCGTGTTCAGGGTATTGGCTGGTAGAACCAATGGAACCATTGAGAAGACCTAGATTCAGTTGGGAGGATGGATGACAGAATGGTCTTGAGGGACATGGGGCTTAATTAGGTCAACTGGATATAGCTAGCTCAAGTTAAGGATAGGTGGCGTACCTTTGTAAGTGTAGCAGATGAACTTTCAAATTGATAATTCCTTAAAGTAAGTAAGTTATCAAAACCATAATTGTTTTCTTGAAATTCAAATTATAATTTAATCACTGTCTGAATTAAAACTCCTGTTAAAATGATTGTTTTTTGACGTAATAATGAGTTCAAATAAAGGCAGAAATAAAAACTGATCAAATTTAACCATAGTTATATATTTTAATAATTTACAAAATATGAGAGCAATGAAAACAAGTCTGTAAAATTATTTTTTATGAAAGTAATAAATCAGTGAACTTATTCTTTCATTCTCTTTTTCTTAGATAAATAAAAAGTTTATATCTCATTTTGATTTCTTCTTTCAAAGATACATGTTGACTCCTACAAAATAATTAGTTTGGAAGTGATCATAGATCTGTTGATATAATTTATGTTTATAGTCGAAATTAAATAGCTCTTTTTTACAACTGCAATAAATTTTACTCAGCATTGAATTTCATTAGATAATCAAATAAATATTATTGTAGCTAAAATTATCTTCTAAAGTGGTCACCATTAAATGTTAAATTAACCTATCTACAACCCGTCGTAAGTCAACAAAAAAAAGTGTTCATTATTATTATTATCATTATCATAATATTTTTATTGAATCTATTTCTATATATTTAAATATAAGGATGTGAAGTTAAATTAAGATGAGCTTAATATATTTTTTTTATCATCTTTTACAAATAATAATAATAATAATTATTATAATTTTGAGCTGGGGATTTATTATTGTACGGTACATTTTCTTCCATCTTACATCTATGTAGGTCAACATATGTTTATTTTCCATTACGTTTAAAATAGATCTTTATTCAGTGGTGTAGCTTTTACGGCTGCTGCTTTTTCTACTATTCGCTAATTATTATTATTAACACCACGTCTTACTACCCGTTCAATTTATACACTAATTCAGCAATCTTCTTTTTGTTGTTGTAGATATTAATTTTTTTCCTTTGTTGTTAGTACTCACATAGTATATTTATTTATGGAGGTTAGTTTTAAATAATACCAGTATGAGAACTTCCATACAATAAAACATCCCACCATATTTTCAAAAATAATAATAATTGTATTGAAGATCTTTATATTTCTTGATGACTGTTTCCGCAATGTTGGATGCCATTTACCCTCATATTTCCTTACATCTCAATCTATCTTAGTCTTTGTGAAACCACCCCTTTCTTATCCCTCTCTATCCATCTATCTCTCCTTTCCTTTCTATTGTTTGTATTGCTATCACTATCTTTGTCTTGCAATAGTTTCACTGTTTTGCACACTCAGATGTAGTAAAATATTTTAAGACTCATGGGCGATGTTTATTCGATGTTTCAGAACATTGAAGGATTTTTAAGAGATTTTATATGACCTTGGACTCGATAAGATTGTTTTACTTTTATTAAAATGATGGATATAAATGTTGTGCATAAATGCTTATGTTAGAGTGATTGCGTATTATTCTCATATCTTCTGATCTAATCAAGTATCATATTTAAAATAAGTGTAATTACGTCCCATAATACCTCAAATCTAAGTATTATCATTCGTTTTATCTGCCCAGATGAACAAAGATTAGTGACAAGACATGTATTAATCACAAATTGTGAATGTGTGGAATGCCAGGCCTCCACCGTGGTTTGGATTCCACGTTAAACTGTAGGTCCTCCATTTCATCCCATAATCACCCTACCATTGCACATTAGCGTAAGTGCGTATAACCCGAACGGGTAGTAAGACGCGGTGCTAATATAATAATAACAAAGATTAGAAAAAATAACGATATCATGAGTGTTTGGAAATGAGAAAATAGCACGTAGCTTTTATCTAAAGGTTTTAAAATTGAAATGCTTCACTTTAAAAAATTTACTAAAATTAATATTAAATTACTATGAACTAGAAAACTCTGTTCCACTAAAATTTGTAAAATCGCTTAGGACCCCACCAATACATAATTAAAACATAATTATGTAGTTCCTTTAGTTCATTTTACTCCATTCAGATGTCCAAATGTTTAAATAATGGAGTTGGAATATTAGAAGTCCAATCATAGTTTAAAATAACAAATTACACTTAAAAGTGGATACAATCTATAAAAGATTAAGGGTAAATTAAAACATACAAATGCAACTTGAATACATTCTTTGGAACTAGCTCCAAAAGACTTTAAAAAATAAAATAAATGTTTAAACAAAATCTGTTTGCAATTTATTTTTATTTTACATTATAGACCTATACTTTATTTGTTTTCATTACTCATATTATTGTAGGCAAGGGTGCGGATAATTATTCTTTTAACACCTGTCTTGCCAACCATTCTGGTTGTACGCTAATGGTTTAGAGGATTAGGAAGGATATATTTATAGAAGTGTACTATGCATGGAAGGATAGTGAAAAACAACTTTGAATAAACTACCCTCAGTACACTAGACCGAGATTCGAACCTCAATCTCTCTTTCGTCGTTAGTCTAGTCTACTGTGAGGGTAGCGCGTTAGACTATGCGGCCACCGAGGTGGGTCCTATAAGTATTAAAAGGATGGTTTGGGTTGCACCACGGATGAGTTCAAATCAAATTTTGAAGAAAGTCAAGGCAACTGCCTAGGAACCCCATCGGTAGGCACGCGAACTAATAATGTGAGGATTATCTAGTATAGTTTGATGGTGACTGGGATGTATGAGTTTGAATGCCGGCTAGGTATACTAAACGCGTTTTTCTGAATGGTTTTACACACTCCGTCCAAGCGAATGCGTGAATATTTCCTTTATGTCTTACAGTATTCATCTTAACTTCAATGGTATTATACATTTCATGTAGCCTAGAAAACCTCTAAGATTCATACATATTTAACCACAGCCTAGGGCGTAAATATGACATGATCACTTAAGCAAATAACAATTTTTACTTCACCCCTCAAAGATGGAGTGAATGTGATCGTCAAAAAGATCGAAAACTTGGTATTTGATAAGTCGTTTTTGTGATACCGTATCTCTGTCTGTCTGCAACTTCCTACAGTTGGTAAAAGTTGTGAAATGACATAATATACACTGTTGCAGTAACATTCAACAAATATCATAAATGTTATAATAAACACGGTTACAAATATTTAAAAAAGAGGAGCATCTGTGTAAATCAAGCATAACAATCATTCATATTTCTAAGTAGGCCTACTCTATAAAAATATACTTGTTTGCTTATAGCTAAGAGATTATTGGTTTTATAAAAATAAAGTCCATATTAAACTATTTTTAATTTTAACAGTATTAAATTTACAATGATAAATTATTCAGTATCTCAAATAGTTGCGCATATATTATCAAAATTGGACACTTTTACTCATGTAAATTTCTCTTAAAGTAATTTTAATGAGAAAACGAGAATTGCCATTTTGTTTGCAATATTAAATAAATGGTACGGAGCACCGCACAGACTTTCTCTCTCTTTCTATAAACTAGGAAGATTTCTGAACAGAATAATGTACATTGTATCATCACCACTCCACATAACAACACGCATAAAATAATATACAATGATATAGAATCAATGAGAAAAGAGGCGCATCTTTGTCCTCCTTAGAACATTTCAAACAGTTTAATGTCTTCCACAAGGGTCAACACTTCGTATTAAAATTTCGATTCTGGTTAAAGTTTTAACATTTTATAAGGTGTTGCAGATCTTCAAGTCATCGCATTGATATTTAATTATTCATTTATACATTTTGACCAATAAAAAATGTAAATATTGATTATTGAGTCTAAAATGGAGATAGATCATTGCTATGCAAACATTTCTCCTAAGAGATTTAAGGAAAAATAACATACTTTTTTAGATACTTATATTTAATTACTCTATGGCATTGGAGAATTATTGCGTTAAGACTTAAGTAGTATATGTTTACAACTAAAGTTCACAAAATTGTATTAATATATTTGCAAATATCTCAGAAACTGCTGCTTTTATAAAAATATGTGTCAAATAAAAGTTTTTTATTTCTAATAGTCCTACAATTTTGCAATGATAAGTTGTTTAGTTTCTCCAATAGTTGTGGAGATATGGAAATTAACGCTTCTGTAAAGTACCCTAAAAATCTATTTCATAGAAAAATGAAAATAGCCAGTTTATTTATAATCTTAATCAACGCCTAGATACGAATTTTAATCAAAATCGTTTGAGCAGATTTTGAGAAAACCAAATTTTTCTCTTTTCGCCCTTCAGTAAACTACCCTTAATTTTAAGTTTTAATAGACACACAGACAGGCGGCATTGCAAAGACTACTTTTTATGGTTCGGGGGGTCATGAGACGTCGAAATACATCAACATTTCAGGTTAGTTTTTTTTACGATCGCAATACTTAAGCTTTAATGTCCAAAAAGTTAAAAAATATATATAATTGCGTATAGATTGAAAATTATTGATTTTATAAAAATATGTTTCGAATAAAATATTTGTATTATAAATATATATACATATTTGTAATGCTAAGTAATTTCATATCTCAAATAGTTTCGGAGCTATTATAAAAAATGTTAATTTACGCATCTGACCAGAGCCCTTAAAGCCATTTTGCCGAAATATTGAGAGTAGCCATTTTGTTTGGAATATTTATTAATGTTCATAAATGAAATTTAATCAAAATCGTTAGAGCCGATTTTGAGAAAATCGACTTTTTCTCTTTTTGCCCTTCAGTAAACTACCCTTAATTTTAAGTTTTAATAGACACACAGACATACGGCATTGCAAAGACTATTTTTTAGGGTTCGGGGGGTCATGAGACGTCGAAATCCATCAACATTTCAGGTTAGTTTTTTTTACGATCGCAATACTTAAGCTTTAATGTCCAAAAAGCTAAAAATATATATATAATTGTGTATAGAATGAAAATTATTGATTTTATAAAAATATGTTTCGAATAAAATATTTGTATTATAAATATATATACATATTTGTAATGCTAAGTAATTTCATATCTCAAATATTTTCGGAGCTATTATAAAAAATGTTAATTTACGCATCAGACCGGAGCCCTTAAAGCGATTTTGCCGAAATACTGAGAGTAGCCATTTTGTTTGGAATATTTATTAATGTTCATAAATGAAATTTAATCAAAATCGTTAGAGCCGATTTTGAGAAAATCAACTTTTTCTCTTTTTTCCCTTCAGTAAACTACCCTTAATTTTAGGGGTAGATATCCAATTCCAAAAACCCCTCGGGGCAACCCTATGAAAACCCTAGATATCAAGTTTCAGCTCAATCGGTAAAATAGTTTAGGCTCTAGTTGGAGGTACAGACAGACAGACAGACAGACAGACAGACAGACAGACAGACGGAAATTCAAAAACCCCTTTTTCGGATTCAGGAAGTCATGAAACGTCAAAATTCATCAAAATCTCGAGTTCGATTTTTTTGACGATCACAATACTTTCTCTACCTGTAAGATAGAGAGAAAGTAAAAATGCCTGGATACAAAATCTAGTAAAAATCGTTAGAGCGGATTTTATGTTGATATATTTTATCTAATTTTGCTCTTCAGTAAACTACCTCTAACTTTATGTTTAGATGAATCCAAATCTCATTGAGTAGACCTTACTAAAACCCCAAATACCAAGTCTTAGCCCCATCGGTAAAATAGTTTCGGCTCTATTCTAAGATACAGACAGAAAAATGGCATCGTAAAAACAACATTTTCTGTTTCAGGGTGTTGTATAACATCAACATTTATCAAAATTTCTAACTCAATTTTCATTACGATTGCAAAACTTATCTCTTAGAAGGGTCGAGAGAATGTAAAAATCCATAGAAGATGAAAAGGAATACCAAAGCCAGTTTTTGCTTTTCCACCGCGTCTTACTACCCTTTCAAGTTACACGCCTATGTATATTGTGCCAGGAACGAGCAAATTTGAATTTAGAGGAAGTATACCCTCATTAGCTTAGAGAGAGAGTGAAAAAGCATTTGGGAAAAACAACCCTTAGTACACCAGACATGAATTCAACCTCGATCTCACCGTCATCAGCAGTCTAGTATATTGTCAGGGTGTTGCCCTAGACCATGTAGCCACCGAAGGGAGTCATATCTATTCAATCTATATTTTCCACAAAAAAAACCTACATAGTTCATAGCAATTTATGCAAGGTAATATTTTGATAAATTTACGATTGGTAAATTATTTAATGTTCATCCCCCTTTAGGTAATATTTATTTTAAGAAAAATAAAATATATTTAGGTATATTTATGATTTGCAAAAAACTCTTTATTCTGTCCCACTGGGCGATATGTATTTTATTGAATCTTTTGTCATCTCTTATTTGCCGCCTGATTTAAGCTGTCCTGAAGAGCTCCTCGCTGGAGGCTTCCAAAGGAGGAGGGAAGAAGCTTTTGTGTGTATTTTGTTTCTAGCAGTGTTTTTATCTCCGCTTTGCAGGACCTACTTGATATTCCAGGACATACGCCGAGCTCTGAGAACACCGCGGGAAGAGAGCAGTAGCTCTGTAGCTACCAGACAAGTGTCGGTGTTTTGAAGGCACTTCGCATGAGTAGTATTAAAACAGGACCATAAGGGTATGTGTGGGGGTGGTTCAAGGAGCTCGTCACACACTGAGGAAACGTCTGATCTATAGTTCGAGTCCTAAGGTCAGGGACTTACTGAAGGGAGGTGTATTAAGTGTTCAAACCCTGTCTGAAAATGTTACTATGAAGGTAGTTTTGTACTATACTTAATATATATGTTTGTAACATATTTTTAGCACCACGTCTTACCACCCGTTCGGGTTATTCGCTCATGAACTAATTACAATAATGGTTTTAATGTTTAGGAATATTATATTTCGAGGAAGTGTACCATCATTTGCGTGGAGGGAGAGTAGAATTTTATTTTTTTAGGAAAAAATCAACATAGGTACACCCAACACATTATATACATTTGAACCTCGATCACCTCTTATCGCCAGTCTAGTCTACTTCGAGAGTCGCGCGTTAAACCATACGGCCACCGATACGGGCTAAAGTTTTTTTTATAAAATCCATAGCATTTACAGCCCCTCTATGATTTTTAAAAATAACTTAAAATTGATTAAAATAAAATTCAATTCATAAAATATCTTTATCATTTACAATTGCGGGCCTCACCAAGAGCCTCTCTACCCCTGCACAACAATTGTTTTGTTTATGTCTACGACCTTAATTTTGTATACACTTTTATCTCTGGGATAAAACCTATTGATCATTTACATACTTTGATAGGAATTAGAATGATATAAATAAAAGCTTAGAAAATACAAATATTAAGTTTTGGCGTCTATATTGATACAAATTTACCATGTAATTTATAAAAAATTATAGCTACTGATCACATTACTTGAATAAAAATATGGGTATAATTTGATTAATTTTTGTAACTGTCGAATACGTTTCTTATTTTCAGAACAATCTATAATTTCCTTCTAACCAAATTTATATTTTGACTGCCTCTCTAACAAAACAAAGACCTAATAATTTTTTAGTTTAAAACCTTTGAAAAATAGATAAAATAAAGTGTAATTCTTTTTATGTAACATCCATGACTTACTCATTATTTTAATCCTGATATTTAACATATAAATATTATTAAAATGATCCATTTTAAATCAGGTTTATTAATAATTATTTATAAAGTACGGTAGGGATTGGAATGGGTCGGTTTCATTTGCGAGACTGGCCCATTCCATTTTAGTTTAGGCAGGTGTCGTCTTGTATTTAGTGTAGTATTGCACTTGTGGCGTACTCAATCCATCCACTACGCTCCATTATACTCGTTCCACGAATATGTGACTCATTAATACTAACATATGATTACATTTGGATTACCATTTTAACCTCCATTCCAAGAATAATATCAGACCCACTTCAGTGGCTGAATTGTTTAAGGCATCACTCCCGTGTTAGACTGACCTGCTGAAAACAAAGATATCGGTGTTAGAATCCAGGTAGGGTCTACTGAGTGTTGTTTTTCCTAAATTGTTTCCCACTCTCCTCCCACGCAAATGCAGGTAAACTAACTCTAAAATGCTTCCTTTCTCATCCTTATTCCACTAGAGTAATGATAATATGTACAGTATATATTAGGAATTATTGTAAGTTAAACGAAATAAACAAACTTACAATTATTTGGCATGAATGTGGAAATACAAGAATTTTTAATTTTTTTTGATCTTCAAAACAACGATATCATTAATTGACTGTGAATAACCCATAAAATAGTAAACCACAAACGCGTTTATAGTTATATATTTGCTGTTTTTTCGAAAAGGAAGTGAAAACAAACAAATTTTCAAATCATATTTTGAGTTTTTTTATTCTCTACCACTTTGCAAAGTTTTGCAGTTTTTCCCAGTAACAGCCTGTATATATATGCACAATATTTATATTGTATGTATAATACATGTATAGTATATATTAAATGGTCTATCTATATTTATATACATATTTCTTGATATTATAATATATATTCTCTATCTATCTATCTATCTATCTATCTATCTATCTATCTATCTATCTATCTATCTATCTATCTATCTATCTATCTATCTATCTATCTATCTATCTATCTATCTATCTATCTATCTATCTATCTATCTATCTATCTATCTATCTATCTATCTATCTATCTATCTATCTATCTATCTATCTATCTATCTATCTATCTATCTATCTATCTATCTATCTGTCTGTCTGTCTGTCTGTCTGTCTGTCTGTCTGTCTGTCTGTCTGTCTGTCTGTCTGTCTGTCTGTCTGTCTGTCTGTCTGTCTGTCTGTCTGTCTGTCTGTCTGTCTGTCTGTCTGTCTGTCTGTCTGTCTGTCTGTCTGTCTGTCTATCTATCTATTCTATCTATCTATCTATCTATCTATCTATCTATCTATCTATCTATCTATCTATCTATCTATCTATCTATCTATCTATCTATCTATCTATCTATCTATCTATCTATATCTATCTATCTATCTATCTATCTATCTATCTATCTATCTATCTATCTATCTATCTATCTATCTATCTATCTATCTATCTATCTATCTATCTATCTATCTATCTATCTATCTATCTATCTATCTATCTATCTATCTATCTATCTATCTATCTATCTATCTATCTATCTATCTATCTATCTATCATCTATCTATCTATCTATCTATCTATCTATCTATCTATCTATCTATCTATCTATCTATCTATCTATCTATCTATCTATCTATCTATCTATCTATCTATCTATCTATCTATCTATCTATCTATCTATCTATCTATCTATCTATCTATCTATCTATCTATCTATCTATCTATCTATCTATCTATCTATCTATCTATCTATCTATCTATCTATCTATCTATCTATCTATCTATCTATCTATCTATCTATCTATCTATCTATCTATCTATCTATCTATCTAATCTATCTATCTATCTATCTATCTATCTATCTATCTATCTATCTATCTATCTATCTATCATATCTATCTACATCTATCTATCTATCTATCTATCTATCTATCTATCTATCTATCTATCTATCTATCTATCTATCTATCTATCTATCTATCTATCTATCTATCTATCTATCTATCTATCTATCTATCTATCTATCTATCTATCTATCTATCTATCTATCTATCTATATCTATCTATCTATCTATCTATCTATCTATCTATCTATCTATCTATCTATCTATCTATCTATCTATCTATCTATCTATCTATCTATCTATCTATCTATCTATCTATCTATCTATCTATCTATCTATCTATCTATATCTATCTATCTATCTATCTATCTATCTATCTATCTATCTATCTATCTATCTATCTATCTATCTATCATCATCTATCTATCTATCTATCTATCTATATCATATACATATATATATATATATATATATATATATACAAAGAGATAAATAGCTGTACGAGTGTATAATGTGTATATATATATATATATACTATACAGTTAGGTATCTCTCTGTATGTATACTATATATATAAAAATAGCTGTTAGATACTGTCCTATCCAATGTATTAATACAATACAAATCGACAAATGCTCCATTTGAGTTTTAGATAACTATTATAATATCCCACCTGAGATCAGTGGAATACGAGAAAAATCTTTGTTCTTTCTAAAGTTGTTTCTATTGCTTTGAAAATCAGATGATCCTAATATTGAGAAAATTGACTCGATGGAAGTGTTTGTAAAAGTTATATGAAATTATACTACTTTGAATTTCAAACAAGGGGGTTGACTTCAAATAAAATACAAAGGACAAAATTTATAATTAAATGTTTAATCTTTGTAACAAGTTTATTTGATTATTTAAAAAAATCTAGGATGATACATTTTAAAGCCAATCAAGAATCGATACCTATTTAACTATTCAAATGCTCACTTAAATAATATTTTAGAATCACTGTCAATTTTATTTGTAACCATATATTACTACCCATCCAGGCTATCCACATTAAATTACGGTAGAGAGGAAAGGTATGATGAAGGTAGATTTTGATAAAACCGTGTTAGTGTATAAGCGTGAGGGGGAAACCATTGTTAGAAAGTTCTCTTAGTACATTCAGCTGGCATTCAAACCCAGAACTTTCCGTCACCAATAAACCAAACTAAACGAGCTATAACTTTATTCAACGTGTCTGAAAAAATTATTAAACCCTAGAAAAATTATTTGTTTAAAGTTAGTTCATCTACTAAAATGTGTATGTTAGATACAATTTAAGCATACCATAGTAGTACTATAAATAATAATATATAACACTTATAAATATTCTTATAACCGTTTACTATCTTTAAATTACTCAAATATTTTTTTTCTTTTATCTTTGTATTTTACTTACAGATAACACACAATATCACAAATATTCTATTGGGATTGGTTTTCCTAAATGTATTTTAATCATAAACAAAATTAAATTAATTTTAATATATAATTCACACAGGAATTACCTCAAAACTAAAGAAATGTTGCTAAATTATTTATTATCTATAGATGGGCACAAATTGATAAGAAAATGAATAAAACACACGTATTATATTTGAAGCTAAATAAAAACAATATTCTTGTTAAAGACTAAAGTACAACTCCGTTTAAAGAACAAAATAATTTCTCTATACAAAATATATAATAAGTATATAAAAATTCTTGAACAAAACAAGTTAGATACACATATAAAACCTAACAAAATGTTTGTGCTACCCTCATTTTATTGGTCCAATCGTAACCTCTAGCAACTTAAATTGCTAGAGTTCCGGGAGTTGACCATTCCCGTTGGTAAAATGGCCACAGCAATAAGCTTTGTGTGCTTTTAAACAGAGTAGAACAATACAAGTAACATGTACGGTATATATATGCCAGTGGAGTAGAAGGAGAATAGGGATGAAGGACTAGTTCTGTTATATGGTCCTAAACTGTGAGGCTATCGGTTAAGATTGTACGCTCATATTTACCCCATAAAAATACGTCTCTATACAACAAGACTAACTGGAATAATACACGGAGTTAAATTTATTATTATTACGGTGAACATTATGGTGATTAACGACTTAATTTAATGGGTGTGTATAAAGTTTGAATTCAAGAGAAAGTGCACCAATATTAGCTTTGAAAGAAGCTGGGAAAACCTCAGAGGAAAACTGTTGATAAAATCCATACCTTGTACACCCGACCAACATTTCCCGTCAAAGGCAAACCTGTCTATTGTGAATCTAACACTATATAAAAGTGTGATCACCGTTTCTGGTCACATATCTCACGTATACCCTGATTTTTATAATAATCCCATTGTTGACCATAAACATTGATTGAAAATAAATAACTAAAATTTGGCATTATATATTTATGTTATTTTATTTAAACCAAACAGTTAATTTAAAAAGTTATCAAAGGTTTCCAATAATACTTCTTTCTTATTAACTGTTTAAGTCCGTTTTACATCACTTATTACTTAAATTTTACATCCATTTATGTTTCAAGTCAATGACCTGGATTGGTTTTTTATTCAAGTCATATTTTTCCACTACCGGCTTGCTAGACCCTTCTCAGCTTCATATGCCTTATAATCCAACACAAGACAAGTACAGGCACAACATCCAATCCTCGGCCGTCAATTTATCAATGTGACAGGGTAAACCCATATTTTCATCAATTATACATTTTCGGCCATCAAACACAGGACCCTTTGCTAAGTAGGCAGACACTCTATCGACAGAGCTTAGGTGTTGGACTTATTAAATAGATTAACAATATAAATAAAATTATAATAATATTTTCTTTCCACCACTGTGGAAAAATTTGTTTCCAGTTTCCCAAATACGAGCTTCTTTTGAAAATCAGATTGTAGCTGTGTTTACAAAATAAAGCCTTTTACCTAATAGTTTTTCATATAGTTAATTTCGTTGATTATTTTACTCAAACGATTATTATTAATTATCTAACTTGGATTTTTAAATTGACATATGAATAACCTTCTAAAATAATTTACTAATGTCTCTGGAAATGTAATTAAATGACAATTGGAAACCAGAATATATTTATGGATATAAATGACATTAAAACAATGATTCAACATAATTTAGTTTCAATTAAGGATCATAAATTTCCTATTTTCAATTTGAAATAAAAGCAAGTTTATTAGAAAAATATGAAATACTAGTAATGACAGGCCCGTATCCAGGATTTCTGTTCAGGAGAGTGAGGGGAGGGGGGGGGGCGCAGAAAAAAAAATGAACTAGAAATATTTTACAGTACAGGGATTAATATTTTATTCCACTCTAAAATTTTGAAAAAAAAAAAAAAAAAAAAAAAGGGGAACCACTTAAACCAGCTAAACTGTTAAAAACCTTAATCCATCTTCCAGTTAAATATATATGTGTGAATTGTTAGGTACCGGTACATATTTATATATTTTTTTATACAATGCAAATGATCTATTATATTCTTTACAACATAGCTGATAAATATAATAAAACATAGTACAAATATTTTTTCTATAAATGTACTTTAAAGAAACGAAAAGTCACACATTTATTTGTATAGGGTCTTCATATTTTGGGTCTGCTGTCCATAATTTTGGTGAAAAGTATGCTCAAACTAAACATCAACAGCAATTTATGTTATGTTTTCACTAGAAAATTAACCTAAAACATTGGTGAAGAATAAACGAATTACCATATTTGATTTCAGACATTTCGTTTTGAAATGACCTTGGCTTAAACCGATAAAGTATATTCAGGCGAACTGTACAAAATACATCTTGGGAAAGAAAAAAATTTGAAAGTAACTTACATATTATTAGTTTTGCATAATTCTAATAAATGAATTACATAATCAGTGCTGTTCTGTATAAATACTAGCAATAACCACCACTATAAATAAACCTGACCAAACACTCAAACAAAGAGTTAATAATTTCCCTCCTCTCCACTTAAGGGTGATAGGAAATTTCATCAAAACCTCTTAACACGCCTGTATGTAGCTTATATTTGGTTCAGTTCAATATAACCTGACTTAATAAATCATGGTCGTGTTTGCCATTTAAAATTGTGAGGATTTAATATTAAACAATTTTACTTTCCGATTAATGATTTACAGCCTAATAGGTGAAATAAAACCAAAATTACTAAACAAAATTATTTTAAAATGTACTCAATAGTAAACTATAAAACTGGCTTCAAGTCAACAGACAAAAACATTAACACTTATGCAAAAGTTCTAAACAAGAATATTTCAAACAACATTAACAAGGAAAGTGCTTGGAAATACACATTTTGATCCTCATAAAAAATGCGTGCACACACTAATTCCCCCTCTCCTTCACCCCATTGACCAATTTTCCTCCCTCATTTTCTTACACAAACTCATCCATTTCAATAGGACAGGCGTACACGAACAGTTATTCTTTCTTAAAACTCTTATTTCTAACTCATTCGCATCTGGTATTTGTTTTAAACATATGTTTTCGGGGGGCGTGGGGGAATCCCGTAAACCCCCCCATTAGGGTGGAATGAAAAAATGTTTATTTAAATTCAAATGTCTAATAGCGATATAAACTTGCCTTTTACTAATGTAATGAACTGACTAAAACATCAAAGCAATCAGAAAAGTTTTTGAGGTGCCGCAAACGTGTTGAAGTTTAATACATTTATGATTATTTTCATTTTTTTGGTAGATTTCTGAAGACAATAATTTTTTGAACAAAAATTTATAATGAAGATAAAAATAAACGTTTGACTATTGTTGTCAATTGACAAAAAAATCAAATCAAACAAATAATTTTTTGAGGTCCCACAAATAGTTTGAAATTTTTTACTTTTTGTGGTTTTTGCACATCTTTAACATTTTTGAAATTTTTTGTTATTAATTTATTTTTACTTAAATATTGAATTGTGATATTCTTCGTTCCATCAATATCAGGCAGAAAGTGACAAGTAATAACATAGCTGAGGTATAGTGTGACCTTGAACAAGCTGTGACAAGCGTCACTTAATAGGCAGTCGGTGGCTTTCTGAGCTCCATGTTGTGAAGTGGTACTACAATTCTAATGTGAAACTGTCTCATTTGAGTTGTTTTTTTATCTAGTTTTTCTTTTTGTGTTATAGACTATAGTTTATTTTATTATTAATTTAGCACTGCGTGTTACTAACCATTCGGGTTTTATGCTGTATAGACAACAGTGTTATTTTCTTTTGTGTATATCTTTTAACAATAAAGTAAAAACGGTAATGTCGAAAACAGTACAGACTCAGCCAATGCACTAGTGCTCCATTTTTGTCCATCCTAAAGACCTTAGTAAAATATTACTACTGATTTATGAAGATGTAATGAAGTGTTATCTTAATATAAGACATGGGCTAAAAACAGAGAGTGCTTATAAGGAACCTACCGTAAGTGAAATATCAGAAATATTGGTAGAAAAAATATAAAAGTTGTAGTCAAGAGCTTCTATTCCTGTCGTATCCCACACTCGTATCTTGCAGATGAATAGAAAACATCATGATAGGTAGAGAAATATTTTCAGATCAAAAAATAGAATGGTAACTAAAGCTTTTGAATCAAATTTGATTTTATTAAAGGATGAGAGTAAACTTCTTTTTGATATCGCTGCTTACAAATGTCTAAATTTTGCGCTTTTTAAATGTGAGAAAGAAAAGAAGGTTCCGAATTTAGAGCAAATAATTTTAAAAGACCAAAGAACGACTTGAAAAAATTGTTATTAGTGCAGTTGATGTTGCAGTATCTAGAAATCTATCATTAAAATAACTTAAAGTATTGGAGAGAGAAATAAATTATAAGGAACAAAAAATACTGAAAAAGAATGGAATGGATGGAAAATGTGTCGTAGATGAGAAAAATAAAGAATATGAATAATACATGAAATTAGAAGCAAATGATGTTGTGGCTTAAAAATCTTATCAGATTGGAACATCAAGTTCGCAAATGCTTATGAAATTTCCTTCTGTAAATTCAGTAGGTGATTGAACTTGTGTTTCTAATAGAGCTGATGCAGCAATTGCAAGTGCAGTTCTTCAGGATAGTGGCCTCATTTGTGAAGAGGACAAAAGTAAAGTAATTGTTAGAATGAAGATTAGAATATAAAGGTCAAAGAATCGAAAAAAACTGCATAGAAGGTCATAATGAAAGCACCACAACAACTAGCAAAGGACTTTATTTTGATGGAAGACGAGACAAAACTTTAGTACAGGAAAAAATAGGGAGCAAATATCACAGGAAAACCGTTGTAGAAGAACATGTGTCACTTATTGAAGAGCCTGGATCGAAATATTTGAGATATGTAGCACCACGTTCTAGGATATTAAGGATAGTATTGTGTTGTTTTATAATGTTGATAATTGACCTATAGACATAACTACTGTAGGATGTGATAGAATTGTGACTAACACTGGTAAAGCACAAGCTAATAAAGATCTTCCACAAGTGGACTTTCCCCTTTATCCGTGTCATACGCAAGCCGTTAAAAGGATAGTGAGTTTAGTTACTGAATCATCATTGGCCGTATGTGGGGCCTCTCAAGAGATGGATTTTTAAAAGAGAAAATAGAATCGCAGAAATTGATACCAATATTTGAAACTAAGGAACATTTCAATATAAAAGTAAAATGACAATGTTATTCTTTAACAAAAAAAAAGTTAGTGACATTTTTTCTTATTCTGTTGACTATTTTTAATATAATATACTTATATACAGTAACAAATTTTATCCTGTAGGGAATGTATATTGCTTTTATAGCACATATATATCCACAAGTAAAATATTTATATCTGTTTTGGATAGTATAATTGTATTCATTGAAATTTCATTAAAAATCACCAAAATTTGATATATTAACAAATATATTGCACTAAAATAAATATCTTCTTGGAAAACTTTCAACGGTTTAAATGAAAAATATGCTTTTATATTTGTCATCAATATTATTTAAAGTGTTTAAAATAAAAATTATAGTCCAAAAACAATTTTTGAGAATTTGAGTTTTTTTACCTAAAAGTTCATTTTTTAAGGTTCGTGCGGCACCTCAAAACATTTTCATAGAGCTTCAAAATTTTGCAGTATTAAAACTGATCCTATAAGGCAACTTTTGCACCCTATTAGAAAATTTAGTTTAAAAAAAAGTGTTTTAACCCCTGTTTTCATTTCACCCTACCCCCCATGAATACGGCCCTGAAAAATGGACATAAGTATAATAGTGTATTACAATAAGTGGGTATGAAATTTAATATGTAAATAGCCCGTAGCTGTATATATATATAATTATATATACATACCTAATAACACTGTTCCCTTACGAGGTAGGCAAGGCACTGTGCATATAGCTCTAAAACAAATACTTAATCCATCTTCAATAACTTTCTCCACACTTACCTCTCCTTGCAAACGTCCTTCGCGTCACCAACATCCATACGCCAAGTCATATATGCTCTTTTATCGTTAAAACTCTTAATGTTTCTTTTTTTCACACATTCTTCTACAACATTTAGCCAAGTCTTACATGACTAACCCTCACATTTACTACATAGGCCTACTATCGATGTAAAAATGATTTATACTATCCGTTAAAGAATATTGCATAACATTTTTGTGAGATTACGACATACTATCGATGTACAAATAACGCATGATATTCTTATGAGAACCACTCATATCATTTGTTTGAAAAACATGCATATTATCCATGTAAAAATTATCAATATTATAAATGTGAGAATTTTGCAGAATATCCATGTGAAAATCATGTATGCTGCCCATATGAGAAGCATTCATTCAATCCTTGTGAGAGTCTAATACTATATCCTTATATACTATTATAAATGAGAATGTGAGTTTGTTTGTTTGTTTGTTTGTTTGTTACGCTTTCACGCCTAAACTACTCGACCGATCATCATGAAATTTCGCATACACGTTGTCATGGGTACATAAAAGGATATAGGGTACCTATCATCAAAAAAAATATGCGAATGCGAATGTGAGTTTGTTTGTTTGTTTGTTATTGTTTGTTACGCTTTCACGCCTAAACTACTCGACCGATCATCATGAAATTTCGCATAAACGTTGTCATGGGTACATAAAAGGACATAGGGTACCTTTCATTAAGAAAAATTGCGAATGTGAGTTAGTTTGTTTATTTGTTTGTATGTTTGTTATTGTTTGTTACGCTTTCACGCCTAAACAACTCGACCGATCATCATGAAATTTCGCATACACGTTGTCATGGGTACAGAAAAGGACATAGGGTACCTTTCATTCAGAAAAATTGCGAATGTGAGTTAGTTTGTTTGTTTGTTTGTATGTTTGTTATTGTTTGTTACGCTTTCACGCCTAAACAACTCGACCGATCATCATGAAATTTCGCATACACGTTGTCATGGGTACAGAAAAGGACATAGGGTACCTTTCATCTAGAAAAAATGTGAATGTGAATTTGTTTGTTTGTTTGTTATTGTTTGTTACGCTTTCACGCCTAAACTACTCGACCGATCATCATGAAATCTCGCATACACGTTGTCATTGGTACAGAAAAGGACATAGGGTACCTTTCATCCAGAAAAAAGTACTGTTCCTGACGGATAGAAAAAAATAACTGTTAGACGGTCGTCCAGCTTAACAACTCGGCCTACTGATATGATTAAATTAATTGCAACATGATGCCTGGAGTACAGAAAAAGGGACCTGTGGTATCCCAGAAGAAAATCTGATACCCCGAATAAAAATCTGTTCCCGAGTTATTTTAGGAACATCTATCTTAAAATGATTAAAAATGATAATATTCAGCTAATTAAGCTTTGTCTGTTCACCCCGTTATGGTTAATGACAAAATTGTCGTAAGAAGTTTGGTATTATTCATTTCAGAAAAAATAGCTCTCGAGGTATGATGCTACGACAATGTAAACTTTTAGTGTGGGACGAAAGTACGATGTCCCACAAAAAAGCTATAGAGGTGTTAAACCAAAATCTTCAGGATTTGCGAGAGAGGAGGAATGGTAGTTTTACTGGCTGCTGACTTCCGACAAACTCTACCGGTGATCCAGAGGGGCACACATGCAGATGAAATCAAAGCCTGTCTCAAGTCATCAAGATTGTGGGCAAAAGTGAAAAAATTCAGCCTAACAACGAATATGAGAATCCACCTTTATAATGACGTAGATTCAGGACATTACGCAGAGACACTATTGAAAATTGGCGATGGACGTTTGGACACGGATGCTGAAGGTTGTATTTTACTTACAGGGGAATTCTGTAATTTGGTGGAAATTATGTGGAGCTCATTGCTAAAGTTTACCCAGACTTACAACTAGATTTAAATTGTGATCAATTGGTTGTGTGCAAGAGCAATTCTTGCACCAAAATATGATATCGTTAACAAAATCAACACTGACATTTGGAAAGAGGTGCAGGGAGAAATAAAGGAGTATTTGTCAATAGATACAATCATGGACACAGAATAGAGCACTTCATATCCCGCTGAGTTTTTAAATTCTCTGGAGCTATCGGGTGTACCCTCGTATAAACTACAATTTAAATTAGGTGTACCAGTTATACTTAAGCGAAATTTAGATGCACCCCGTTTATGTAATGGGACGAGGCTTCAATTACACAATTAGGGCAAAATATAATCTGTGCCACCATTTTAACAGGTGTGGGATAAGGGGAAAGTGTAATCATACCTCGAATCCCAATAATCCCCACTGACCTACCATTTCAATTCAAAAGACTCCAGTTTCCAATCAAACTTAGTTTTGCTATTACTATTAACAAAGCGCAAGGGCAAACATTGCAGGTAGCAGGGGTGCATTTGGAAATGCCATGTTTTTCCCATGGCAGCTATATGTAGCCTGTTCGCGTGTGTCCAATCCCAGAATTTGTATGTATTTGTGCCAAATGGAAGGACATACAACATAGTATATAGGAGCGTCCTAAAATAATGATCTATTCTGTGCCCATGATTGCAACGGTTAAGAACAAGCGGAGTAAATAAGGGATTTTAATAAACTGTAAGTAAAATTTAAGATGGAGTAGGATCTTCCAATTCGTGGCAAGGCATAACCTGTGACTCTACTGACACATACTCCGCTACTTCTTTTCTAATCCTACACTTAATCCTGATTTATATTGTGTAGTTTGTTTTTTTCTTTATCTCTACCTCTATTGACTAACAACCTCAATATGTTCATCGTTTTTATTGTCATATTCCCTTTGTCAATCGACAACCTGAATTTATTGATAAAATATACATTAACGCGAGCGAAGCCGTGGGCAAAAGCTAGTTATATATATATATATATATATAAAAGAATCGTCCATACTAACGTATATCATTCAAAAGGTTCTCAATTTGTGTGTTAACTAAGGAAAATGAATAGAGATAACCAACCTTAACTCACTAAAGATTTCAGGGAATTGTTTCAGCTCAGACTAAAGTTTCACAAGGTTACCCTAAACTCAAATTTGACGTAATCTTACCCACATTATCAAACAATGACATTATTCATCACTTTAGAATACCTAAAACCCTATGCGGTGCTCACATGGCCTTAGGCATGCGTGCCAAGCTCGTTTGATCGTTGCAATTACATTTTACCCTACTGAGGGGCCGAATTAAAACAAAATAAATATTGTCCCTATTTTAACTAACAAAAATTACATTCCTTACTATTGCAAAATATTTTTAAAAATTATATAGTAATCAGTTTAATATTTAATATCTATTTAATCTGGAAATATTAAATCTTGTATTTGTGGCAAAGTTGTGCTAGGCTTTAAAAAAGTTTTGAAGCAACATTCATAATTGATTACAAATGCGTGTCCGTAAGCCGTTATGGAGTGTTTGTTCCTTTCTATAAGAAATACTAGCTTTTAGCAATATTCACATATTCTACCATACATTGTACATTTTATTTATCCTATAAGTTAGTAAGTTTACCTCACGTAATTCCACTATGACCATGTTATAACTTATGCGTTATAGCATAAAACCACTACCTTTCAGTGTAAACGAGGTGTATATTATATTTACCCTTAAAGTTAGCAGTCATAAAATGGCATTACTGTGACCATACTGTATCTTATACTCTAAACCATGGTTTAATACAGGGTTAACTAAGATATACATTTATTCAACACACTTTATACATTTTAGTAACCAGTCTCTGGTACATAGAATATAAATAATTGGTTCTCAAGCATTAAATTTTCCCAAATAATGCCTAATTTTCAAAACTCGTCGTAGTCCCAAGTTGTTTATTTATGCAACGTCAGTAAATATAAGAATCGTACTGCTCTACATGTTGTGATAATCAAAATGTCTTTAGGCAGAATAGAATCATGGACAGGGATGCACTACATGTTGTGATATTCAAAATGTCTTTTAGGCAGAACAGAATCATGGACAGGGCCGCACTACATTTTGGGATCATTAAAGGTCCACTGTTTATAACAGAATCATGGACAGGGCTGCACTACATGTTGACAACATCAAAAGGTCCACGGGAAGAACAGAATCATGGAAAGGGCTGCACATATGTTTGGATAGTCAAAAGGTTCCCGAGCAGAACAGTAACATCAATCGGGCCACACGTTTGACATTCTTGGTCTAAGGAGTCATGCTTGCAATGAACTGTATTGTCAGTGAAAGGGAAGTAATATTCTGAATACTGGTCAGCTACGATAGGTATAGGGGTGGTTTTATCGTAACTTCTCCATGCTATTAGGGTGAAGTTACTATAAGTCACCCTCCCGATTATTACTCTCCTTGAGTAAGCCGTTAATGACCATGATATTGATTAAACTAATATCAAAAATACTTTTTAAAATCAAGTTGACTCTATCCAACAAAACCTTTACTGGTGTTAGCAGAATCAATGTAAGAATCATCTAGTCTAGTTTGATAGTGATGGAGAGGTTAGGATTCAAATTTTGCCAGGATTAATGTGGAGTCTATCCATAAATGGTTTACTAATCCCTTCGGGGTACTTTTTCTCAGTTTTGACCTTCTTCATACTTACTACTTTTGCACGATTAAAATGTGCATAGTCTTTTGGTGGCTGCATGGAAGGCATCATTCTAGTGTTGGACTAGACTGCTGATGACAGGGAAATCGGGGTTCAAATCCCGGTTGGTTGTACTGAGGGTGGTTTTTACAAAATGATTTTCCACTTTCCCTTCATGATAATGCAGGTACAGTTCCTCTAAACTAAACCTTCCTCATCCCTAACTATTTAGCTTATATAGTAGATAAACATATATCCTGAATATGTAGTAAAGATGCGGTGCTTAAAAAAAATGTGGTTAACCAGGACGAGTATTAAGGTGCGTTGTAAAATAATAATATTTTGAGGATGTGTATCTGGAATGAACGATGGTAATAGGATACTTGAATGAGTGATTTATTGTGACAGCTCTATCACGATACTGTTGATTTGAGGTAAACAGAGAAAGGCCACGAGTCAATATGTTCTCTTTCGTTCCTTCCTTAGAGCTGTGACAAGAATAACATAATAATAGAAGGATATGCTTCATTTTATTCTATTCATCTACATTCCCGCACCATTTCTTGTGTCTTTGTAAGGTCCTTTCAAATTCAAAACATTAATTTAGACCTAAATTCATTTTTCTCTAACTAATTCGATGGTTAACGATAGATGGATAATGTAATGTCTTAAAATGTCATCACACCTCAGTGATAAAGAACATTTTTTAGAAAACTTTTAGAGATATAAACTAAATTCTAACGTCATTGGGAACTCTATCCTAATAGTGTCAACTAATTCACCGATTAAGTAATACTATGTACTAGGCCTTTCTCTGACAGGAGGAATTTTGGATTTCGCGTAAAGTATTGATTGATTCATAGCGTCAGTACAAAATCTAGGCTCTTTGGGGTCTATATGTACGTTGCGTCTGCAATCTTATATTTTCAAAGTTTCGGATCTTTTAAAATAAAGATGGCATACTCTATAGCGTCTCATACCACATTTAGGCTCACAAGTGTATGGAGGGATGGGATAAAAGAGTCCTGGAAGGACAGACAGACAGACAATTAATAGATTTTATACATATTTAGATTAATACCAATTCACGCCGGATGAAAATAATTTACTTTTAGTATTTATTTTTAAAAGTTTGTTTCTTTTAAAATAAAAAGTTTTTGATGATTTTGACGATGAGGCAATTTGAGAAATTGCACCCGCACTAGCGTATAGAGGTGATTGTAATATTTATGTTATTTATCAAAATGAGGTAAAACCACTCCCAGTATATCTGAACTTCAATTCTTCAACACATAGATTTAGTCTATATAGATGTACCCTGTCTTAGACCACGTGGCCAATGATTATGCTTATTTAATTTAATTAGTTCGGAAATTCATTTGAATAAAATAAACACCAGAATATAACATATCATGTGCTACAAACAAATTAAATTAAAAACGTTAGCTTAGTAAGCAACATAATATATGCTACGATCTACTGAAAAATTGATCCCTGTTAAATTGAGTCTACTACCTTCATTAAGTTAATAGTGTAACAGTATTAGGTTTGGTAATTATGTGAATTAAGTAGGAAGGGACCCTTTTATAGTTATATACGTTATTAAAACAATCTACATTATTATATTCGTCAAGTCATGGAATATGAAAGTAATATAATATCTTTAAGTGTAAATTGGGGAGTACGAGAATATTTATTTCCCTTAAATACTACCTAAAAATAAATCTGTGATCCATATATTTGTAGTTGGCCTCTTAGATCACTCAGTCAAAAATACGGGGCTTGGCTATGGGACAAAAATCAACATTCACACAAACCCTAATTTAACCTTGATCAAAGTATTATTATTTATTGTTTATTTTTTATTATTATTTAGCACCGCGTCTTCCTACCCGTTCGGGTTATACGCTTAAGTACTAATTACACTAATGGATTAAGAATTGGGAAGGTTGAATTTAGAGGAAGTGAACCCGAATTTGCGTGGATGGAGAGTAGAAAACCATTTAGGAAAAACCACCCCCAGTTCACCTGACTGAGATTCTAACCTCAATCTCCTCGTCCTCGGCAGTCGACCAACACGACTAGCGCGTTAGCCAACTACGCCACCGGGGGGGTAAAGTTTTATTAGTAAATGTTTTTTCTACGTGCACTGCAACCGAAATCAAGGGGCAGCGTTTTCAATGGTAAGATTAAGATGAAAATGTAGCCACATTAACGTTTAGAGTAGGAAACCATTTAGTAAAATACCACAAGTCCACCCGAAAAAGATTAAAACCCCGATTGTTTCATAACTGATAATCTAGTCCAACGCGAGAGTGAGGTGTTAGACCATGCGACCACCACCGCCGGTGTTAAAATGTTTCTTCTCCTCTTAATATCACGTACGACAGTTGTGAACAATCCTAAACGTACAACCACACACGCACACACACATGCACACACACGCAGTGACCTACCCATTCACAATCAGTGCAGTCAGCGTATCACTCTGAATAATTTAAGGGATTCTAGATAGAGCATCAGGGAGGTTTAGGGAGGTTCATAGGTTAACGTTGGGAGGTTACGGTCTAGCCAAGGGTGCGAAAGGGGTGGGGGGCTCAAAATTAATGCGATTTAATGCGTCATAGATACCTGACCACGCGCGAGAGCAGGATGTTTCGGGGCTTCAACATGGCTTTACAGCCGTGGTTGGGTCCCACGGTCGAGAGGGGAAAAGGGTGTTTTCAAGGGTGATGTATTTGTCGACCAAGGGTGTAGTAAGGGTGTCTAATTGTGTATTCCGTTTAGATTGAAATGGAACATTTTGAGTACTTCCCTACTTGATTAGGTTAACACCCAGAATACCTTCTAATGTTGCCATGTGCGCTGCGTATTTGGATAGTGTTGGACTCCTAATTAGCAAACCAAACTTTCTCGACGAAACGATATCAATGAACCATGAAAGTTACCGTGAGTTGAGGGAACCAAATATTTGAAGGGAGATATATTCATACGGTTGTGTTTCTAAAAGGGATGGAAATTTTGTAAGATCAAAATCATTGCTGACCAAGTATAACAATGCCCTGTTTTAACCTGACCATTTTAAATTTAGTCAGTCTATGGGTCCAGATATTTGTACCTCTATAACTGTCAAATGCACTGGCCAATTTAAACTAAATTTGGTAGGGACATTAACTTAGTCCAGGCCAAGCAACGCATGTACAATTCGTTTACCCTTAAAAGTACTAGGCTTCCTTTTGTGGAATATACTAGTACCTTATCATACAAGTTATAAAATAGTGTAATAATAGTCTACAAATTAAACCTGCTTTCTTAAAGACAGAATAAAGATTCTTTTTTTTCATTTGATTCTAAATGGTGGCTGCTCAATAATGTGTATATCCATTTGTTCCACGATAACGGAAAATGTGAGGAATAATCCAAACGAAATTTAGTAGGGATGGTTTTCAGCCAATGCCGAATAATGTATGTACTGTAAAACGTAATGTACAAAGTTTTTAAATATATGTTTAAGTTTCATTTGGATTTAACCTTTTTTTTATTTTAATTTATAGTTCTAAAACATATATCATGTTAATAGGATGTATTAAAAAAAATATTGATATATACAATTTTGAGATTGCCATCTAAGACTGCGTGAAAACCAGTTATTCTCTATATGTTTTGTTTCTATCTAAATTTATCACCAAGGAAGAATATCAACTTTGAATCCAAGAATAAAAATAATATCACAGGAGACATTTCAACTTCCATTTTCAAAATCCAAAAATGTATCTTAAGACTCTAGTAACGATAGTAACATATATTTATGCATATATGACACGGTGTAGGGCTTTTTTTGAAGCGAAGAGAATACGCAAGAATAGGAAGTGTGGAGAAATTTGGTGAGGATGGATTAAGTACAAAATTTTTCTATGCAATATGGACAGTTTCTTGCCTAGCCCATAAGGGAACGGCATGATTAGATATGTATGCATATTGTTAATACTAATATATTATTAAAAATAATATTTCATTGAAATATTTATATTAATATTATATTTCATAGAAATATTAAGATTACTATTTATATTTCTTAGAAATATTTATGTTATTAATATTTGTTTTTCTTAGTATTTATATTATTAATATTATAAATATCTCAGTCTGTATACCTCAGTCTAGTTATATTAATTTCAGCGCCATACATTAATTATTAATTTACCTTAACAAAGATAGGAAAAAAGTATAAAATAGCAATTAACTCATGTAGTATAATAGTTTGAAATTATTGAATCCCTATTTATTGCATATGATTGTACAGTTGTAAAAATTGTGCAATCCAATTTTGATGTTCTAGTTATAATTAATTTTCTAAGCTAGCAATTTTTATCTCGAACTAAAATTATCTTATAATTTTTTTTCTTGACAAAATGAGAGTGAATTATATCTACTATTTGGTCACAAGAAGATAGAGTTACAGAATGAGAGTGAAAAAGAGAAAATATAATAAAATCTTTTTAACGTAACTAAAAACTTACAGCTGCTAAATTTCAACTAGAGAAGCTACAATTATTATACTCTGAGAAAGAGCCTATATTTTGGAAAATATTTAATTTCTAAATTGGAAATATCAATTATTTATAATCTATGAAATTATTGATAAAATTAAGATGAGTTAGTTGTAAATTAACAATATTAAAATATAAATTTTGATTTTTGACGTAAGATAAAACTGATGATTACTTGTTATTACCAAACATTATTTTAAAGATTTGATTCTGGGATTTGTGAGAGAGACTCATGCAAATCTTACTACCCCCTTGGGTTTTCCGTGTATTTAGAAAAATTGAAACATAAAAGGGAAGTTATAATTTACAAGAAATATACCCAAATTTCCGTAGAGTAAGAGTGGGAAACACTTTATTTAATACCTCAGTACACACAACTAAAATTAGAGCCCCACCTTCCAGTCACAACAAAACCAGGCCATACGAGACTAACTCTCTATTCCGTGTGCCCCCCGATGCCAGTTGTTTTATATTTATAAGTGTCAGGTAAAAGAAAGGTATTTTATAGAAAACGTACCCACATTATCATGTAGAAACAGTGGGAAATTCACGGGTGGAATACCGCCCCAAGTGATCTCAGCTTGAATTTAAACCTAATTTCCATAGAACCATTTGTTGCAAACCGTTTCAAAATTATCATAGCATTAAAGAGAATATTAATTTTTTTCGCCTTGATGCAATAGCTATTATTAGGATAGTTTTCAATGTTTGTGTTTTTTTTATGTTAATTGAAATTAATTACTGCCTAAAAACTTTCATGTAACATTATATTAAACCCAAACAAATAAAGCACCTTGATTTATATTATATTAACATCAAATACCCGCCTTTGCCTGGGAAGCTATTATAGGGTAGAAATAGTGAAAAGTTTAAAAAGAACAAATAGGGTAAAAAGTAAGTGTATTTTTTTTATAAAATAAGTAAGGGAAAGAGTAAAAGGCTTAAAAGGGCAGTAAGGTAATAAAGTATTATTATTTTAGGGTGAAAATAATAAAATGTGTAAGAGGGAAAAAGCTAAATAGTAAATATAATATATTTTTTTAACATTTTTAAAATACTTTTGAGTTAACCCTTTTACCGTATTTACCCTTTTAGCACTATTGGTCCTTTTTAATCTTCTAACCCTTTTTACATTTTTTATTTTTTATCCTTTCTTTGAAGAAATAGAGTAGATTTACTTTGGAACTTTTAAAACTTTTTTTACATTTCTTTACATGACGCTCACAAGTATGCCAAAGATAAATTATTTAGGAAAAAAGTTAAAATGATCCAAAAGGGGTAAAAATTAAATGTAATTTTTTTTAAAAAAGGGAAATTATTAAGGGAAAATAGGAGTAAAAGGATAAAAAGATTAGTAATGGAAAAGGTAAAAATATGGTAAAAAGGTCAAAATGTAAATCTAAATAAAATAAATAGAGTATGAACAATAGTGGTTAAAAGGTGTAAAACCACACGAAATAGTAGTATTCTATATTAGTTGAATCAATTTTAAGCTCTTCCATTTCCCGGACTTAAATTTTGAAATTCAATATACTCATATGTAATTCGGCTATCCAAGAATGTTTATTAATTTACATGTTAACATTTTATTTTATATCACAAAAAAGTTGTATTTTATATAAGTTTTAGGAATTTTGAGGGAGCTCCCTTGCACCATTTACTGCTTCTTCGTTTTGACATTTAAGAATCAGATCTTAATAATTATTGTTTATGGTGGTTCTTATACCTACCTGGTAAATTTCAATCTCTTACCACACCGTCAAGTAATTTACTATTTTAGTTTTGGGAGTTTTGAATACCCCTATTTCACTAATTTCCTTTATAAATGGAAAGTATTTAAAATTTATTTTGTTTTTGGATTCATTTCTTTACAGTCCTGGAAAATTTAAATTTTATGCGTTAACTGAAAGTAATTTTTTTATTTAGCCCTCCTCAAGCTCTTCTCTATTTACAACATTTAAAATCTCAAATCTTTTATGGTTTTTTAAAATGTGTTCCTTTCACCTTCTTGCTTAATTTTAGTTTTATAACAAACGGAAAAGTAACTTTATATTAGATTTGTATATTGTAACCCCACATTCCCATCATTTAAACAATTCAAACTCAGACATTTCAAAATTTAAGATGAATTATGTTATCTGGAGATTTGCCTTTTACCTGCTTGCTAATTTTAATTTTCTTCCAACCTTAAAAGTGTGGTTTTTCGTTAGGCCCCCGCCCCCAAATTCTGTATCCCAAAACTAAAGTTAATAATTTAACATTTTCAGCACTTAATATTATTTCGAGTTGTCTTTTTACCAGCCTGCTAAATTTCAGTTTTCTTCCACACTAGAAAGTAGTTGTTTACTAATAGTTTTTGAAATTTTGAGTCCCCTCAACCACTTTTCACAAATTAGCTCTTAGAAATTACTAATTTTAAAATTAATGGGGCCATCACTGTCTGCAAAATTTGAATATGTTACCTCTTCTAAAAGGTTATTTTTAAGTATAGTCTCTCCATTTTCTGGAGCCTCATTTTAAAATTTCCCAATTTTAGATTTTCTAGGTTATATGGGACAATCCCGCTATCTTCCCGTCAAGCAAAATCTAAATCTTCCAGGCCCAGGGATTGTGGAAATACGGCTATGAGTGAGTGAGTGAATGAGTCACACACCTTGTGCTCCTCCCCACCCCCTTAGTGAATAGATTTTGAAAAACCCTCAGAATCATCTAGTCCAAGTTACGAAATAAACCTTATCTTTAAATTAAAGGCTCCATGTCCACTGGTTAAAAAAGATACATTAGTGAATTTGAAAATATTTCAACACCCTCTTTTTATCCTTTAGAGGTTATATTTACCAAAACCCTTCTTATTGGATGCCCACGTTCTGAAAGGAGCCTCCCTGTAAAATTTCAAAATTTCAGATCGAGGGAGATACGGTGATGGTCAGTGAGTCAGGGCGTTCGTCTCTATATACGGTGTATGATTTTAGAATACTATGTTGTGACTTCACATCAAATAAACTCTGAAAATAAAAATCCAAGTAGAATAAATTTATATTTATCGACTCATAAGATAATTCATTTAAATTAAGATGTATTAAGATAATTTAAATATATAATTTGATTAATAATTGAGAAAATTTTGACTTTCAGCCTTTTTAATTATATAGGGTCTATAAGAACTAATTATTTATATATTTTATAGTGTTTTTCCACTAGTTGTTTCATTGTTTGCAATCGGCTCAGACTCGACTCTATAAGAACATGTAAACATTATATTATTTATTTATTACTTGTATTGATTAATTTTTTTGCAATAGAGTGGGTCGGTGCAAGAACATGACAATTCTTATTTTATGATGCCCTTTAAATTTATAAATGACATCAGGACATGGGAATCGAACCCGAGACCTTTGGCTTAGTACGCCAATTCTCTTACCATTAAGCTATCCAGGATTCGTCCCGCATCCTGGGTTATTCTTAACTCATATTTTAAGGCAGAATCTGTGATGGACATGCGGAAGTCGTCGGCAACAAATGTTTGACTAATTATGTTCACGATCTATCATATAACACAGCCACCAGAGAATAAATCTGTTATCAGTGATTTCTATGTAGCTTAACTTTTGAACTAATAAATTTTTAGTTAGTTAAAAGCTCAAAGATAGCTAATATCAACGAATATTTTTGTATTTTTTATAGATAGTTTTCAGGATTTGATAGAAGTAGGTGGAGAAAATAAATTAAACATTAGGTGATTTTAGCCGACTATAAAAACCAATTGGGGTTCATAAGGTAAGCCACAAGAAATCCTTGATAACGCCTTTTTAAAATATAAAATGAGGACTATAATAGTTTTGCCCCGAACCCCACAATTTTGACTTGAACGTACTTGAATAAACGCCGTCTAGTTTAAGTAATATGCGAAAAATATGTACTTAATATTATCCAAATGAATTCTCACAAAGATCTACTTTGTAAAGTTTTTAAAAATTCTGGTTTATTGGTTTATACAAAATACAATATACTAATATTATATAATATAAAGAATAATATCCCTTAGAAATAATATTTTAGGAAAGATATTGCTACTTTAAACCATTTCACGTTGCTTACATTTGATAAATAAGTTTTCCCACTGCTAAGCAACTTTCTAAAACAGACTTAACTGCACTCATTCCTTTCACCTACTGAGCAACACATTTATTGAAAATCTTAATTATATCTCAACTTACTTTTCATTCCACGAACAAAACTATTTTAATATTATTATTGTTACCGTACAGAGTTCTCCAAATTACTTGTCATCATTATAGCAACGTTTCCATAGAGGTTGTTATGACCCACATTCGAAATGAAGTTTTAATTGGGTTCCAAACTTTGGAATCGCTTGTTGATTTATTGTTTGAGTGGTTCAATGGGATTACACTTCATCCCATACAAAACAAATTGTTTGAATCTTGTTAAAAGGGCATCCAATTTTTACTCAATTTTATTAATTATATTAATAAAACACTCATTTTTATTTATTGATACCTCTTTAAGCCACACACATAAGTGACTTATGTTTATTGTGATCTTTGAGAACAATATTTAAGGGTACATTTTTAAGATTATGCATTTTCTTGATTTGAGGGTAAATGCCCATATTCCTATAAACAATAAAATCAAGTCAAGTTGGAATCGATACCCAGTATTATGAGTCATTGGAAAGGACACCAATATACCGTCGTGACAGTGAGATTTTAATAAATTGGCAGCACACAATACTATGAATTGATCTTTCATAATTATATCAACTGTCTTTAACTTACCCCCTCACGTTACTGATAGTAGGAATCTAAACTGACTTAATTTAATTGCTGACGGTTAAATCAAATGCGACCTTGTAAAGATGAAATCACACATACAGGAATATGCACCGACAGTACACCGACCATGTCAACTCGTTAGCTTTCACACATAGTGTGTGCCAGCCGTGATGCTACCAGGCTTTGTTTTTGATCATCAATAGTCGCAAACATGATTCAAACAGATGAATATATTATGATTGCATATTGCGTATATTTATCTTGCAAGGGGAAAAAAGAGGGAAAATTACAAATCATACTGAGTAGATAATGTAGAGAACAAGAGAATGATAACTACACATTTTATTTGGGTGACTAAATGATGACCACTACAAGTTTTTCAACTTTTTTCACTCTCTCCTACATTCCTTTAGTGAGATTGTTTGGATATCCATACAAGCAATAGTAATACTAGACTGATTAAGCTTTATTCGTTGATAATTATTGGCTTATTGCTCACAAACTGTATTTAAATGTTCCGCATCTACTACCAGGGGCCTGTTTCATGAAGTACAAGTCTTTAATTTACAAGATAATTCACTTACAAGTTGTAAGAAACTAGGAAATTGTGTTTCATAGAGCAACAAGGAAACTATTTTAGATACAATATAAATTTTGCAATTACAAGTGTTTTTAGGAGTAAGTCTAAAGTTTGGTTTCATAAAAGTACTTATAGCTTATAAACACTTGTAAGTCAAGGCGTATTTTATACAAGTCTCAGAAAGTATGTAAAAGTGTGTAACGAGATTAGTGGTCTTCTCCTTTTATTACCCTAACTGCACCCTTTCATCTCTCTATCTACCTCCTTGTTTAGCAGGTATGCAGCCAGTCTCACTACTATGTGCTTTAGAGGGGACAGGGGAGGGGCGGAATTGAAAGAAAAGGGACACGTCTGAAAGAGTCTGGATTCATTTGATTCTAACTTAGTGTTATAGAATTGGAGGATTCCAGACTTTTAACTGTGGCCCCCATACATACACGGTCGGTGATAACCAGAGGATCTACAGTCCTAGTTGAGGTTAGCCATAAGAATGGACTGGCGTGCCCGGGGCTAGCGTGCCCGGGTGGGGGCAGCGTAATCAGTGGACCAGCGTATCCACTGTGTGGGCCAGCATGTCTAGTGTGTGAGATAGCGTGTCCAGTGTTGGGCCAGCATGTCTAGTGTGTGAGATAGCGTGTCCAGTGTTTGGGCCAGCATGTCTAGTGTGTGAGATAGCGTGTCCAGTGTTTGGCAGCAGTCTAGTGTGTGAGATAGCGTGTCCAGTGTTGGGCCAGCATGTCTAGTGTGTGAGGTAGCGTGTACAGTGTTTGGGCCAGCATGTCTAGTGTGTGAGATAGCGTGTCCAGTGATTGGGCCAGCGTGTTTAGCGAGTGAATAAGTGAACCCAGAGGTTGTGTAACGCGGGTCAGCACAGTGTGTCGTCTGCGGGGGACAAGACGACCTAAGTGAACTACACGGGTGATGTATACACTGATTGTTATTGTTAACAATGATATTATTGTGAATGTCTTAAATATTTGAATAGTTATTATTTGTTTTATATTTATTAATTTGTTTATTTAATTTAATTCTATTTTATGTGTTCCCATTCTATTATTAGCCTACATAATTAGTTATTATTCTTATTATTTAATTCAGTGACTTGTTGAGTTGTAGTTCGATTAATTATATCATAATCAGTGTATGTGTTATTAAGTTTTTAACAATCAAAATCTTGAATATTTCGTATGCGTTTTCAATCTGGTTTAGTCAGCGACGTATCCCAATTATCTTAAAAGAACTTGCAGTTCACAATGTGACGTGTGAATGGTCCGTGACCCTCCCAGTTTTTGCAGGTCTGTGTGAAAATACTTTACAAGTGCAGCTCTAATAGATTATTTGTACATAATAGTTTACTATACTACTTTAATGTTGAAATCACCTGTTAAATATTTTAAGTAATATGAATATTATGTTACTAGACATATAATAAGGGTGTAGACAAGTGATTATTGAGTTTAAGTGGTGGTCACGTATGGACGGTCTCGAATGAGTTCATTGACAATTGAGAAATTAATACTAGATACAGGTAATTATTGTTGTATAAGATAAACCATCAAACCTCCTTAATTCAAGAAAGAATTAATTATATAATGCCCCAACGTAATTTGGAACTCAAAACAAAAACATTATTATAATGCACCTCATTTCATAATTTTGTTTTATTTATTAACTTAAATTTAAAACGTTACAAACAAAATGTATTTATGTTCATTCATATTTTTAATAATTATATTTTAATATTTAACTATAACTGTGACAAAATAATTTTAAAATGGTTTGTGTACTTTTGGTTGATGTAACATTGAAGACTAATGTGGATGTATTAATATTTCTCTTTTAAATAAAACAGCTGACCTGTAAATATCTTCAAATCTACTGGAATTTACAAGTAAAACAATTTTTTTTACTATTAATTTCTTATTTACAATTGTAAAGCATTCCACGCGTGTAAATGGTAAATTGTAGCCTTGTAGTTTTATGACTATATGTGTAAAAACCTTCGTAAATGTTCGCTCTTTCCGAAAGATGCCGAACTAGGAGAAACGAAATTAGGTCGACCATATGACGCATAGTCTCAAATCCACACACAGAGGACTGTGCGCCTACCATGTTAATTCTTGTCCTTTAAAAATATCACTTTTGGAACGATCTAAAGACAAAACGCACCTGGAAAACATTGTTTGCAAACTTTGTTTGGAAACTGTTTATTGATGTCTCTAAATTGTTTCCTGGTGCTACCAAAATAAGGAAACAGTTTTAAAACATGGCAAACAAATTTTCACGTGCTTGACATACTTTAAACAAACATTGTTTCACGTCCGGATTCCAATTATCAAACATGGTTTTTCTATACACTTTTTTTCGAATTCAAACAATTCCTATACTCTCTACAAAATTGCATATAGCTTTAACTTTTTTTCAACTTCACTAGCACTAACTGAGAATTTTCATTGAATCCCTTTCAATCATTTCGTTTTTGGACGCGATTAGTGTTCACCTGTCAAATTTCACAACAATGTATTGGTATGAAATAGTTCAATAATTTGATCAGCTGTCTAAGGTATAACAAACTAAAACTAAACAGGAAAATAAGAAACTGATGTGGTTTGTATGAACAGCAGAATCAGACTAATCCACGTTGCTTTTTGTTGACAATATTTGGAAAGGCGTCCAGATTATCAAACTTCTTTCTCATTGTCCATTTGAAATGGATGACAGGAAACATTGTTTCCTCTTTAGGAAACGCAAAAGTAACACGCAAAATCATTTCAAACAATTTTCAAACCGTTTCTAAACATATCTCCAAATGTTTCTGAAAGATACCAAAACATTACGGAAAAAAGTGAAACATCATTTGTACACGTTTTTAAACAAATTTTCCAGTAAATGTTTTCAACCTAAGTTGACCTAAGTTGAAGTACAGTCCTGGATGTGTGAATCCAACAACTTGTCAATCTCTCTGGCATTGATAGAGGCAAACATTCACTTATATGGTCTCAATGGGAGGTCCTATGTACAGATTTCAGAGATATGTTGCCCCTACTTGACCATTGGGTAATTAGTTTAAGGTACCCGTACAGATCCTGATCGACTGTTAAAATAATGATGTAAAAATCTATGAATTTAGTTTGTGCACACATATTGGGGAATTAAACGACTACTATTAGTGTCAGTAGTAGCTTTTATTGATATCATTTAATTACAAGGCTCTTAACTTTATTTATATTTGTAGGTTTAGTTTTTTTTAGAGTATATATAAACCATATTAGCGAGAATGGAAAGCCAAAGAAATAAACCACATTTGAAAAACTAGCTTATCACCTTGTAAACCCAACTAATATTCATAACAAATAATTATTGGATTACTAATGGACTGAATCCTTCGAATATGTGACCATAAATACGATTATTAATATTATTATTATTGTTATAATTAGTAGTAATAATAATAATATAAATTGCGAATTTGGGCTACATCATTCGTAACCCAGTAATGGAAAGATTAGACAGTATTAATGAACCGTTGCCCAGGGGGTGCCCGAATGTAATAATCGTACATCCTTTTCGTTGAGGCTCTTTCCTATCCCGATGAGATGAGATAATGTTGATAGTGAGTAAGAAGGGTTGTGGAACCATTGTAAACTCTTAAACCTAACTCAGGTCTAATTAACCACATCCTGGTAGCCACTGGGGTAGTTCCCCTTTCGGGAAAAATACCCGAGGTATTAGCTGGAAATCGGACCCGGAAACTCTGGTCATGTAGCCAGGTGAATTGACCACTACAAAATGGGTAAAGTATTATATTATTATTATTATTATTATCATCCTCACTCTCCACTAAGATGGATACACACACCCCCAAAACATTTTTAGCCCCTTGTGATATACCTCTATACCTCATGGTTCTAGTATGTCCTCTTCTCCTTAATGTGTTTATTGATGACATTGGTAAATATTTAAACTCCTCTAGCTATTTACTTCTTTTGGATGATGTAAAACTATTTAAAACTATCAAATCAATTGCAGATTGTAATGGCTTACAAAACTACATGAATGATATTTTACAATGATCTCTCGATCATGGAATGTCTATTAATAAATCTTTAGTCCACTAAAAAACTAGTTCTATCTTTTTTAATTTTTAATTGGTCAATGATAACATAGTTCGATCCCTCTATTAAATGATCTTGGTGTTCTCCTGGACAATAAACTATACTTCTACTATCATGTTGACTACACAATATCCTAATCACTGAAATAATTTGGGCCTATTACATAATATATTACCACATCATTTAAGAGAGTTGACTGGTTTTTATGTCTGCCCTATACCCTGGTTAGCTCTAAGCTAGAGTATGCTACCGTTGTTTGAATTTCCACTACCTTAAATGACTCTTTCAAGTTGGGAACCGTTAAAAAATTTGTCGCTTTGGGCTTTGATAAATACTTTTCTAACCAGATTTATTATGATTATGACATAATTTGAAACCTCTTAGGGCTCCAAATCTCCTCTCACGTGGACTTTATTGTGATACCTTTTCGTTTTTAAGAGTTTCAATAGCAACATTTCTTGTAAATTTTCCTTGATCATGTAGGTATTCTTGTCCCTTCTCGGGCCTCTCGTAATCAAAATTATTTTCGCTCAACCACCCTCACAAGGTGAGCTCTATAGCCCGTTGTATCCACAGTGGTAATTAAAGATTTGTCGAATTTGACTTTTATCATAAAAGAAAAGTCAAACCCAGACAGTTATTTAAGGAACTCACTCATCATTAATTTACCTGAAGGGTTTCTGCCTCGAGTATTTTAATTTACGTTAGTCTGCTTTATTTGTTTGCTTATTGTTCTGTTTTTTAAATACTTTACTTTTACTACTCTAAAATTATTTTATTATTATTATATACTATTTTTTTGTAACCATCCATCAGATTGTATCATTATTTAGCTATGATGTTTATTTTATATAGTTATTATACTAGCTTGTAAGGTACTTGCATACTTTTAAATGCTGGCCTGTCCTAGGCCTCAAGACTGTTGGCCAGCACTATAGTAAAGGAAAATTTAATTAATAATAATAATAATAATAAATTAATTAGAAGTGTTATTAGTAGTAGTAGTAATATAAGCAGTAGGAATAATAACCTTTGTTCTTTAATCACTATTATCCTTCAATCTTGTAGAAGCTAAAGTGGTGATTTTTAAAATCCAAAATATAAAAAAAAGCTGATAAATCACATTATGGAATTTTTTTAAAAAGCATCCAATTAATTCTGTAATGTAGTGAATTCTGACCCTCCCCCCCGGATCAGAGTTTAGCACTTTGTGCCCATAATAGTCTTCTGGTCACGCGCTTACTTCAAAAACTTGCGTGCACACACAATATAAACTATGTTAGTAATATATGCCATTTGCCTGGTATAGATATAAATATATATATATATCGATCAGACGAACGTTGTTTCAACGCAAATTTGGTGGAATGGGAATAAACCAAATTGGGCAAAGACGTTTTTATCACATTCCGAACCAGGCTAATTGAGGTTATTTTAGTATTATCTTGCACATTCGACCAATTTTCATATAATGACGTCAGACCCTGTCTGCCATTACATTGGCAAAAATCAACAGATATATTTTACACGACCAATATATATATATATATTATATATATATCTTAATATATATAATTCTTCTGTACGTGTGTATGTCACTGAACTCCTCCTAAACGGCTGGACCGATTTTGATTAAATTTTTTGTGTGTGTTTGAGTGGGTCCGTGGATGGTTTAGATTCACAATTGGACCCGGTAGGTGGCGCTTCAATCAGGTTCTAAGAACTTTTTTTATTTTATAGGGATTTTTTGGGGGGATTTTTCTGAGATTTTTTGCATATCAGAACATGTAACCTCGAAATTTCACCCCCCACCACCATCCCCCAATATTTATAATAATGAATATAATATTAATAATTGACCGTTAACAAAATCATAATTTCATCAATAATTGACCGTTAAAACCTTCTGAAATGTTCATGAATAATTAAACTTCTGAAAATAATTCATAGTTATGTTTGTTTTTCGATACAGCTGATATTTGTGGAGTTGTGGGCGAAATGCCAAAAATGAAAAGATGTTTTATTTTGTATGTTGTCTTGACAAACACTGAATTTGTAATATTTGTGTAACTCACTAATTGGAGTTCATTGTGAATTTGTAATTGTGATGATCACATAGTATTTGTTTTATTATCGAAATCAATTAAGCCACCCAAACGAAAAGTCAACGTTCGGGCAGGACAACGTCTGTCGGGTCCACTAGTATATATATATATTACACGACCAATTTTGTTATATATATAATATATATAAATATCTATATAATTTATATATATAAATATCTATAAATATCTTATATATATTTATATATAAATAAATTATATATATATAAATACATATATAAATATTTATATATAAATAAATATATATAAATATTTATATATAAATAAATATAAATATATTTATATATAAATAAATATAAATATATTTATATATAAATATATATATATATCATATATATTATATATAAATATATATTAATGGTTTTTGTATGAATATATAGCTAGATCATTATATTAATCCTCAATTAGATATAAGGCTGACATTTTGTGATATTTTATATGTGCACAAAACTTTAAAAATTAAAAATTTATTAGAAATTTAAAACTTTATTTATTTAATCATTTTAGTTCATAGACATAATTATCACTTCAAAATCAAGGAGAAATTAGAATAGAAATTCCAATCCCAAATCCAATGATAAATTGCGAGTTATATTACAGTAAACAAGTTTTCATAGTTTTGTAGTTTGTTTTGTATTCATATTAGTTAGTAAAAAAAGTGTTTCTTTGAAAAATAAAAATCAAACAAATAACTTTTAACATCATTATTTAATTTAAGCTTACATTTGCACATATATGATTAAGAGAAATTATTGACTACTATAATCAAAAGGCATCATTAATATGAAAGAGTTTGTGAGGAAACATTGACCGAAATAAGCTGTTTTAGCGAAAATGACATGTTTCTCAGGCTGATATTTACTTCATTTGTATATTCGGCTCATTGGCCAAGCCGAAGAAGCCACGAGAAAGTTTATTTGATATCTTCACTAAGCTCTTTGCCACGAAACGTAATAAAAACGCTCCTTGATGTTTTGATTAAGAAAATTTGGCTTTTTGATGTTTACAACTTACAACTGAGAGTGTGAATACTTTAACAAGATGAAACCACCACATCATCTCCCGGAAATTATCTAAAATACTATATCTGACATGAACAGGGAAGAAAAGCAGCAGCATGTATTTGATGTTGATCTCAAAGCCAAAACTTGCTTTAGGGTGACTTTAATGATGTATTAGACATAAGAGGCCAAAATGCTAAAATGTAATGAGTCAACCATGCCTCCAAGCAATTCAATCATTTGTTGCAGAGTAGGTCATAATGAATAATGATTTCCCCTTTGAGAGAAAAGTTTAACTGTTGGGCTATGTATGACATGTGTTAATATTTACCAATTATCTCGCATTTTCATAGGGCATCATTCTTCCAGACAATTATGAAATACTCTAAGTTATTGAATTATTTTAAAATGATCAAACAAAACACTACTGAATGAGAAACCATGATTAACTTATGTAATTAGTTAAATGCTCTAATGACCTCTAAGCTATTAGCTAATGCGATTGAGTATCGGAAAACATAAAAAGTACAGCTTGAAGGAAAATGTCATAGGAGGTTTAGAAGAAATAATGACATACAGCTTGGTAATTCAATAAACATTTCGAAATAGGCTAAGCCCAACAGATATTTCGAATGGCCATTCTGTGTACATGAAATTACGAAGTTGTAAAAATAAATGAGGAGATATTAGATATTTTGGAAGGAGAGGTCCATTGTTACAATAGTGTTAAATCAGTCGACCGTAAGGATGGACAGAAAATGGCAACTATCCAGTGGAGATTTTAAACAGCTTGATACTTTCAGGAATACCACAATACAAGTTAAACTTAAAAATAGGCTGTACAATATTGCTCCTTAAATAATTAAATACTTAATACGGCCTACGTAGTGGAACTACCTAGCAATAACTAAATTGGATCCATGCAACAATCTTAATAGGTTTATTTAAAGTGAATGCGTGCTTCTTACCAACAATCAATTTTGTATCTGTAGACCCTGGCATCCCCATTATGTTGAGATGGAGGCATATTCTAGTTAAAAAAGTTTTCAATTACTATTAGTTAGCTAAAAGTCTAAACCTTAGATATGGTTGATATAATATGTCTGGCCAAGCCCGTGTTTAAGGCCATATGTACAGAAATTTTTTTTTTCACCATTCAAAAGAGTTTTTTTCTGTGAAATGTTAAACACCATAAATATATTTTTATGTATTTTTTCTAACGAGCTATGAGGGTAAGAAACTTCCATTTTTACGTTTTCCAAATCAGGTTTTAGGCCACAGTTTTTGAAATAAAAATTTGAAAATTTAAATTTAGTATCTTTAATACTATGCCTATTTGATAAAGCTGGGATTTTACCGTAGGTAGAAGCATACTCTATATATGTATACTTAAAGTTCCCTTAAAATCAACACAATTCAACAATTGTTTACTAATACTAATTAATCTATAAATATTAAATATTAGTATTCATACGATCTATAGATGTGTATACTTAAGATAAAATATATATTCAGATTTAAATATGAAACCATTTACTGAATAACTTGATTTCCGTATGACATTAAAATATGCACTGAAATTCCAAGTTGGCTCGCCAGATCAAAACTTTGTAGGGAAGTGTAGCTTAGTTTACAAGAACGGGTGATATCACCCGCCTCCACAATTCGCGCAACACACAGCGGCTACTCCAGCTGTATTATCACAGAAATCCAAGTAATCTGCCGTCCATGCGAGATTTCTGTTTGAACGATCATTCATAAGTGGTCTCTTGAAATAATTAGCCTCATGTTTTAGTGATATTGATCTTTATATCAATGCCGGAGTTATTTCATTATTGAAACATGTTGTATATTTAAAGATTTGTGTTTTATTTGTGATCTCTGTGAACTGTAAAGAATATATATATATATATATAAAATTATTAAAATAATAAACAATGGTTTCTTCCATTACAAACTGGAAACGTCAATCTTTGAAACCGAGAATGAGCATAATGTATTATATGGGCAGATAGGCTTTATGTTTATTTTATATATTAAGGGTTTTCCAGAATCAGTAACACAGAATATACAATTTAATAAACAATAAATGGCTGTAAGCGATAGCCCAAGGCTTCGACACATCGCATATCAAGAATGATGAAGTAAATACTTAACATTTGAAAGCACTTTTTACAGCCATTGTAAAAATAATCTTTTTCATGAAAAATAAAGTAATTTAGGCAGTTTATAGTGTTTAAATTTCTTAGCTATTTGAACTAGTTTAGTCGTTATCTATGCAGAAAAAGGCATTATTTTATATAACTTAAATTGGCAAAACTTATTACCCTGAACACAACTTGTGAATGTGAGGAATGCCAGGCCTACCCCGTGGTTCGGATTCCACGTTAAACTGTAGGTCTTCCATTTCATTTCACAATCACCCTAACATTACACATTAGCGTAACTGCGTTAACCCGAACGGGAAGTAAGACGCGGTGCTAATTATAATAAAATACCCTGAATACATTAATATACATATAGTAAAAGTAGTTTCATGATCTTCAATTTAGTGAGAACTGCAATTATTAATATCATTTAAATTATCTATGTTTTAATATGTATCTATATTTTTAATTAGAGGTAAGAATATTTATACTGTCAGACTTAAATATTGGTTCATATGGGATTATCTGCATGATAAATTTTATTGATCAATTACATTTTAATTAACATTAAAATTTTGTGATTATCTACATTTTAAATCATCTGGACGATTTGCCTCAAATTAGTTAGCCATAGGCTATAGGTAAATATAATGTGTGCATAGATGGTGATTATGAAAGCATTTATATATATATGCATTTTACTTTAAGTAGCAAGCTCAAAATGTCAAGTGGTTACAATTAAATTGATTATATTGTTCAAATATTTGTTAATTTTAGGAATACTGCAAGTTTACACGGTTAAAAAGAATTATTGAACTCCAAGACATATACAACATCCAGAAGAAGGCCGAGAATTGATCAAATAATAAATATTACACCCCTACCAGAAATCGATCCCGAAACCTTTTGCACTGTAGACCATCCTGCTAGCAAGTGAGCTAACGTGTCGGGCTATGGTACTATCATTATATCACATGTATAGCCTATATTTTCTTGCGTTCTCTCCCACAGCTGTAAAATTATTAATTGAGTGGCCTCTTGAAAATATGCTTGATAAGAAATAGATTTTTTTATCGCCTTAAAAATGGTATGAATGCAAGAATCTACGTTTAATCTGGAAATTTTTTTCCAGCCTTTTATATGGCTTACATTTTGGAAACTATTATATTTGAATATTTAGAATTTCTCTGTTAATCCCACCTATAAGGGTATAATCAGGTCAAGTTAGATGTAGTCTATAATGATGTTCCAATCAGTGAGATATCCTGTCGGGTACCTAAACAATATAGGAAGGTATAGTATTGATTATTTATATATTTCGAACTCACTTAGAGAGTAATTTTAGGCCCAAGTATGATATTATAGTAGTAATTGATGTTTGCATTTGCAAGTGTGTAAGCACTCTGAATTTACTTCAAATGAAAAACCGCTATTTACTATTGTAACGACAGTCTTTCTACCAATTTTTTTATTATTTTTTTGAAAATAAATAATGTAATGAAATAATTATTTTATTCACAAAGGAATGTCGTTTATTACATATGAGTCATAAAAAAATATGTGTGTGAAAGAGAAAGAACGATTTTTATTTGAATTAATTTAATCAAAATAACTAAAGCATTACTATCCAAACAAGATGTAGCTTATAAACTTATATATAATCGCTCTCCTATGTTTTTAGGTACTTTGAATTATTTAGTGATTAGGTTTGGAGGTTTGAGTTATTCTATGGTGCAAGGAGAAGGAAACACATTTTTCTAGTAAATGCACCCTATTTACGTGGAGAGTGGATGGGGAAACTATAGAAAGAGAACTCATGTGGCAAGCCACCTAAAAAATATGTAAAAATTATATATTTTTATTATTTGTATAGGTAAATTATTAATAAACCTAACTTTTATTTTTGTAAACTCGAGTTTATTGCTGCAAGTTCCTAGTAATTTTTTGAATAAAAATTTTTGGCCTGATTCACCAACTGATTCAAGTCCTTATCGAAGTTTAGCTTTATATAATATATGCACACTTTGAAAAAAAATATTATTATATGTCACATGACTTGCACAAATGAACAACGTAATCATCAGTCTTGTTCAATTCTCTCTCTCTCTCATATATATATATATTATATATATATATATATATATATAATTACAACTTATATAGGTGTATAAAACATATTTATCTTTATAATACGCTTTATCTCTATTGCAAAATCATTAGTTGCCTGTTCTTGATTAGAATAAATAATATACATTTTGAGATAATTTAGGCCCTAATATTTTTTTCTATTACAGAGAAGACATATGTGATACGGAGTACATGTCCGGTGTGGAAGAACTCCCTCCCTCCCCAATTGATAACAGTATTAGCTATAAGTATTCTGATGTTGAATGTACCTATTCAGAATTCCAAAGTTCTGAGGAAGGTGATAGTTGTGAGATTAATTCAATAGAAAATGAAGAATTTTGAGTTGTATAGGAAAGTGATGATGACATACCTAGATTATTGATGAGAATGATATCTCCGTCAAAAATAATATAACAGGAATGGATAGATATTTAATATTTTCTTAACCAAATGTAAATAATCCCACCATTTGTACCATGGGTAGGTCCAACTGTGAAAAAAATATGTCCATGGTTTGCCCCCCCCTCCCCCAATTTAAAAATTCAAGTTTTTTATTGCAATCGTTTGTTCTTCGCTTGTTCCGGATTGTTCCGCAAAATTTTCTTTTGTTCTGTTTTGATAGGCCCACAAATGATATGTTTACATTGGTGGGACCAACTTCACGGCAGCCCCCCCATTTTGGAAAATTTACATTTTTATGGTTGCAATCGTTTGTTCCGAATTGTATCGCAAAAAGGCTCGTTTGTTCCGCATTTGTTCTTGCACAAATGGGACATGAACTTGTGACATTTTATTTACTCGTGAGGGGCCAACTTCACGGTAGCGACGGGGAGATCGAGGTTCGAATCTCGGTCGGGTGAACTGGGGGTGGTTTTTCCTAAATGGTTTTCCACTCTCCCTCCACGCAAATGCGGGTTCACTTCCTCTAAATTCAACCTTCCCAATTCCTAATCCATTAGTGTAATTAGTACTTAAGCGTATAACCCAAACGGGTAGTAAGACGTGGTGCTAAAAAAAAAAAAAAAAAATTCACGGTAGCCCCTCCACTTTGAAAAATCCATGTATTTACGATTGCATTCGTTTGTTTCGGGTTGTCCACAAATATTTAGTTTGTTCCGTTTTGATAATCTCACAAATGATATGTTTACATTAGTAGTATCAACTTACGATATCTCCCTCTCACTTTTGAAAATTGAAATTATTATGGTTGCGATCGTTTGTTTCAGATTGTTTGAAAAAAAAATTACGTCTTGATACGTACCCAAAATTAATTATCATACTTTAACATTTGACATACATGAATTCGCCCTTCTCCCCCTTTAAAAACTTTTTTTATGATTACAATAGTTTTTTCTTCGCTAGTTCCGGATTGTTCCGCAAAAAATCAGTTTTTCCGTTTTTATACGCTCACAAATGATATGTTTATTTTGGACCTCCATGAAGCTGCTTCACCGTCCTTTTCCCCTAATAACATTAAAAAAAAGTTATGATTGCAATCGTTTGTTCTTAGTTTGTTCCGGATGGTTCCTTAAAATAAACGCACATTTCGTTTTGGCAGGAAAACACAAGATTTATTTACACTAGGAGTGTGGATTGACACCTTCATGGCAACCATATTCGCCACATGAACACACACAACTTTTAAAAATCGATATTTTATCTTTGCAATCAATAATTCTTTCTTGGTTCATTTAGATTTCTTTTTGCGAAGATTTCCATTTATTCCTATTGTAAAGCCTCGATAAATTTTTCTAGTAGTAGCTCTCTCACATTCTTTCAAAACTTGAACATTTTTTATTTAAAGTTTGTTGTTAGTTTCTTTGAGTTCCTTGACATTTTATCTTTATTTTGTTCTGAATTTATTTTTAAAAAATGTGTTTATTTCATGTTGATAGTTTTAAAATTAATATATTTTTATCACTATGCTAAGCTCCATTTCCTTCCCTCAACTAGATAAAATATAACAAAGTTTGTAATTTTGGTTTTATAACTTTATTAGTTTGTTCCAGATTATTGTGCATTATATTTTAGTTTGTTAGTTCTTATATCTCTTACAAATGCTAAATAAACTAGTGTCACTAGTAATGATGGCCTTTTGTGTGTGTGATCTGTATGGTCACACAGAGCCCAAGTAAAGAATTGTCCCACACTCTGTGTCAAAGTATGAAAAATATTGCCTTTGATTCACTCATTATTCACAAAAAAGCAATAAAAAGGCGAAGCAAGTCAGAAATACAAAAACTAGGGAGATCTTGGTCTACAGCTTATTGCATGCCATAAAACTCATAGTAAAAAAAGTATTTTTATGGACCTCACTTCCTCCTAAGCTCCAAAAGATTGGTTTCGTCTACTTGTGCAGTTGTGAAATTACCGAAAGATATACCTCAGTTTTAGCTTCTGTGGTGCTGACTGACAGCTCACAGCTGACTTCTGATGGCTTTGAAAAGCTACCAGACCAAATTATGTATCCCTACGCCTAACCATATGATCTGCAAAAAACATGTCTTTAGCAGTTGTCACTTCTGACAGTCAAAATTTAGGTATATACCTAACTGTTGACTGTCAGAAGTCAGCTGTGAACTGTCAGTCAGCACCACAGAAGATAAAACTGAGGTATACACGAGATCTCCTACCCCCTCAAGAGAGCTCATAACTAGGTTACCCTAAAGTATTGACATCGCACCTTTCTTTTGTTTGCTACTATTACTGTTAAGATGTAGTAAATAGTATCTTTGACCACAAAGAGACATGATTGGAAGAAAATGTCAACTAGTCCAACTCTGACACGAAGAAGACTAAGAAATTCCTTGACGATAAAAATATTTTTTTCAAAACAAAATTTACTAAGCGGACCCAGAATACATTTTCAAAAAAGTGATTAAAAATATCTATAGAATAGCCTGAAATTCTAAAAAAATTGCTACAAATTTGCCAAAAAAACAAACTAAGAATTTAAACAAAAAATTGAAATGAATGCACATGACTAAATCAAAAACGTTCTTTACAAATGGAAACTAAAAATAGCTATGCAATAAAGTCTTTTAACAGATAAACTCTTGCATTCTCATAAATATAATAATGATTTACAAAAATTTACTTTAAAAGAATTCCCATCCCAACGCAACTTTTCACCGTTTAATTTCAGCGTCTAATCGGTTATGTGGATTTTACAAACATGACAAACAATTAGGATACATAGTTAATTTTCAACATTATCTTATCATCCCTACAACTGTTTGATTAAAAAGAATAGGTTTGAGTATCTATACATTATAAAATATCGATATCATTTAAAAATATACTAATTTAACATAAGTTCCTGGATATTATTAAAACTGGAATGGGCTACCATGAAGTTGGCCCCTCTCCCCCCCAATGTAAACATACTATTTGTGGGCTTTTTAAAACGGAACAGACAAAAATTTGTGTCTAACAATCCGGAACAAACGAGTGCAATCAAAACACCATGAATTTTTAAAAGGTTTTTTTTAGGGGGGGTTTCCATGAAGTTGGCCCCTCATGAGTAAACAAAGTTTCAAATTCACGTACCATTTGTGCAAGAACAAATATGCAGCAAACGAAACTTTTTGCGGAACAAACTCTATCGCAAGCATGTAAATGTCAATTTTCCAAAGTGTATTGGGGGGGGGGGTCTATCGTGAAGTTGCCCCCCCAAATCCCAATATAAACACACCATTTGTGGATTTATCAAAATGGAACAAACAAAATTTTTTTTCGGAACAATCTAGAACAAACGATTGCAATCATAAAAATTTGAATTTTTCATAATGAAAGACCAACTACGGACGTAATTGACGGATATCCTGTCAGAAATGTATTCGAAGAGAACTCTACTGAATGTATTGCTCTTTTTGCAAGCTTATCAACACATCCTGGCCTTGCTACTCGGATGCTTCATCACTGACCAGCCAACGAAATTATCAAACTCTAAGTTCAAACAGTTGACCCACGGAGTATCAGCTTACGTCTGTGCCTCTGTGCCGACAAAACAAGGCTGCTTAACGTACACTACCGTAATAAAGCTGAAGTCATGTATCCATGCGAAGCTCTAGAGTTGCGAGTGGTAGTAATGCCCTTAACCACGGCAAAAAGTTGTACGTGTCATTTTGTACGAAATTTTATAATTCATTTAAGAAAATATAACTAATTTAGTTCACTCTCTCTATCTAATCTTACGAAAGAAATATATATAAATATTATATATTTACAAAAAAGCCTAACTTTACATGTGCTTATCAATTAATGGTTAAATTTTGGTAGGTTGGTGAGTATTATAATAAGACCTTCATAGATACGCCTAAAAACTAATAAATATATATGCGTGTGTATGTGTGTGAATAGGTCCGGGGTGTTAAATGTCTTGGGTACCTATGAGTAAGTGTTGATAAACGCCTAATTAAGGTCTAAGAGACCCTGGTTCAACCCAAACTGGTTACTGTATTAGTTATTAATGTACTACACAAAAACAATTTTGATGCGTTCACCCCACAACTCATTCTCTAAGCTCATGTCAGAAATGCTTTGAGAGTTAGATATTTAAGAATTGGCTCAGTCGGTTTTGAGTATATAACTGGTTAGACTGTTAGAAATTTAGTTTATTGTCTGTATTAAGTCAAGTTACAATCTAATAATAATTCAGATTGAAAGTATGCTAGGTATTTATGTCAATAATCTGATAGTAGAAAAGCCTGATTATTCCTGATATACTTCTTGCTCATTCCCCAAGATTCCTTAGTACTCTTCGAAGTTCATCACCGCTAACTGCACTCAGTACTCAAGAGAGAAATTCCAGCTGCAAGACAATTCATGACACTGCCAAAGAACAGCTTTACAGAACAATCCCCTTGTTAGACAAAATCATACTATAGCTATGCACACTATGTTCGCTATACGGGTGAAAAGTAGCTCCCTTTATTGACAACGTAAGTGGTCACATAGAGCTGTGTACGCTATGTATGCTATGTTTGCTATTTTAGCTATGTCTCGGTTTGTTTGTTTCTCGGCTAGATCTTTAAGCGTCGCTGACGACGGACATGCGCAGTAGACCCGCCATGGTATCCAGCCACGTGCAGCCGGTAGTAGAAGAATAATGTGTTTAAAGTAAGAATATGACTTTTCAGTAGCAATTAATTGAAGAGATAAGGAAGTACCCACACCTGTGGAACAAAACCATTGAAGAATACTGGAACCTGAACATACGTGATGATGATGAGATTGATCAAACTCTGTTCTTTTATGTTCACTTCGTGTACCCACTTTCTTTTACGTTTATTACACAATGAAAGTGACAATAAAGCCTCATCGTCACGGTCATCACTCTCCCAGTTCAAACTAACCTCTAATATCTTGGATAAAACTGAAGAGTCTCGTACAAATTGGATCTTCCAGCGTGGCCACCTGGTGTGGTGAACATAGCGAGCGAACAAACATACATATTATACGTAGCATAGAGTAGCGTTAGCACTTATATGGTTTTACATGACAGCTAGCAGAAGCTAGCAGATGCTATCAGTAATGCCAAAATTGTCTGAAAGTAAATTTTGTCAACATATTTGGAAATAATAATTATTTGTTAAGTATTACTATTGTTATTACTAAAAATATTATCAATCAATTTTAACAACACTTCCACAAAGATTAGAGTATAATTTTATTTTCCATAATCAAAATTTAAAAAAAATCTAGTAAATTCATTTTAGTTTTTCTTTAAACTCTTGTGGCAATTACAGGTTAAATAGAGTGCGAAATTTTACATTTAATGGTATTATATTCAGTTATTAATATTTTTATAACTGGCCTCACATATCTTTAAGATAAATAAATGGTTTGTGATAATAAGGAGGAAAAAAGATACAAAAGTTTGTGAAATAATATAAAGTTTAAATTTTGTAAACACGAGTATTAATACAATTCACCGTCCACCCTGCAACAAGTTCCTCTACGTCACCAACTGTCATCATAGCTTCTATCGAGTGGCCATATTTGCTTTTAGCATATAAGGACACTTTTAACGTTCTCTTGTTTTAATAATTAATTTGAATTAAACAGCAAAAGAAAATTTCAAAACTAAACAACCAACCAAACGGTTATTTTCATAACCAAAATCTAACAATTTTAAATATACATTATAGAAGTGAATTATCCTATAAAATATAGTTAATAAAACCACGTGCGTGAGTCAACAAATTGAAGCGAACAAAATATTTAATACTTGGAATAATTTGTAGTTGAGTATTTACGGGTGTGTCTATGCTACCGCTAATAATTTTATTAAAACTTTGAATAATACAGTGTCATTTTTGAATATTAATTCGGCTACTTAGTAATCTGTGTTTCTTTTGTGAATATTAGTTCGGTGTGTGAGCGTGTTATCCTTGAAAAATTAACGTTTTTTAGTGATCTTAGAATAATTATTTATCTAATATTAAAGCGTGTGATAAAAGGCGAGTGTTTCTCAGTGTTCATATACATTATTTGAAAATTTAAGTGTATCAAGACTATTAAATAAATCTTTTAATCCCAAGATTGTGTTGTGTTGCCCTCAAGGTTAAACCTTGAGTCTTATGATTTTTATAGTATTCCACATAATCTTCCTGCCATTACGACACTTTGTGTCCCGCACATCAACGTTGGTAGGTTTGTTTGTTTATTAATTGTCTTTTCCAAATTCATTTATGTAACGATAATTTATCAAGATTTTCGTACAGCAACATTCTCAAGTTTTCTTTAGTTCTTAAATGGTTTGCTCTTTTGTCTTTATTTCATCTTTAAATGGGATTATTATATTACAATAATACGTATTCGTCCGACCTAATCTTTTCTACTTCGATAACGGAATACAGTTATCATTAATTAATTGGTGACCTGGTGGTCTAGGGCTAAGATGTCATACTTTTGTGATGAGGGTCCAGGGTTCAATCCTCGGTCTCGGCACAGATTTATCTGATTGCCAAATCTTTCCTTCACCTCTGACAAGACGTGTATTAATCACAATTTGTGAATGTTGGGAATGCCAGGCCTCCACCGTGGTTCGGATCCCACGTTAAACTGTAGGTCCTCCATTTCATCTCACAATCACCCTACCATTACACATTAGTGTAAGTATGTATAACGCGAACCAGTGATAAGACGTTGGGTTAATAATAATAATAATAATAATAATAATAATAATAATAATATTAATAATATTAATAATTATAATAATAATAACTATTAATTGAATTTAAATCTTTTCACTTACATGTAATTTTATATATTTTTGTTTACCTTTTAATAAACTTGTTTGTTAAACCTATATATTTCTTTGATACTTTTCTGCCCTATCCTTCATCGGGTATAACTTATTTAATTATGTAAAAGCAATCGTTTCTTTTTCTACGTGATAGGAGAACCAACAATTCAGTCTTAACTTTAATTATTACCACTCCTTTACTTTAAACTACTTTAGAATGTTTTCTAAAATGTTGTAATAGTGTTAAAAAGGTTTATGACAGTGGTTTTTTCCTATGTGTAAAACTACACATTCAGATTTTTCACATTTATAATGTTATTAATAATAATTTTAACAAACAATTATTCGTAAAAAAAAAATTATTTATTTATAACAATAAAAACTAATATGGGATTAAATGCAACATTAAAAAAATTTAATATTATAAAATTTAAAAACTATAATATATTATCACATTCATAATTATATTAATAATACTATTAACAAATAATTATTTGTAAAATAACAAAAAAATTATTAAAAATTATTTATTTATAATAATAAAAACTAATATGGGATTGAATACAATTTTTTTTTAAAACTTTAATATTGTGGAAAAATTAATAGTTAATACTAGCCCTAACATCAACATATCAAGGTCAACAATAAATAAAAAATAAATAAATATATATATATAAATAAAAAATAAATAAAACAGTCATATATGTTTCTTGTATAGACCTCTACTTTCAGAAGTGACAGCTGATAAACACATGTTTTTGCAGATAATCTGTTTTGGCGTAGGGATCCATAATTTGGTCTGGTAACTTTTCAAACTATCAACTGTGAGCTGTCAGTCAGCACCAAAGGAGCTATGGTGGGGCCTGTACATAGCTTAGTATACTGTGTGGCCTCAGCACATTATGTGCATCCACGACTCTTAAGCTTTTAAAAAATCAGGTTACAGACAGCACTCTCAAGCTTCTTGCTCACAAACATCATAATAATGGATACAAAACAAACTGAAATGAATAGGTACTAATTAGAGTATATTACAGTGAAGATAACCGGCCTCATTGTATAGTGGTCAGAGACCTTGGCTGCTAACCTAGTTGTCCTAGGTTCGATTTCCGGCTGATAGCGAAGGATTTTCCTCTAAAGGAGAACGATTCCCATGGTCACCAGCGTTTAGTTTATTAGTCTTAATTTAGGTCAAGATCTTCATTGGCTCCACCCCATCATATTAACTAATACCGTGGCCTCATCTCACCGGGGTATGGGAATAGCCTCCACGAAAAAGGATGTATAATTTGTACAGTCAGGTGTCGCCCGGGCAACGGTACATTAGTACTGGTTAATATTTCCGCAAACTGAGCTACAAATGGTCGTAGCCCAGACAAGTCATTATTATTATTATTATCATTATTATTATCATTATTATTATTATTATTATTATCATCATCTTTCCGAAACTTAGTCACAGATTGATATAGCCCAGACACGCCATTATTATTATTATTATTATTATTATTATTATTATTATTATTATTATTATTATTATTATTATTATTATTATTATTATTATTATTATTATTATTCAGCAGTTATTTGCATGAAAGATCATTCATTATTAAAATTGATTCACACAGCTCAAATACATTTTTAGCACCCTGTGGCATACCACAGGGGTCTAATTTAGGTCCTCTTCTCTTTAATGTATTTATTGATGACATTGGTAAATATTTGAACTCTTCTAGTTATTTACTCTTTGCTGATGATGTAAAATTATTTAAAACTATCAAATCAGTTGCAGATTGTATAGATTTACAAAATGATGTAAATGGTATTCTACAATGGTCTTTGGAAAATGGAATGTCTATCAATAAATCTAAGACCAAATCTATATCTTTCACTAGGAAAACTAATCCTTTCTTTTTTACTTATAAATTGGGCAGTGACAACATAGTTCGCACCCTTTGTATTAATGATCTTGGTGTCCTCCTGGATAACAAACTTTATTTCCACTATCATGTTGACCATGTCATTTCCCAGTCATTGAAACTATTTGGGCTTATTAAATTTATTACTTCATCATGTAAGAAAATTGACTGTTTTTTATGTCTGTATTATGCCCTGGTTAGATCTAAGTTAGAATATGCTACTGTTGCTTGGAATTCAATTACCTTAACTGACTCTCTTAGGTTGGAAAACGTTCAAAGAAAATTTGTTGCTGCATGCTATGATAAATACTTTAGTAACCGGATTTATTATGATTATGATAGAATTCGAAACCTATTAGGGCTCCAAACTCTCTTCTCGCGTAGACTTTATTGTGATGCCCTTTTTGTTTTTAATATTTTCAATAACATAATTTCTTGTAAATTTGCCCTTGATCATGTAGGCGTTCTTATCCCTTCTCGGGCTTCTCGTAATCAAAAATTATTTTTTCTTAATAGCTCTTACAAGGTAAGCCCTATAGGTCGTTGTATTCATAGTGCCAATTCTAGATTTGTCGAATTCGACTTTTATCATAAAAGGAAAGCTAAACTCAGAGAGTTATTTAAGGATATCCCATATCAATAATTTATCTTGTAGAGGTTCTGCCTATATTATTTAATACTATTTAAGTTTACATTGTTTAAGTTTACAATATTCTGATCTATTTTTTGCATAATGTTACTGCTTTTAACCACTATTTGGTTATTTATTTTTAATGTTACTTTTTATTCTTATCATTATTAACTACTTTTTTGTCTCGTGGTTGTTTATCGGTATATGGCATTATTTGGCCATTTTTTGTCTATCATGTTTTCTTATGTAAATGTATGTATTGTAGGGTATGTACTTGTGTGCTTTTCAGTGCTGGCCTGTTATAGGTCTTACGACTGTTGGTCGGCACTATAATAAAGGAAATTGAAATTGAAAGGAAATTATTATTATTATTATTATTATTATTATTATTATTATTATTATTATTATTACAGTGAGGTATACAATAGATTTATTGAAAGCCTAGACTCAACTCAGTAATACACACCTTGGTTTTAGCATGGTCATAGGCGTTCGATTTTCAAAAGACCGGGCTAAGGGTGACCAAGATGTTGAGGTTTGAATCTCGGCTTGGTTGTTAGTGCTGAATATCGTTTTCCTCATGTGGTTCACTCCTATTTATTCCATACTCTCACGTTAATCAAGGTACACTTCCTTTACACAAACTTATTTTTAAAGGACTCTTAGATTAAGCCATTATTTACCCACACGTATACCACTAGGCCTATAATAAAACTTAATAATCATCCATAAAGTTTAAATGGATATATATAGGTTATTAAATAAATGAAAAATTTTGATTGTTAAGGGAATATATTCCAAAATATTTAAAAACATTGAATTATTTTAATTATCTGGGGCTACTAGCGTCTGAATTCAAGCCTTTATTGAACTCCGAAACCGTTTTATTTCACACGATATTTTATCTCGTGAAGGCTGTGCTTTGATCAAATAAGTATCCGAACCAAATTGTTTTGGAATGATCTAACGATCTTTTATATGGTCAACACAAGAGTGGGATGAACCCATGGAAAAACTTTGTACTACATATATTATTTGTATTCACATGGGACTGAGCACGCAGCCTAAGACGTTAGACTCACATTGCATACTGTCATCATTGACGAGGAATTACACTGGGGTTGATTTGTACAAATGTGAATCATCACTGACCCACGCTGATGGGCACGCAGTCTAAATGTCAAGCTCATAAAGACTGGTTTGCTATTGAAGAAGGTAAGGTCATGGTTTAAATCTCAGTCGGGTTTTGAGGGTGCTTATTTATTAATTCTTTCCACTTTACCTTTAAGCAAATGCAAATACGTTCATTTATCTATAAAATTCTATTTCCGTCATCACAAAATTTTTGGCTTAATTAATATAGACTAATGCGTACAGTCCAAACAAACGGGTGATGAGACATGTTGAGAACGATATTATTCATTGTCATATTCCCATTTTCTCCTGCCGCAAGTGTAGGTTCACTTTCTCTATTTCATCTTTCTCAATCTATACTTTAGATTAATATGTTTGGGTAGTATTTTATAGCTAAATAACATTGTTACACGCTTTTATCTCCAATTGTAGGAGTACGAGATACTCTAAATACTGCTAGAACCATCCTAAATGGAGTATAAAAAATAGCCCAAGGCAGCTTGAGAATATGTCATGACTATCTTAGTGAGAACATGTCACTAAGATAGTCCCAAGCCAGGCCACGATTTGGTTGGTTTTGTAGCAAGCATTATTCATGTGATACATTAATCTTCATAAAGGTTTTATATTTTTCCTGTAGGCTCGTGAAACAAGAATTATCAGCCGTACAAGAACAACAGTGTAAATGCGAGATCGGGTGTTGTTTTATGGCTAGTGTTACTGGGTGTTAGGGTCAGATTTGCATATCGGGACATAGGGATGGGAAGGAAAGGGGGTTACCCTAGTTTTATGGGGCTTGTCTTCCCTCGAGTAGTAAAATTGTAGGTATAGCCGGGGTATTTTTAGGGGGTATGTGTGTAAACTAAATGGGATATAACTCAGCCCTTGGTCCATTCAGATGTATGTAGCAGCTAGCTAGCTACCCATGAATGTTTGTTATGGTAGGGGATCCAATCACGCTCGCTGCCTTTCCCCATCAAAGCTTGTCTCGCTCGATTTTGACAAGGATAATGTATCTCACCCCCTTCATACCTCGTCTGTGGGCTCTTTCTCTCTCCACATTAGTGAGTCCCATCACAATTATATGAAGCCTGTACAGACTACCCATCACTATTGTTCGCCACCTTGTGGATATGACAATGTAATACTATCAAGATGGACAACATAGACTTTGTTAGAACACAAGGCAGGTATAACATAACATAACCGATATATATATATATCTGGAACAAATGATACTATATTATAAGGTGATCAATCGTCCTCCTTTAGGGAAGACAGTCCTTCTTTTGTAGGTTCTGTCCTTACTCGAAAAGGGTCCTCCTATCTGTCCTCCTTTTCGATATTTTAAAACTAATCTGTTAATCTCTGTATTCAGAGAACTAATGCAGCAGTTGAAAGAGTTTTTTCAATTGGTAATGATTTTTGGAGAAGTAAGAAATCAATATTGAATGTTGATACTCTAGCTGCAGCACTTACCGTAAGGTTCAATATGAAGGATATTTCTTGCTCCGAAATTTCCAATATATTGTTAGAAAATGATATATTGACAAAAAATAGTCATTCAATGGAAAAATACTCGTTTAATTAAATAATTAAAAGGGATGTAAGCATAATTAGTGTATTTTTGTTTGAATTAATAAAATGTTTCTTTAATTTACGTTGTACTTTTTTCTTAAATTTTTTCGTCCTCCTTTTTTATTGTAAGAAAATTGGTCACCTTAATATTACGATTTTATATAAACTATAACTTGATTAACAAAGGTGTAAATGAGACTGTCAATCTTGAATATCAAGTCAGAAATATGAACCTTTAGTTGAATTTCAATAGGAAGAAACCTTTATAAATTTAACACTTTTTTGTTTCCCAACATTGATAGATTTAACTATATATATATATATATATATATTACTGCATATTTATTATTTTGTTGTTGTTGATAATATCCATCAAAAGTATTATCTGGAGCTCGCATGACTTGTATGAATACGAGAAATTATACCTGAGACAAGTGAGGATTATTTTATTAGTTTTGAAGCTTTAGATCTTTAATTTACATAAGAATTACCTCAGTGCGAGAATATTTCTTACTATATGACACTCAGGGTGAATAAATTGTAAGGGAAAAATATTATGGGAATCGTTTGTAATAACCTAGCTTTAAGAAAACATGGGATAGCTACATTTAAAATCACGTGTGTTGAAAATCATTACTTATGTAAACCTGCCACGTGGTATAGTAAGCGTTTAGAGCTCCTGGAAACCCACCTAGGAGTCCTGGGCTTGATCCCTATCTTGAATAATTGGTGTTTTTTCCCCGAAAGGGGAATTATTCCAACGGTCACCAGAGTCTGGTTAGTTAGGCTTAAGTTATTTTAAGAGTTTCTACTGATTCCATATGCACGTATTCACTATCATCATCATCTCCTCTCCTCATTGAGACAAGAAGAGCCTCCATGGAAAGAATATACGATGAGTACATTCTATCGTCTCCTGGGCAATGGTACATTACTAATAATAATCTTCCCACCAACTGGGCTAGGAGTGATATAGCCCAGATATGCATAAGTAGATACATACTTACGTAACATTCAAACTACGACCTCCATGTCAATGTAGAACGCCGGAAATGTTAATCCTGTGCCTTAGACAGTTCAGGAACCACTGAAGATATGTTATTATTCTATGTCCTGGTAATTTTTAAGTCGTGTACAAGTTCAGCCTTGTGTTTAAAAAGTTCCAGTAATATAATATAATTCGAGTAAAAATATTAAACTCTTAAAGCTTATATTAGTGTGTAATTCAGAGATATGATTGCAAGTCAATGAAACATAATATTAAGGTTTACTGACATATTGTCTGTTCGACCATAGCCCAGAAAGCCCGGATAATCCAGGATAGTTTCTTTTTCTTGTTAGAATCCTGTGTGGTATTCAATTTTCCCTCAATTCTAAAGGGGGTACATTTCCTTTAAATATTATTTGATCTTTTTTTACAACTTGTCCCACTACTCTTTTGGGATATAAGCATATATATATATAAATGTGTCAGTGATATAGAAGATATCTTTTTAGAAAAAAACACATACGAATCTTCATAGTGAGAGATTGAGAAATCATTAAGAAATCAACACTTTTAGGACAACCCGCAGTGATTTGATTCCTGACCAACTTGTAACCAACCAACAACCAGATTATAATGAACTTGACAAGGGTTAGTTTGATTAAATGTGAAAATCTCGGTTGGGTAGTAAGATGTCAACGTAAAATATACCTTAGATTCCTACTTAGGGTTCCCAAGTGGTCTCATTTGTTGGACTCTCATAACATTAATTAACCGTTGATGAACAGGTCCGGGTTTGAATAACGTTTTTGCTAACTTTTCATGATTTTTTTCAACTCAAACTATCTTTTTGGCTATTCCATCCTATCTACGATAAAATGATATTGCACATTCTATAAGTCAACCCATGCTGCCATGTAGATCTTTCGTATATTGAGCTATTAATAGTTAAATATTTGAATTTAAAGGAAATACCAAAATCTTTCTAGGGAAAAAAATTTCATCGGGAAATATATCCTATATAAATATGTTTATACATTTTAATGTAGTGATTTAATTAAAAAATGTGGCATGGGACTATGTTCGTTTCCAATTTTTGTAATAATCTCCAATTTTTTTTTAATCAAATTAAATGTGGGAAAATGAATAAATCTCCCAAAAACGTGCCTTTGAGGCCATTCTTAAAAAAATAAATGAGTCTTCTCACTTTCTTTAATTACACCTTAAGATAATGATATACTAACTGAACGTAAAAGTAAAAATTTATTACTCTCCATTCCGCTCATAAAAGCAAGGTCGTACCTTGTGTATGGCTCAATGACTACATTTTATCACGGTGCTTTCCTTCTACCAGGATCACGGCAAGTTGAAACTAATCAATTCCCCGAGTTGTATATATCATCTTGTTTGGAACAACAAGACTAGACATGTGTTAACATTACGACCAAAGATTTACAGCTCCCAAGTGATGGATGATGATGGGGAAAACAATGGTTTGAGTTGTCTTGGGGCCCAAGGGCCAATAACATTTCCTCGGCGTCTCCGCGTTTTATTACCTATAAGAATAGCATCTTCCTCAGGAAACATGGCTAAGTGATGTGACTCTCCCAAAAACTTTATGTTGAGAAAGGTATATACCCCATTAATTTGGTGGGCTCCAAATATTCCAGTATTTTTTTTATCACTGCTTCTTACTATCCGTTAGTGATATTCACATTTAACTACTTTAAAATGTGATAGAAATGAGGAACGTATAATTATTATAGAGGGAACATACTCTTATATGCCTAGGATATAAATTGGGAAACCATTTAATGTAACAAAAACAAATCGTACTCAGAATTCAATTCCTGTCCTCCTCAATCACTGGTACATCAGTTTAGATGAATATGATGTTTCTTCCGCTTAGCAACGATTCGTACTGGGACTGGAACTGACGCATCAACCAGTTTCTCTAGCGGTCAGTTCAGCAATCTAAAAGGGAAAATTTTGATTTTATTAACTATAATATTTATACGATCCCTGGAACTTATACAGGAAAATTAGATCACCTATGAACATATTCAAGGCCGAAGAGCTGAGGAGTTGGATTTCAGTAGTTCTTAGAGAAGTCTTCATTCACCACCTGTCTATTTAAAACTATTTATTTTTACTAGATTATATTCGTCATCCTCTGCATTATAGATGATTGATTTATTAATTCTAGAAGAAAGTTCGGTTGAGCTAAAGAGGGTGGGGAAATTCATTTCACATTATATATAAATAGAGGTGAGAATATATTGTGAAATATTAAAATAAAATTTTTTGTAAAATATATTGTTGAAAAAATGTAACAAATGTATAGAATATAGTGAGTGGTGCCATGTCACAATACACACAAAACACGCGCGCGCGTGCACATATATACTATAATAATTTATAGCACATTTTACTGGCAGTGGAAACGATAAATAAAATCGACTCTATAATAAGATAATCACAACAACTAGACAGTCTTGGAACAAACCAAATTTTGAAATTTTAATTTTTTGGTACAAACGGGAGTCAAACCAGAAGCTTATAAACTAGTTAGACACCGATTGAATGAAATAATGTATCGTAATATATATATATATACGAGTCTCAAATCTTACTACCCGTTCCAGCCATTTGTTTTTATACAATAGCAATAAGTAATATACCATAGTTTGCGTATAGAGAGAAATACACAGGGTAGTGCGAAAATATTATTAGAAAATCATCTCAATACACCAAACTGGAGCTCTAGCCTTGACCTCACCGTGAGTACCCAGAAACCAAACAAGAAGAGAACAAAACTATTCTCTGCGTAAAAAAGAGTGTAGACAATACATGTTCATAGTATTTTAACTTAAGGTGGGATGGAAGGGGACTCGAGAAAAAGTCAGCGTTTTTTGTAGTTTTTATAAAAAAAATTTTTTGGCCAAAATAAATAAAATATGTTCTAGTAAAAACAATGAATTTAATATATTTCACACGGTGACCTCAAAATTTCTTGAATATCTGTAAGGGTTGTCCTGGAATTTAATGAAAGTTTTTCTCTTAATTTAAAAAGATTGTTAGCTAAAACCACCATACTCATGACTTATGTTTAGGAACTTTTGATACAACATAAGAAAGAAAATTAAACTCTATGTTTTCAATATTTTATTAATTATGGCCAAAAAAGCATTTTCGTTTATAAATATAAGAATTAATCCCACAAATTTTATTTTCTATTTATTTAATATTGTGTCTTACTATCTGTTCAGGTTAAACGCATAAGAACTAATTATGCTAATGAGTTAGGGGATTAGGAATGCTAAATATAGATTATGTGTATCTGCATTTGCGTGGAGAGAAAGAATGGAAAACAATTTAAGAAAAATCATCCTAAAAACACCCGCATGAGATCTGAACCTTTATTTATTGTCAATGGCAGTATATTATAGTGCGAGAGTGATGCCTCAAACCGTTTGGCCACCTAAGCATGTCAATTCTCTAGTTATATGAAAAACACGTTTATAATCATTAACATTAGCTCAAGACACAAAAATAAAATTATAAAATCCTGAAAGGTGTAGTTGTACAAAATGCCTTTGTTTTATCACGCTTACTCATTGAAAGGTCAAATTGATTTTTGAAGTGGGAATGGTTGGTGGTTGTTTGAGAAGTGTTAACTGAGGAAAACAAGGTGTATTTTTTTGGAAAGAAGCTATCAAGTGAGGATTTATCAAAATCACACCTAATTTATGATAAATATATCTGTTTTCACTTGGCGTGTAGAAGGAATCGTCGTCAGGGCAACTCGTTCAATCCCGTTCCAAAACTTTACCCATATTTCTTTAGGGAACTCCAAGGAAAGAAGGGAAGTTTTAAAATCGCATTATACTCACGAGGGATACCCAAGTTTTCCATCAAGCTTGGGTAGCAGAAGTATAAGGGGGGTAGAGAGGAAAGGAACTGGTCGTTAGCATCAATTCCTGAAACTGTTTTGTTTGACCTGTTTTATTCCCTGGTTAGATATTTGTATTTGTTAGAACCAAAATAGAAATTCAAATCGTCCATAAAATTAAGATATATAATATTCTTGATTCAATTCTATATGGTTTCCTCAAAGTTTTATCCTACCCTTACCATCTTGGACTAACCTCATGTATAGCCATATACTATCTAATCTAAACTACTTTCCTCTCCATAATTGATATTAGTGGCACTGACCATCACAAGCTCCTAATATTCCACGTCCCAATCCTAGCCACTTTCCTACATACCATATTCTAACATGCGGTTTATTGTAGCCTTTTCCCTCAAAGACTGAGTCCCGAGCGCCCCCCCCCCCCTCCTCCCGTGGTGATATACACCCAATACCATTGCTGATGGAACTGCAGGTCTTATGGAGAAAGGCTTTATCTTCGCTCTATCTCATTTAAATGTTGCAAAATCTCCTCGTTCTCATTAATGTTGGGAGGTGGTAAGAAGGCGCTACTCGCAGCCTAGACTTACCAGCGTTGCTAAACTTGTCTGTTATATGAATGTATGTAGGTTGACCAGACAAAAACAAGAAAATTACAAGGCTGTTTCCCAATAGAAGCCATGCAGTTCCCTCAGCGATTTCATCCAGTGTATTAGAGTAGAGGAAGGTCCATGAGGACAGCCGTGATGAGAAGGGAGACCAGATCAGTAATAATTTCTTTATTGCTACAGTCAGAATATATAATACATAATAATTTATTATTGCTACAATCATATTATAAAATACATAATAATTATTTTATATATAAATTAGAATTATAATTTTTATGTGGTTTATTACATTCAAGTATGTTATCAAGTATTTAATAATTTCAATGTCTTCAAAAAGGTTTCTACATCAAAGCGGTTCATACACATATGAGCCCTGCACGTCAGCAATGCACGAACTTGCGTGCCTGGTAGAATTATAAACGTGTATGGTGAATAACTTATATTGCAGACCATGTATGGCATATCACGACGGTGGTCAGAAGAGCTTGATATTTTTTGCACAGCGTGCATTGCAAGGCTGGCAATCGTGCTGTTGTTTAGGTTCAGTGGAGGCTGACGTGCCAGAGTGGATACATGTTGGTGGCTGTGAGTTAATTTTCGCCACGACAAATTCGTTAATCTTTTGTCAAGTGTTGTAAATCATTTGTTGTAAATAGTTTCAATGGTTAATTTTTCAAGTAGTGTTAATTACTAAGAGTGAATTGGCAGATTTTTATCCGTATACTTTTCGCCCACATTCATTTAGCCTACTAGAGTACAAACATTTCAACAAAACACAGTTATATAATTTAAACCATACACTTGAAATTATACCAAGCACGCCACCAAACTGACCACTGTTCAAGTATGTGAGCTACCTCACCTGACGTACACCATCCGTGGTGTGTTAGGGCGTGCATTGCTGTCCTGTCGTGCGGGCTACGCAGCTGTATGAACTACTTGAGATGAAAAAGTTTTGAAATATAATTTAGTAGCGATGTTCTCAAAAAGTTTTAGTCTTGTGTTTTAATTCATTCATTAGGTCATTAATTTTGCGATTGGTTTACTTCCCCTCCTCAATTTTGGCTATCCTGGTCTCGCAAAAACTTTTCCTGGAGTATTCAACAAACTAATTACACTTTTTACATTCACTCTTACATTCTTTGCCTTTATAGAAAGGAATAGTCACAGCATTCTTACTGTTATTAGGAACTTACGAAATGTCAGCACATACATTGAACAACTTCAACACAATTTGGCAAGTAATACCGTGCCTCCACACTTTGGTATTTCACTGGTGATCCCATCTACGGCTGAACATTTGCCATAACACTTTCATAGCTTTTAAAGCCCCAGCCTCCTTTATTATTTCACTCAGCAAAATATTTTCCCTATTTTATGCTAATTTCTCCATATTTTCCCGTACAATTTCTCAAAATACTCCCTTTATCGCTCTCTTATACTGTTTTCAACCTAGATCATCTCATCACATTTATTATGAATGCCATAAGTCTTTCCTTGCACTCCTTGTTTCGTTTTCCTTACCCACTTCCATACAACAGCTTCTTATTTCCTTCAAAATTATTCTGCATTCTGTCGCCTTATTTTAATCTCATTTGCTCTTTACTCTCATTTTATTTTTTCTTTAAAGTAATCTTTTTCTCTTTGTATCCGTCCCACAACTTCTTACCCTCTGGTTCACTCTTAATTTCAATCTTTAGTTTGCATGATGCTTTGTTTTCTCTCACATCTTCTTTCACTTGTTCATTCCATCATGCAACTATTTTAAGTTTCCCACACCTCAGATCCATACAAATATTTCACATACTCACATGTTTATTCCCCTCCAAGCACTTTCTATATCAATAGCATTTATTTCGATATTCCATTAATGCTTTTGTAAAGTTATTTTTTCGCTCAACACTTTCTCATTTTTCGCTCCCATGCTTTTACTCTGCACTTATTCCACTTTCACTCTTACTGTGGATTCACACGTTCGCCAATAAAACTAGCGCAGAACAGAAACATGGTCATGTGAAGATCTCCAAGCCAATTACAAGATTTACGCCTAGCTAGTGCGAGCTGTTTTGCTGAAGTTCAACTCATTTTTACTTTGTGCGCTCTGCCTATAAGTTTTGTACAGGAGAACCAATCAAATCTCAGAAACAACCATTTCAAATCAGTGCACATGAGCATTTGGCAACATATGCGCTGTACAGCCAGAAGCAAGCAGACAGCTTCACTGGCCTTTGGGGAGAGATTTGAAATAACCCGTTAATGTAAACCGTGTGTATCTATGTATTGGATTGTGCCACGACACAGAGCTATAATTTGAAAACATCCATCGGGAGAATGATTAAAATAAATGTTAATCCACTCGAACATAAAATATGTCGATAATCAGCTGTTTTTAGTTATCGTTGCACTGCATCATTGGTCAACATACAGCGAGAGAATTGATGCTTTACTCTGGCAGATTCTGCTTTCTATTTTCGGTAAACGCGTGAATCAAGCTATACTCGCTTAATACTCTTGAACTGCTTCCTCAAAAAACTCCTACCTAATTCACCTAATGAGATCACAAGGAAGCAGTGGTGGCCCATGATATTTATTTTTGGTGGGGCCAGGTCAAAACTTACCAGTAATGATTTTTACTCACCACTAGTTAACATATTATGTTAAATTCATTTAAGTTCTCTCATTTTAAGAAATCACCAAGCCAATCTACAAAAAGAAATAGTAAAATAATCCAGGTTTATAATTATACCTACCAAGTGATGGCATAACATGCACAAACCAAAAAATAAAAACAAATAATTTCTATTTTTTCTCACTCATTGTTAACCACAATTATTGTTTACCAAACCACGCATAATAAAAAGTTATTTTTGTCTTGCCATCCACCTGGATAAATGTAATGTTACTAGGCTGATGTGCTCCTAACAGTTTAATTTCTATTTTTTCTTGCAGTTTTAATGAAAAAAATTGAGTTTTTAATAAATAATTTACTGTATTCATTTTAATTAATCACATTCACTCGTCAAAACTTATTGGGTCTTTAACACAAGCTAATACACGTTAAAATCAAATATAAACTATCTTTATCGAATCTTGGGCCCGTTTATACAGGCCCAATGGACTTATGGAAAGCACGGAGTAGAATGGACTTGAGAGATATCTCCCACTGAACGACGGGGCTTATCTGAGAGGTGCTGGCCATTTACTCATTGGAGTCTCGAGTGCTGCTACAGTCACGTGACGATTTCAGCGATTAATGAACCTTCTTGGGACTAGAATACTGTATAGTGAATCGAATTCACTGTGTGTAGAGAATGGTGCTCTACTTTATATTAATATTAGTTTACAGGAAATATTATAAAATCAAAATAAAGAAAAAAAAATTCAAAATGTGTTGGTGTGTCCGGGCCCCTGTGGCCTGCTAGAAAATGATTTATTCCGCATTAAGCTTCATGTACTTGCACAGCTCTAGTAATCCTTACTAAACTTCTCATTCTTTCATCACACACCACGAAATCAATCTTAGTTCTAGAATCGCTCCTTTTACATGTATACAATTTAGTATGTTTGTGTGTAAACCGTGTTTTCAACCGAAATATACCTTTTTCTAGACATAGACTTAATAACTCTTTACCATTATCGTTTACCTGTTATCACCATATTTTTTCTATCACTCTCTTTGAATTCTCTCTTCGGGTACCCAGCCATCCATTCCTATCTCCTAACAAAACAATTCTCTCACCAGTTCACATGCATTCAAGACTTCATTGAGTTTATTCCAAAACTCCATGCTCACATTCTCGTCTTCACCCTCCACTGGAGCATAACCAGCAACTAATATAATTCTACTAATGCTTGTTTTCATAACGACCCATTAAAGTCTGTATACACCAAATCATATATTCTCACAAACATCTTAGCTGTTGGGCTTAGGACTAAACCTACTCCTATTCATCCACACCTGACCACAGTGCCAGGCTACTATCACTTGTCATCTGAACACATTTTCTTTTCCGCTTGGTTTCACATACTGACACAATATAAATTGTTCTTCCAATCGTTTCCTCTGAGAGTTCATTCTCTTCATCCCACACTCCTCTCACATTCCAAGTTCCGATTAGATCGTGTTCTTGCCATCTTGTCACCAGATGGGTCCTTCAACTTTAACTTCAGCTGCCCGTCATAGCTTTGTTCATCCGAGGCGATTATAAGATGAGTATATTTTATGTTATGTATACAAATAATAATAATAACAAAACAATTTCATATCTCTAAACTTTTGAGATTTTAATTTAAACAAGCAAATACAATCTGAATAACTGTGTAAAAATATAAGGGCAAACTAGATTAATTTAGGTTGAAGAATTATTGTATTAAAACAATTGTGTACTTTCTTTAGGTTATCAAAAGAATTTTTAATTATTATTTACAATAATCTTACTTCAAACACTTACAGTTCAAAAAGAGAGTTTACTTTTTGACTAGAAGATTAAAACTTTTAAAATACTTTTTCCCCCCTTCCATTATGACGAAACGGAAAAGATTGCATTATTTAGTTGTAGTAATATGATATGGACTGAAGATCCGTTAGAAAAAGAAAGCCGGATATATATCTTTAGAGAGTATCTTCATCCTTTTCTTGGCCCACCCACTCAATACTTTCGCCAGAACACCCTTACCCCCACCCGCAAAACCTCCTTCATCCCACCAACATTAGCTTGTTTCTTTTTCCAAATAAAGAAACACTTTTTTCTCCCTTGGATATGTCTGTTTCATAAGTATAACTAGTTTTAGTCCTTCTTCTTTTATTATTCTATTTTCTCTTATTTTATTCTCTATATTTTCTGACATTATACTACTGTTCTAAACATCCTAAAAAAATATTTCGTTATTGGATTCTTCCATCACATAGTCTTATTAAACTTGACTTCTTTATGAAAGAACAACTTACTGAAAAATAAAGATGCGAAAAAAAATACCCAGGGGAGTAAGGTAAATAATTAAATAACAGGAAACGGATTTTTTCAGATTTATAAAATAGATTAAAAAGTAATTTTGTGCTCAATTAATAAAGAATCATTTATTATAAATGTGCTAGCATTTATAAATATAATATGTTAATTCATAATTTAAATAATTAATTTATTGGATTATCTAAGTTCAACTATAATACAACATAAACCACGCCTGTGGGAACGTGGATTATAATGTAAAGATCATTTAGTCTGGTTTTTGGCAGTAGGGAGGTCAATGAATCAATATCGACTGGATGTAATGATAGTGTATTTTACTAAATTATTTCCCACTCTCTCCAATTAAAAATTCGTGTAAAATATATTTAAACTTCACCTTTCCCAGATTATAAGCTTTATTAATATATTCTACTCTAACCTGAACAATCATTGAGACCTGGTGGAATTTGTAAAATAATGGTTTAAGTCTGTAATTGACACATTTTCTTTAAATAAAAGATGTTCTACTGTCTAATATTACCTTTTGAAATAACTCATAATAACTCATAGGGTTTATTAATTAAAGTTATTCTGAATTTAACACGCTGAGGTTCGGTTACATTTTACTATACATAATAATTACATGATTACGTGGCTAATTCCAAAGTTCACACTTATTTTGGTTTTTACTTCTTCATATTAAGAGCATTATAATAGTAAAAATTTAAGACTTTGAGATTATGATGAATCATAACGTTTTATATGTGTCAAATCCAGCAAAAAAAAATCGATTTTACAATCTGTCTGTCTCCATCCTATGTCTGTCTGTGCCTGACTACAGATCTTAAACAGTTTGATGGATTTTGTTCAAACTTGTTATCTAGATGTTATAGGTCAATATACTTTAAAGCATTTTAAACGTAAAAGGGTTAGACAAGTACACTCACAATGTATATCATCCCAAATAACACTGAGAATAAGTAGTTAATAGAAGCCCCTAAAATATACCCCACGACATTATATATATAAATATAGTCACTAAGTGTCACCCTTTGTCCCCCCTCTTCTATAGAGAGTAGAAGTGGAACTAAGATGTAAGAATGTGTTATGGTATAGGATAAGGGGGTGGTGATTGTGTATATGATTTTGTGAGTTCGTTATTGACGAAGACTTGATATTTAAGGTTTCAATTAGTGCTTATATCTCTAGTACAAATTTGATGTTGATAGTGATATAAGAATGAAAGTATATGGATAATATTTGGAATCTTGGGACAAAAAGAAGTGTTGCTAGGAATAACCCGATGGCCTGTCTGATTCCTAGGTGATCCCTATATTGTTCTCGAACCCCGGTACCCTGGGCTCGAGCGGTAGCCCTCTACCACAAATACTGATGAACCGGCGTCCTAGCACATATAGTCCCGAATCGGTCAAAGTGACCCCTAGACTGTGATGTTGATTAGTCAGCCACGATGGTTGGCTACACTACTATTTATCCTGCCTTCTTGGCTGGTTTCCACCTAAAGAATGTTGACAATGTTTATGTGGTCAGATCCTCTGTTCTATTTGTTTGCAGGCTAATCACAACAAACTTCAACACTCATTTTGTCATTCGCAATCCATAAAATACAATTTTATACAAACACGCCTTCCAATTTGGGCCGTGCGGTTATAATATATATGTATATATCTACAACTGATATTATGATGCTAATATAAAATGTATCTAAGATATTTTACAAATACAAAATAAGTGATATCAAAAAGACTTCACATGCACAAAGTTATTCATATTTCAAAGAAAAACTTAGTAACCAACCCAGAAAGAAAGCTAACAAAAAACATATAAGCATATACATCAAATAAAATTACGGGTGTGGTTTTATTTTAAACCCATAAATGAAAGAATTTACAAATCCTAACTATTATAAATGCGAATGTGAGTTTGTTTGTTTGTTTGTTTGTTTGTTACGCTTTCACGCCTAAGCTACTCGACCGATCATCATGAAATTTCGCATACACGTTGTCATGGGTACAGAAAAGGACATAGGGTACCTTTCATCCAGAAAAAATTCGAATGTGAGTTTGTTTGTTTGTTTGTTTGTTTGTTATAGTTTGTTACGCTTTCACGCCTAAGCTACTCGACCAATCATCATGAAATTTCGCGTCCACGTTGTCATGGGTGCAGAAAAGGACATAGGGTACCTTTCATCCAGAAAAAATGTTAATGTGAGTTTGTTTATTTATTTATTTTTTAATATTTGTTACGCTTTCACGCCTAAACTACTCGACCGATCATCATGAAATTTCGCATACACGTTGTCATGGGTACAGAAAAGGACATAGGGTACCTTTCATCCAGAAAAAATGTGAATGTGAGTTTGTTTGTTTGTTTGTTATTGTTTGTTACGCTTTCACACCTAAACTACTCGACCGATCATCATGGAATTTCGCATACATGTTGTCATGGGTGCAGAAAAGGACATAGGGTACCTTTCATCCAGAAAAAAGTACTGTTCCTAACGGATAGAAAAAAATTACTGTTAGACGGTCGTCCGGCTTAACAACTCGGCCTACTGATATGAATAAATTAATTACAACATGATGCCTGGAGGACAGAAAAAGGGACCTGTGGTATCCCAGAAGAAAATCTGATATCCCGAATAAAAATCTGTTCACGAGTTATTTTAGGCACATCTATCTTAAAATGATTAAAAGTGATTATATTCAGCTAATTAAGCTCTGTCTGTTCACCCCGTTATGGTAAATGACAAAATTGTCGTAAGAAGTTTGGTATTATTCATTTCAGCAAAAGTAGCTCTCGAGGTATGATGCTACGACAATGTAAACTTTTAGTGTGGGGCGAAAGTACGATGTCCCACAAAAAAGCTATAGAGGCGTTAAACCAAAATATTCAGGACTTGCAAGAGAGGAGGAATGGTAGTTTTACTGGTTGATGACTTCCGACAAACTCTACCGGTGATCCAGAGGGGCACACATGCAGATGAAATCAAAGCCTGTCTCAAGTCATCAAGATTGTGGGCAAAAGTGAAAAAATTCAGCCTAACAACGAATATGAGAGTCCACCTTTATAATGACGTAGATTCAGAACATTACGCAGAGACACTATTGAAAATTGGCGATGGACGTTTGGACACGGATGCTGAAGGCTGAATTTTACTTACAGGGGAATTCTGTAATTTGGTGAAAAATGATGTGAAGCTCATTGCTAAAGTTTACCCAGACTTACAACTAAATTTAAATTGTGATCATTGGTTGTGTGCAAGAGCAATTATTGCACCAAAAAATGAAATCGTTAACAAAATCAACACTGACATTTTGAAAGAGGTGCAGGGAGAAATAAAGGAGTATTTGTCAATAGATACAATCATGGACACAGAACAGAGCACTTCATATCCCGCTGAGTTTTTAAATTCTCTGGAGCTATCGGGTGTACCCTCGCATAAACTACAATTGAAATTAGGTGTACCAGTTATGCTTATGCGAAATTTAGATGCACCCCGTTTATGTAATGGGACAAGGCTTCAATTACACAATTAGGGCAAAATATAATCTGTGCCACCATTTTAACAGGTGTGGGAAAAGGGGAAAGTGTAATCATACCTCGAATCCCAATAATCCCCACTGACCTACCATTTCAATTCAAAAGACTCCAGTTTCCAATCAAACTTAGTTTTGCTATTACTATTAACAAAGCGCAAGGGCAAATATTGCAGGTAGCAGGGGTGCATTTGGAAATGCCATGTTTTTCCCATGGCCAGCTATATGTAGCCTGTTCGCGTGTGTCCAATGCCCAGAATTTGTATGTATTTGCGCCAAATGGAAGGACATACAACATAGTATATAGGATCGTCCTAAAATAATGATCTATTCTATGCCCATGATTGCAACGGTCAAGAACAAGCGGAGTAAATAAGGGATTTTAATTAACTGTAAGTAAAATTTAAGATGGAGTAGGATCTTCCAATTCGTGGCAAGGCATAAACTATGACTCTACTGACACACACTCCGCTACATCTTTTCTACTCCTACACTTAATCCTGATTTATATTGTGTAGTTTGTTTTTTATTTATCTCTACCTCTATTGACTAACAACCTCAATATGTTCATCGTTTTAGTTGTCATATTCCCTGTGTCAATCGACAACCTGAATTTATTGATAAAATCTACATTAACGCGAGCGAAGCCGTGGGCAAAAGCTAGTACAGAATAATTGACATAAAATATAGTCCATATACCAATTATAATATTTTGCGTCAAAGAAAATTAAACATCTTAAATATTTAAAGATTTAATTTAAACATTACAAAAAATTGCCATTTTGCTAGTCATTCAAAACGTGTGTTTAAATAGTTTTCTAATACAAACATATTACACATGTAAGTATATAACACAATAATCTTAACATTATTTTTGGAAGTAATGCTTTTTAAATTCTTTCTAAATCTTAAATAACTCTCATTTTCAAATGCAGCATATAATTTTTAGATGGCATGTGAAAGAATTTGTATTGATAGAATGTATTTTTATAATAACCCGGTGTTAACACGCCATTTAACATATTGACCTGCTAAATAATATGCCTTACACATGGTGAATATCGCTGATTAGGTTATGCCACCAGGAGAATTGAAGTCAAATATTTTATGCCAATTCAAACACCTTCAGATTCAGTCTTGACCGATTGGTGTTTATTATAAAATTGTACTTTTGAAAATATTATTTATTTGTTTTTAATTTCTAATATCAGGAGAAGGCATTATAATCATGAAAAATAACTATTTCGAGATTATGAAAAATCTCGGCTATTTTTTGTGGACACGAACACAAAAAGTGGATTTTACATTATATCTGACCCGATGCCTGATGTCTGTCTTTTTGTGCCTGTTTACGGATCATAAACTATTATATGGATTTTATTCAAATGTTATATTTGAATTGGCGAGGAAATACATATGAATTTTTGAAATTTTGACTCTAGCCCTCAAATTATGGGTAGTTTATTTATTTACTGATAGACGATTTTTATTTAAATTCCAAATATTTCAAAAATAATTCAGACGAATTTAATTAAGATCAATATCGAGGATTTGTTTGAAACGACAAATAACACTGTATATTTGTATTTTGGGCAAAAATTGAATGAAGACTCCTAGTTTACTGATGAGATATTCTTAAATATTTGAAATATTTCGAAAATAGCCACAAAGATGTTGTTCAAAATGAATATTTAGAAATTGCGTAATATGGCAAATAACAATGTATAATTGAATTTAAATGCTCTTGATGATCGATTTTTCAAAAACTTGAAATATTCTATAAATGGTTCTAATGATTTGGGTCCAAATGGGAGGAGTGATTGACATTAAAAATAACATTATTTACTGTTTTTTATGGATGGTTTACTAATGAATTATTGATCAAAAACTTGAAGAAATCACTGAGTAATGTTTGATTCTAAAAAGTGCTGGTTTAAACGTATATTATGTAATTACCTAGAAAGGTCGAAAGGGAATGTTGACCATTCATAGTATTATATTTTACAACTGGTCAGGAAAGGGGCCATGGCGGGCTATAAAATCCTTTTATTATTTTACACCGTGGCTGTCACAATTCCATCGATATCGCAGGCAGTTACGCTCGCTGATACCGGACCATAGAAGATTGCATCTTAGGGTCATCAGTAGCACTTGTAATTAGAGAACATCCATCGAACCCAGAGTCCCGATATCAAGTTCTGTAGGATTCATGTGCAGTGTCAGTCAGTTCCATCAGTCCAAGTTTCCATGAGTTAAGCCAGTTTTTCAACGAGCGTGAGCGTCCATTCTCTATATTTCTTTATTTATAATTTAGCACCACATTTTCTATTATATTTTAGTAACTTATTTTGAACTAAAATTGGTAACCCTACAAATTATTTCAAACCCACACAATCACCTTGCCTGCGACATTACCTCTCCTGCAAGCTATACTGCATAATCAAACTCACGGGGACAGTTTGTGACAAATTATTTTATAAATTACTCGAAATATTTGGTTCCAAATGTTTATTTTAGGATAGTTTGACATGACAAACAACAGGATATACTTTTTTTTAAGGTAAAATCTCATTTATGGGTAGTTTATATACGACTGATTTTCTTTTAACTTGGAATATTTAAAACATGTCTTTAACGATTTGATTCCAAATGGATACCTTGAGAGTCTTTGACATGTCAAATAACCCTATGTACTTGATTTTGATTTAAAAATACCCTAAAGGATTATTTATGATGAGTGATTTTAGAAAATTCAAATTATTATTATTAAAACTTATATCTGGTTAGGTTTGACACGAACGTGACAAATAAGGCTGTTTACTTGTTATCTGCGGGAAAATTCAGTTACGGGTAGCTTAAAGACTATTTAAAAATAGTTTTAGTGATTTGGTTCATAATGGTTAGTTATTATGATAATTGTATTGTAAAAAGTGATCAAGTTTTAGTTTTTATGAAAAAAAATTCGTTTAATTGTAGTTAACTATTGACTAATATTTAATTATTATTTTTTAATAGCTCTACCGATTTGGTTCCAAATTGGTATCGGTTGCTATTTTACACTATCATTAACAGTGTATATTTATACATAAAAATAAATTAATATAAAGGTAGTTTACCTACGATAAACTATAAGATAATTTGAATTTTTTGAAAAATGACCTTCAAGATTGAATTTAAAATGAGAACCTAGAAATAGTTTATCAAAATACATAAATACTATATTATTTTTAGAAAAACACTTAAGGGAATTTACAAATAATTTACTTTTGAAATTAAGTATTTTGTTAAATATATTTTTACAATTTGATTTAAAAATTGTATCTAAAAATGTATTATTTTAACTATCAGGGTGATGTGTTTGTTTTCATAAGGAAACATACTTAAGGATAGTTTACTCCAAACCTATTTTTGAAAATTATCTTAAAGCCATAATATACAATATGATAAATTTTGTGGTATTGTGTCATATCATTTATTTATATAAATTTATACTAATTAATTATAACTATCATCTAGCTTGTAACCAAAAATAAATTTCAAAGAGCAGACACCAGATATATTTTATCTGTTATTATGGGGAAAAAGTATCGAAGGATTTTTTAGGTTGGTAACAAGAAATAGTCACATCAAACAGCTGTGTTTTCAGTCAAGGTCAGTGTGTATGAACAAAAGATAACAATTACAATTGAAAAAATACTGAATACCGAGACCTCGCTTCAGATTGTTGATACAGCTCAAAGTACCAGTATTGGTTAAGGATTCAAAAAATATTAATTATGCAAAAAACAGTGTGACAACAAAAATTAATTTTCTTCTAAATTAACGTACCATGGAATTCCAAGTACCATTATAGTTATACTCACCGTAATAAGTAATGTAATAATAAAACAATAGGAATTTTTAAGAAATCCATTTTTATAACTATTTGTTTTATTAATACTATTACTTCATGTAATATTTTGTTGTTTTGATGTGTCTAGTTTTAATTGAATTGATACTCTGATAGTGGTTAAACATTAAATAGCTTGCTTTAATTAAATTCCAAGTGCTATTCTAGCAGTTCTTATAATAATTATTACTCAAATTATGTAATTTTGTTAAGGAATAAGTTTGTGTAGTTATTTATTTTATTTTCTATGACTTTATTAAAATATTTTACTTTTAGATGCCTAGTTTTGTAATAAGTAGCCTGTCAGTAATGTAACACCCAATTAATTGATAAGATTGTATAATAAAACTTAATCTAAAACTTAACCAAATGCTACTAGTTAATTTATAGAACAACTACTGTAGTATATTATAGAATATATGTGTAAAATTGAAATTATTTCATACATTAACTGGCCTAGTTAGTTAATTCATGAAACACCTAGTTATTTTATGAAAGAGAGAATTTTAAGCCTTAACATATTTTATATATCTAAAATGTGAGCCTTAATCTGCGTTAATATCAGTGCGGAATCTTTAAAACCTAAAAATTAGAAATCTGAAGATTTGCATACGTACTGTGATGGATTTATATATTTGTATCTTTAGTATTTTATTTACATCTATAGGGGGCCTTGTTTCCTACATAGAGTAAACACAAAATGAAAAAAATAAAACTAGGCATATGGAACGTGATTTATTTAAAGAGACCAGTTACTTAGAAATTCCAGCGTAGTTGTCAAAATTTAATTTTTTACGAACCTGACGTCATACACCCATGGCCACCCGTACCATCTCCAAAATAAACTTACTATATAAAGACGAATTTTGGCACATACACTAAGGAAAATCTGAGGGTGCTCATTTTACGTGGGTTCATATTTACTTTTATATAAATTGTGAGTCTGGCACCCTAGATCATAGGCCCACATATGTTGGAAACTCCAAAACAAAACACCATAGAAATGTGAACCTTGGCTAAATAAATTAAAGAAATGTGGATGTGAAACTTTGAATTTGGTACAGGTTTAAGTAATTAAAGAGACTTTAATGTGTACATAGAGAGAAAGTACAATTTTTCAAATTTATATAAACTATATATAATGATTTTGACACCTTAAACTTCATGACCACTGGTGCGAATAGCTCTAAAATAAATATACATACATATATAAAACTTGGAACATTTCTTAAGCGAAACTTGAACATGTACCTAAAGCATTTTCACAGCCCATCTCACCACATTTTAACAGTTAAATTGGTGACCTGGTGGTCTAGGGGTAAGGTGTCAGACTTCTGTGCTGAGGGTCCGGGGTTCAATCCTCGGTCCCGGCACAGATTTATCTGAATGCCAAACCCTTCCTTCACCTCTGACAAGATGTGTATTAATCACAACTTGTGAATGTGAGGAATGCCAGGCCTCCACCGTGGTTCGGATTCCACGTTAAACTGTAGGTCCTCCATTTCATCTCACAATCACCCTACCATTGCACATTAGCGTAAGTGCGTATAACCCGAACGGGTAGTAAGACGCGGTGCTAATAATAATAATAAATAACAGTTAAATTACATGCAGGATGTCTAAAAGTCTATAACCATAGGAGAAATGACTATTGTATTTGTTTGTTTGTTTACAGGTGAATAATCTCACTGACGAAAGACCACTGAGTGGAGATAATTCTTCTTTGTTGACGAGAGGGGTGGTCGCATAGGGACGTGGTGGCCGAGTTCAAAAGGAGGCATCAGGGGAAGTCAGTAACCCATAGTGAAGTTGGAAAATTGTCGATAAATTTCGTGAAATAGGATCGACTCAGGATAGACAGCGTTCTGGCAGACCGTGGTAGATGAAGCTACCAGAATTGCGGTGTTTGCAAAGCTTCACATAGTCCTAATAGATGAGCGCAACGCACGATCACCGGGATTGGTGATCCCCAGAGCCCGGTGCAGAAAATTTAAAAAAGAAGTGAAAATTTCCATCCGTACAAAATGCAGCATTTGCATCATCTAATAGAGGACGATCCTGACCGAAGGGTTGAGATGTGTGAATGGTTCATTAGCCAAATTACTGTAAATCCATCTTTTTTGGAAACAGTGATGTTCTCAAACGAGGCAAATTTTTACGTTTCTCGGGAGGTGAACAACAAAATGTCAGGTACTACAAACGAGCCCCAACTGGTTCATCGACAGTAAAATGCAGGTTGTAGAGTATGACGTAACTCTACCGTCACCACGCGCTCTCAAGCTACGCATGGCTATTATGACCAAGACGCGAAACGAATTTGCGACCGATAGCAGAGAGATGTTAGACTTTGCGTCAAAAGTTACTATGGCCGAACACTTTGCGAAAGCAAAGTCCTTGCGAGCGCAAATATTTTCCTAGTAGAATGACACCAAGTTGCGCAGACATTTTACTTGTCCTTTGGTTTGCGTTACGAGGTTATGTTTGCTAGTTTTGGTAAATTATTAGGTGTTTTGTGTTACCTGATCTAAACTTGCCATCTCATTGGTCCAATACAATAAACTCAAAACTTTTTATGTGTGTTTCACATGCACTAACATTAAATAAGCCTATATCATAGTGTAGGACAAGAGTGGGGATAGTACGCTTACACTGAATGTTAAAAGATTATTTTCTTTGAAATATAACACTATTAAAATGCATTATTACTCCCATCAACACAGTGATAGTTTGGACATTCCTATATTAAGATTAAATTGTTTGTAAGTCCTAGGCCTATAGTAAGTGGAAGTTATACCCTGATTTTGGTTGAAAGAACAGTAGAGAGAATTCAAACATATTTCTTTACGACCAATATTGATTGCATTTTAATATATTATCTGTGTTATTTTAGAGTTATTGATAGTATCTATCAAAGGTGACAGCTGAAGATAGCATGACTTGATATATAATATATTTAAAAATTGTTTTAGTAACTTTAGTAACAAGCTTCTACTGTTCTCCCTACCAAAATCATAATATATATAGGCTTCAACATATTTGGGTTGTTAGTAGTCTGTTTTGACCCACCTCATGGGGCAACATTGACCAAGACGTTAGTCTCTTTGGTTTAATTTTGCAGTGGTGGGGAGTTTGGGATTCGATTCTAGCTGGGTGTGGTGAATGGTTTTATTTTTCTAAAGGTTTTAACACACTCCCTCTACACAAATAAGAATAATTTTATTATATAATAATAAAATTATAGATATAATAAAATTATATATATATATACCCTATTAGGGTAAAACATGTGGACAGACCAGTTGCCAAGACAATAAAAAGGTAGGCCTAATCGGTTTAAGATGCCAAACTAAAATAAGGCCTAGCTTAATGTTTAGACCTAGGTTTTTTAATCATAAAAGGTTTACTAAATTTATCTGAAACTGATAATTAGTACCTAGTTATCCTGAAGTGAATAAATTGCAAACAACTCATTCTAAAGAAAAATAATATCCTTATATTCTTAGTCATATAACTAAAGTCTTAAGAAACCCCTTTAAACAAAAGTTGCATTTTATTATTTTTAACCATCCAAACCACCCTCTCGTTCACTTTATTGTTAACTTAGTAAATTGACTGGGTGTAAATGCCCATTGTTTTGACATTAAGTTGTTGAAAATATTCAGTGTAAACACTATTTTGGGGGAGTTCTGCTTTCATCAACTTTAAATGACTAGTTTTAATTTTCTAAGATATTCACATAACATATTACTCTTGTTCCAGTATCAACACAAATATATGAAGAATAAAGCATTGGGTCGTAAAGCTTACATATTACAAAAAAAAAAGTTTCTTTATTGGCCAACTTCTCATACAAGTTCATTTCACGTATGACATTACTATCTGAATGTATATTTCACATTATGATTTTGACTAAAATATGTTGTGTGTATTGAATAATGTAGGCCTAGTATTTTTTCATTTCCAGCTGTAGGTAAACAAAATGGTACAAGAGATTTATTAAATTAAGCTAGTTATAAGTTTTTACAAAATAATGTGACTTGTGATCAGCTGTTTGGGAAAATAAAAACATATGAATAATGTTCAGTCATGAATACCAGCTTCTTGAAATAAATTTACTTAATTTCTAGCCTCTAACGTCTTAAAAGGTAATATTCTTTGGAAAACTGTTAACGCAAACTGATTTTATTCTGTGCGTTGACGCTAGAAGCAAAGTCGAAGCTAAAACTAGCGAACGATACAAAGAGTGGTGGTCATAATAACCCTGCTGGGCTCGCTGTGTGTGGTGCTAAAGGGCAGGTCACGTGGTGTTGCTCTCTGGCTCCCACGCGGGCTGGAAAACATTGCAAGTCTCTCTCACTTTTGGACACTCACTCTACTAACTGTAAATTACTTTGGGTCAGTCGAACATTATAGTGCTTGCTTGCACATCAAAAGAAACAGTTGTATCAGACATTATTCTTTATAGATCAGCTGTAATTGCAACCTTACACGAAACTGTAAACTTTAAATGTTTAAGAAACGCTGTCATCTATTACCAATTAATAAACGTTCAATAATCTGGCATCGAACTTTGTTTTTTATTTGGATCAACTGTAGCTATAACCAAAATCATTACGCTTCCAGTAACTAAGTGGTTAAAAAGATCTAGTGAACAACAAACAAACGAGAAGAAGGTAACAACAAAAAGGTTTCATGATAGCAAAGTTAACAAAAGGGTGCACTTTAGTAAACCCATGCCCACTTCAAGTGCTCACTCTACGTAGAATTCCTTTCAAAATATCCATGCAGAAAGGTCATATTTTCTGTTTACTATGAGTAAAGGCCTTCGTCAACTGGGCTAACATCCTACACAAAATATTTGGTGTTCAACGCTGCAACGAAGAGTAGTGTGTCTACAAGAATTCGTTCCAATGATTTTAAACTTCAACAGAACTCTTCATCATACATGGGGATTCCTGTCTCTAACAACCCCAAACATACATCATTTACCTCTACTAGAAAAGTCCATTAGAAGTTACAATGGAGTTCCACAGAGACCGTTATGAAAGTTCTTCTAGATGGCCCACTAAAATTTAAACAGCTAAGTTGGAAAAGTTAACTATTTTATTTATTCAATAACATTTTAAAGTGATGTAGTAATTTATTTAATGTATAGGGACGTGAGTAATTTGACCGGTCAAGTTAGTTGGCACAACTATGTTCTTGTTGAAACGTATACGTAAATAGCAAACAAAATGCAACTTATATAATATGCATATGATGTTTAAAGGGTTAATAGTATGGTTCTACTTATGTGTCAACTACCACATACATTTTGAAGTGGTATTACAAAACCAAATACAGGAGTACATGTCAAATGGGTCAGGGTGTACTAGCGCAAAATAACAAATAAAAGGTTCTTTAATTAAAACATTGTGTTCAGTAGACAAAGCTAAAATAAATATGGATGTTTACATACTTGAATCCGATGAAATCCAATACGAATTACATATTAGAGATGTTAACCCAGGGTCTAACACAGACAAATATGGTCACAATTTCGAGAAATAATAGATCAGGAACAGGACGACGGAAAGACACAGGTATTCGTTGAATTAATACTACAGATTCAATTGAGGTTCCCATTATAGAACATAAATTAAATAATTTGTTGACTCATGTTAAGGAAACTAAATCACCCAGTTAATCATAAACAAAGAGAATTTCTATCAAATTTAAACATATTGAAGATAGGATACTATGTTTGAGTTGTGACAATGAGCAGGTTAAACTTAAAGTAGAAGAATTAAAGTTTTTTTCTCTTAAATTAAATGCTCTAATACACGAGGAGATTAGAAAACAAAAAGATAAACCTAAGAGAGCAGAGAAGGAACAAACTGTTATGTCACTCGAAAACCTATGTATACGTTCCTAAAATCAAATAGAACCTCCACCCAAAATAAATATAGTAGATAATATTCCAAATTCTATGGACAGAGACATTTACATTCTCAAAATAGTCCAAAAATGAAATTTAAAATTAGGAAACATTTCGGATCCTGTAAACTTTATAGAACAATTAATAGAGTCAAAGGAACTGTACAGATTAGAGGATCTAGAACTTTTAAGAACCCTTCCTAGACTTTTTGAAGGTAATAAAATAAAATGGATTAGAAACCATTATAATCTTTGGAATTCCTGGGATACCTTCTAAATTGTTTTTAAAAACCTTTATTCTGTGTTGAATATGTTGAAAGCCTTGAAAATGAGAATAGAATGTTAAAATAAACCCCAACACAGTCAGTGACTAATTACTTTATCAGGATCCAAACATTATTTAGAAGATACGGAATATATTCAGATAAAGAGCAGTTGCAGAATACTTATGCTAATCTCAAACCCAGTATTAAGATAAAATATCTCTTAATCAGATTAATTCTTTGTGGGATCTACAAAGGTTAGCGTCACATTTCGAAAATGCCATTACAGAGGTATAATCTTATGAAAAATTAAATTCTATATCCAGTAGTGTTGTTCACATACAACAATTATTCAAACAACCCTATCCTAATCAAAATTATATCCCCCACGACACAATACTGACAACTACCGAAAGTACAATGCTAGACAGTAAGTTACTAACAGTACAGTGAGACCTAATAATAAAAATTATATTTAACAAATTAAGTCTAAAACTAAAAGCTGTTACTATTGCATTTCCCCTGAACATTTAGTATTTACCTGCCCAATTAGAAATAAGAGCCCCGCATAAAGCTACAAAAAAAAAAAAAAAACACAAACTAACTGTGCGCGGAAAAACATCTAGGTCTGCGCAAAGGGCTAAACAAAGTTTTCATGAATACTTAGCACGCCAGAAAAATACTTCTGTATCATTGTTGTGTTTAGAAGTTTGTATAGGAAAATTAAAGGTATTTTCATTAGTAGATACTGGATACATTAATAACGTATGTTCTACGCAGTTGTATGAATAGCTACGCAATAACAAGTGTATAGAAAAGGAACAAGAGTGCAATAGAATGTATCACGGCTGATCATAATATTTTCAAGGTTAACAAAAAGATCAAAGTTTTTATTAAAATCAGTGGCCTGTCTTGGCCAATGTGGTTTCTTGTGGCACCTAAACTAACGCTAGACTTGCTGTTGGGTAAAGAATTTATTGAAAATACTAAAATGAAACTATCTATGAGAAACAAAGAGGTTATGTTCCCAGATAATAAAAAAAAAGATGTTCCGGTAGAACTGAAAGATTTGTCCAGACTAAAATCAATTAATATGATAAACAACAATTCCGATAGTAATTAATTGTTACAATACCTATTAAATTAGTTCTGTGACGTAATTATGGATAAAATCGGTAAGAATAACGTGATGACGTAAGAAATTGTCATGTTGGACAAAATCCCTGTCATGTAATGCCCATTTTATTTTGCCCTCCCAAGCTAAATATATTACGCAACCACATAACCGAACTTTTAAATAAAGATATTATAAAACCTTCTAATAGCTCATTTGCTTCACCTGCCTTTCTATTTTTCAAACAAGTAAAATCACCTCCACGAATTAAATCATCCCATCTATGAACTTGAAGTCCTTGCTATAATATATGCCATAAACAAATTCAGACAATATTTAAAATCGCAACCGTTTGAACTACACACTGATAACTCGGCTGTAGCGTGGCTACTTCAACAACCACGACAAATAGGTAAAATAGCACGTTGGATTAATCAACTACAAGAACTTAGATTTAACAATGTGAATACAAAAGGCAAGGACAATCCTGTAGCCGATGCGCTATCTAGAATGTTTAAAAAATAAACAATAGAAAGTTACAACAATAATATTTACAATATTGGATTCTTAACACAAATACTGGAAATGTACACATCTATACAATCAGCACAACAAAAAGACCAATAACTAAGTAAGATAATTGAAAGAATACCAAATAAAGAGAATATTACCAATTATAAAGTTCAAAATTATATTTTATATTACAAACCATCTACTAAATATCAATGGAAAATATATGATCTGAAATTATTTTCATAATGTTATATTTCGGTATTACCATATTTCACCGGTTGGAGCACATCTAGGGGTCGCCAAAACCATAATGTTTATAAGTAAGCAGTTTTTTGGCACTTTATGGACAGAGATATACGTGACAACGTTCGATCATGTGACATTTATTTACGATCCAAACCTGATCAAAATTATAGATACGGATAATTGTCATCAACAGTATCAGAATTTACAATGCAACGTTTGTTCATAGATATTTTTGGCCCATTACCCAGATCTAAAAATGATAATAAATTCATTCTTACGCCAGTAGATGGATTCTCTAAGTTTGTGTGGTTCTTACTTCTAAATAAATTTACAGCTGATGTATAAATAACAATGTGCGATATAATTATTTCGTTTGATGTGCAAGCAAGCACTATCATGTTTCAGTGACACAAAGTAAGTTAGTAAAGTGAGTGTCCAAAAGTGAGAGAGAGTTGAACTTTGGTCCCACCCGCGTGGAAGCCAGAGAGCAACACCACGTGACCTTCCCTCTAGCGCCACACACGATGGGCCCAGAGTTCAAGAGCGCGCGGTGATGGTAGAGTGACGTCGTACTCTACAAAGGCTCTCCAAAATTGATGGTATGATGTGGTTTATGGGAGGATAAGATTGTTGGTCCATTCTTCTTTGAATCAACAGTCCCTGGAGAAAATTACTTCAGTATGTTGGTCAATGAAATGGGTACCAGGACTTGATACTATCGGTGGCTATCCAGAGTGGTCTATTCAAGATGGGGCTCCACCTCAATATGCAGGCTTCTTACGTCACTGTTTGAATTAAATGTTTCCCGGACACTGGATTGGGAGAAGGGGCCCTGTGGAATAGGTAGCAAGGTCACCCGACCTGAACACTATGGATTTTGCCATATAGGGGATTGTGAAAGCTGATATGTATGCAGTAAAAATTCGGGATCTGGAACATATCCAGGAAAGGATAACCACTGCAATTGCTGCTCTGGAACCACGTATATTAAAGACAATTCAAAGAATTCTTATAAAACGTCTCCAGAAGTGCATTGAGAATAGTGTCGAACATGTGGAGCACGTTATTTAGTATGAACATGTGGTATGTATCATTTCTCATATGGTTCCAGACTTTATAGACACCCTGTATAGTATTACGCTTGAAAGACAAAACTCATCGAAGTGAAGTCTAAGGTATTCTCAGCTTAACAATATAAAGATTGGGAACAATTTCATAGGATTTTAATTTTAAAATATTGATTTTTTCAATTGTATTGGCATTTTTTTAATGTTAAAATTGTTTACTCATCTCAATAATTCGACTATTTTCTAAAGTTTAATAGAAAAAACCAGATGACGATGTGGCTTCTGGTTAAAGCTGCCCTAACCTAAGTTAGGTGCTATCCTTGATGTGAGATGGTGTTCACCAGGGGCTATTATTTTTATTTTATTATGTATTTAAAACTGATTACCTAAACTGCGTGATCACATATTCATAGTACTAAGTACGTCCCTGTGAAAGGGAATACTGCATATAAGAGTGTTTGTCAATACTTCAAATAAAAATAAATATTATTTCAAGACTAAATTCAGAGAGCTATTTCACAAGAAATCTAAATCCACATGGTCAGTGCTGGGAATTTGTGGAAGATATTAAATAAAACTACAATATAACAGTTGGATTTTCCTTTTTCCATATATGACTTTCATTATTTTATAATATAGTCTTACCTTTTATCACAAGATAATAATCAATTATTATCTGAAAATAATTAATTTCCTAATAAATAGGTATTCTTCAAAATATCATACGTTATCAGCAAACAATGACAATTAAAATTAAAGGAGATGACAAATCAACAAATTAAGCAAGTCATGTGAATTCGCATATCTTTTGTAATCCTAAAATAGATAATGACTAGACAAAATTATTTATCAATTTATCATATAATTTTTTCAAGATTCATATTGTTTCAAGGCAATTAGGATTATCATTAGAATTTCACAATTATTTGAATAATGCGCCGTTTAACAAAGGGCTACTGGTTGAAGGTCTCTACCAAATAAGTTAAGCATTCATGAATATTTGGATATGTAAGAAGATATTATTTTGATGTGTATTGCTGCAAGATGTTAATCCTTGCTTGTATATTTCCTTGGAAGTAACCTTCTATTTCCTTTCTTACAGCTAGATCTTTTTTACCCACTATTCATTCTCCTTAGTTTCCTAAATCTCTCCCTTTATGCCAAGTCCACACAGCTTACACATACACCTCCGTGGCGTAATTAGCTAACGCACTAGTTTCGTGTGAAGCTAAATTGCTGAGAACGGGGATATCGAGGTTCGAATCTCGGTCGGGTGAACTGGAGGTGATTTTTCCTAAATAGTTTTCCACTCTCCCCCACACAAATGCGGGCTCACTACCTCTAAATTCAAGCTTTTTAATTCCTAACCCATTATTGTATTTAGTACTTAAGCGTATAACCCGAGCGGTAGTAAAATGTGGTGCTAAATTAAAAAATAACAACACTACCTTACACCTGATAGTATAGCTTCTTAGTCCTAACCTCCCTTATCTCTACCTGATGCAGCTTACTTTTTAATGCCCACTTTTACTACCCCTCACCATCATTCTCATACCTGATCCAGAACTACCACGATCTCATATTTTTTCGATTCTGAGACGCCATTGATCGTAAGACACACCTTAATTTTTCAGTACCACAAAAAAAAAGCTTTTATTTTAAGAGAATTTATAGAAATAAAACGCTAATATAACCTATACCCAAGAAATATTTTTATTACACAATTTAATTTACTAAAACTGATAGTATCTTGTTTATCAGTATTTATGTTATTCAACTCTACCTACTGAACAAATATTAGTCTAACTTCTCTGAACTTTCTTTATTTTAACTATTACATACCATATAATTTTTCTAACCATCAAGGGTGTTGGTCAAAAAATAACTTTGATTCTATAAAGAACCTCCTTTTTAGATTAGTTAAAAAAATATATCTTATATTCGAAGATATACTATAGTATAACTAACTCCTAAACTTCCCTTATCTCACCTCCATGAATAAAAACTACTCCAATAATATCTTACTACAACAACTTCTCATAATCCTCCTCCTCACCCCTTTGAAACAGAACAACTCTGCTAACGTCTCACTAGTTTTACTATTCACCCTTTCTTTTCCACTCTGAATATTATCGTTGCTATATTCATATATTTAAAAATGATACATGGTGTCTTAAAAATGGACCCTGGGCTTAATGCAACAATGCTCTACTACTCAGTTATCTAGGATTCGTCCCATGCTCGAGGTCATTATTCACTCATATTTTAAGGAAGATTCTCTTAATGAATTGTTGAAATCATCTGATAACAATGGACTCTCATTGATTCTACATCTTCTGGAAACTCAGTGGTCAGTTTTGTGCTGCTGAGAACATTGAACCTGAGCATGAAAGGGAATGTTATATACTCGAATGTGTTAAACTTACCCCCAAGTCACCAGTGGCTGTTATATGAGTGCGTACGCCGTTGATTTATACACGTCATTCAAAGATTCTGACATAAAATTTGAGTGGATAGTGACCATGAAAACGTGATGAATTTTGTATAGTTCAGTGGTAGAGCTTTGGTGCAATAATTAAGGGTCCATTGTTCGATTAAGGTTTCCAGGTGACATTTTTAATTTTACGAATATAAACGTTAATTACTTCACCCGTAACATAAATATAATTCTGTTGTAGTATTATTAACTATTTTATTAGGTATCGTAATACATTACACTACTATGAGGGTAAAACCAATTACTACTCAACAAAAAATACGTAAAAACAATAATTTAAATTAGAATTTATTAAAGAGAAGTACATACATTTATTGATGATGGTAGTAGGTTAGTGATAGAGGTACTAATGATTAACAAGCTAAACATATACACCATAAATTATTATTAAGATCTAATAAACGTATGACCCAACATGTAAAATACGTGGTGCTAAAAATATATATACAAATAAATTGTGTATAATAATATGATCAAAACTTCTCTCTGGCACAATATGAAATAGTTATAAATTTTAAACGTTTACAAGATATTACAAATAAATGTAACTGTCTAACTATTCAAACTAATAAACTTAAAGGGACTAAGTCAATTAGAAATAATCAAAACCTAATTAGCAGATGATAATTTTACTCAGCAAACGTCAATTATACTTTTGAGTGCACAACAAATTAACATCTTACGAACTGATATAGTACCATTATAGGGAAACTCAGATCAATAAAACAAAAACTCAAGTGCTCACTTTACGTTACCAGCTTTCCAATCACAGTTTTATATTCTTACTAATATTCATCTTATAAATTTAATGTCATTGCCAAATATTCTAATCACAATTTTACATCCTTAAAAAAAAGGGTTCAAATCTCAATAAAATATTCATACAAAAAATTACCCCTGAAAAAAATCAAGAAAGACGACAAATAATATTACGCGGAAAAACGCAAAAATCAACATCGCGAGAAATTAAGTTAATCTATTTTTTAACATTCAAATCTACTCAGAGTAAAAGAACTACTATTCAATATATTTAGTTCAGCAAATTAAAAAATAGTTAGGTCCAAATTATACAGAGATATTTATAGTAAATAGGTTACAGTAAAATAGTTAAGAGTCCCAACGGTACAGAATCAATCACCTTAAAGACCGAAAAGAGGAATCTACAAAATTATATCTACTAAATTACAGCGAATAATTAATTTACAATGTTCTTACATCGTGGAGTCGTTGATAAATTGTTTACCGTGATCTAAAGTTGAGCCATGAATTCACGCTTCAATGTTGCGCTAAGAAGTGAAGATTACGCCTTTCGGCTGTTGCTTCTTCTGACCCTGCCGGAAACAATAAACCCATCTGGTCTGTAAAGAAATACGGGTCTTGTTTTCTGTAAGTACCGAGCCACTGTCGTGATTCATCGCCTCCTTTTATGACTAATAATACGGCTTGTTGTGCAACAGGGGAATTGTGGACGTAAGTAACTTTGATTTGTTTGATAGTAATAGATAATGAGTTTAATGATAGTGCTGGGTTTTGAGTGTAGGTAGAATACATTTCTCTTGGGATTGGGAAAGGATTGTTTGAGATATAATAGTGCTCTGTGGCTGAGTTTTGACTGTCGTTGTTTGGTCAAATCAAGGTAGGGGATAGGGGCTGATAGGATTTTCTTTTCTTAGGAATTGGTTTGGAGGTGATACATTTCCGTTCCCCATCTGGGGCCGAGGCCAGCATCAGTATAGCTCTTTGACTTCTTAAAAAACTTAGGTGGTTATCCCAGTAGTGTCTGGTCGTGACAAAGGTAGTAATGGGATGAAATGTGCAAGCTGTGCGTGAAGTTTGGGGTAGGTTTAGAGAATGGGCTAGGCGGTGTGGTGAGGTGGTCTGACGGACTGCTATTGTTTTAGCGTAATTTATTGTTAATTCTGATAAACTTTCATTCTACTAGGAATGTTTCATCTACGGTTTTATCGTTCTTTATATTTTATTCTAGCTTGATCAACTAGGGCTTTTATAATGAGGGGGGGTATGATTGAATAAACACTGCCATCCCTTTTTGGTTGGTTTATTCTATTTTATATTTTGCCCATGTTAGTCTTCTACCAATAGTTATACCCAGGTATTTAGTCTCGTTTTGGAATGGTATTTCTTTATGGTAGAGAGCAAAATTTGCTGGTGGTATAAATCTTCTTTTCGTTATAACCAAGGCCGTTGTAAGCCCATGTGTAGCAACAATATCTCTTTGTTTTATTATTATGCTCGTTGATGTTGTAGACTACATCTGTTTGACCTTAGGCCATTTAGGATGTGCATCCACAAGTATTAAAAAGTGTTGTCCTTCTATCGGCCCTGCCATGTCAATGTGTAGACGAAGCCACGGGCTTGATAGTGCTGTCCATGACAGTAATGGGGCCTGTGGTGGATTGTTCCAGTTTTCTTGACAGGTTTGGCAAGTTCCCACTACTTCCTATATGGCTGCATCCATTATAGGCCACCATGTAGAGATGTGAGCTACTGCTTTTGATTGCATCACACCTTGATGTGTAGCATGAATCAAGAGGAGAAACCTTTTGTGGAGTTTATTTGTCAATATCACTCTACTACCCCAGAGTAAGCAATCTTGTGACAAATATATTTCAGAGCAACGTGCGCTGTAGGGTTTGAATTCCTCCTCCACCTCTTCTTCGGACCAACTCTGTATAACATACTCTTTAACATTTCACAGCAGAGGATCATTTATTGTTTCCCTGGCCTTTTCAATAACTAAGATAGGTGAGTCTTCCATATCTAGAATAAAAATGCCCCTGGGTTCCATATTTACAGTTTATGAAGTGTTGAATGGGAGTTTGCTAAGCCCATCTGCATTTCCATGGTGTTTCAATGTTCTATAAATAATATTATAAGCATAACCTCCTAGCATTAAGCTCCACCTTAACATCCGCGGTGTCATAACACTTGGCGTCTGGCGGTTAGGATGAAATAATCCAAGAAGTGGCTTATGATCTGTGACTATTGTGAAAGATCGTCCCAAGAGAAACAGCTGGAACTTGTTGACACCAAATATAACCTCAAATCTTCCTTATTGATTTGAGAGTAGTTGCGATCAGCTTGTGACAGTGTTCTTGATCTAAAAGCTACCGGAGCTTCCATTCTATTGTCAATAATATGGGAGAGGACCGTTCCAACCCCTTAAGGAGAAGCATCACACGATAGTATCAAAGATCTACTTCTCTCATAATGCATCAGAACTAAATCTGATGTTAAAAGGGCTTTTAATTTATTGAATGCACTCTCATGGTTTTTAGTCCACTGCTATGGTATATCCTTATCTAGAAGATGGTGTAGGGGTTCCAAGACAGTATCTTTGTCCATCAAAAATCTCTCATAAACTTGAGAGGTCCTAAGAAAACTTGACGTTCTGTTTTGTTCTTAGGTGCTGGAGCTATCTGAATGCCTTAAACCTTGTCTTGTAGGGGGTGACTGTCTTGGCCATTTACCTGAAAACCTAAAAATGACACCACTGGAACTCAAACCTGCACATGTCCTTCCTTAACCACAACCATGCATCACTCAATCTTTGTAGTACTTTCTGTATTCTGGAATTATGTTGTTCTCTATCTTTGCCCGATATAAGTATGTCATCCAGGAGTACCGCTGTACCTGATATACCTGAGAATAGACCTTCAATAAGACTCTGGAAAATTCCCGGTGCTGCACTAATTCCAAAATGCACTTTGTCACCTGTATCAAGCCTTTTGGCATATTAACCATAAATATTTTAGAAGATTCTTCATCCACTTTAACTTGGTCGTAAGCATGTGCAGGGTAAATCTTAGAAAATATGGTTCCACCTGTTAGGCACGAAAAAGCTTCAGTTGCAGTTGGTAAAGGGTATTTGTCAGGTAATAGTGCTTTATTAACTGTACTCCGGTAGTTCCCGCACAACCTCAGAGATACATTCCGCATTGGCACAATCACTAGGGGTGTATCCCACTTTGAAAATGATACGGGTTTTTATATCCCGTAATCATATAACCTTGCAATCTCTCGATTGACATCGTCTGCCTGTGCTAGTGGTATTGGACGGCTCCGTAGATACTGAGGTTGAACTGAGGGGCCCATTTTTTAATGAAACTGGTGGGCCAACATATTCTCCTAGCTTGTAATCTTCAAAAGCTGAGAATTTCTGTACTATCTCCATAAACATACTATCAGTGATATGGTGAATTCCTTGCACTTTAACTTCCAACTCAATGAACTAATTTCTCCCGAGGAGGCTTAGCCCCTTTCCTTCCACCACGGTTACGGGCACAGTAACGGACAGACTGTTGTATGTGGCCTCCACATTACACCAAACCAGGATACAAAGGGGCTGTTTTGTTCCCAAGGTGCAGAGCTGAATATCGGAACTCATGAATTTTGGTTTAGAGGTTCATATTTTTTCATAGATTACTGAGCTGATAACTGTCAAGACTGCTCCTGAATCATTCTCCATGTGATGTTTAGTTCCAGTCAACATCACATTTATGTGGAAGGGTGGGTTGTCTATAGTTTCAGATAACATAGAAATCAGCTGATATGCCATATCTAATTCTGATCTTGTAGGTACCATGGGTTGTAAATGGTTGATTTGTGGGTGTTGCACTCTTCGTTTGACGTCATTTTGGCTCTTCGACCTATATACCCTTTATATATGGCCCATCTTCTTACAAAAACTACATATCACATTCGCCCATGGATATTAATATGTTAGATGCTCCTTGTCACAAGGATAACTCCGTCGATCCTTTTGTTGGCTTGGAGAAGATTTTTGTTGATTATCGGCACCTCTTTGTTGAGATTGGTGGTTTATAGATAGTCTTCGTACTTTCATTGGGCCTGCTTATTGGTCTTGGTCCCCAACCGTTGTTGCGGAAGTTGGCCGCATCGCGCGCTAATGTTGTGCCGCTGCTTCGCTACTTACTGCCATGGAAATTATCACAACTAGCTTCATTTCGTTTTTAGAAAGTATTTCACGCTGCACTGTCTCATCCACGACACCCTGAACTAAACGATCACGCAGTATCCGATTTGTAAATGTTGCAAAGTTACAACGGTTAACCATTTCTCTCAATGACTCGCCGGGTCGCTGATCCCTTTTGCCGAAATTGAATTTTTTTGGTACAATTTCATTGTGTTTTGGCGCAAAATGTCCATTTAAAACACTAGAGCACCAAATGATTTAGAATCGGGATCCTCTGGCGCCACTAACGCAGCTAATCGATCAAATGTTTTATCCTCGATCACACAAAGCTATATAGAACGTTTCTTCTTATCGTTGAAGATGTCATTAGCAATGAAAAGTGTTCTAACCTCTTTGCGTAGTTTATCCACATGTAGGGTTGATAGTATCGAGTTCCACGAAACTTGATAAAAACGCTGCCAATACGCACCCTTCGGTGGCTTGACCTATATCATGGGATGACGTATCAATCACCTCGTCACCAAACTGTTATGTCCTGAAGGATTTTGACGTAATTTTCAGGTTTGTTATTATTATGTCAAGGATGTCTGGTCTGTGAAGGTAGCTTCCCGGATATAATGTAGGGGTTTTCTGCGCTATTACGTTAAAGTCTACTTCAATTGAGTGTTCTTCTAGGATTCGTTAGTTTCGGTTAGTGATTCGACTATTCCATAGCGTAATTTTCTATTTAGATCTTCTTCTAATTAATAGTTGGTGCTTTAAGTAACTTTAGTGAGGATTACACTAAAACATCTTATACATAAATACACATTCTATAATTATCCAATAATTATGCAGTAGTAGGGGTATTTATGCACAACCCCTCAAAATGTTGCCACTAATCACTATCCAATCCATGGGTTAAGCCCAGCGTACTTTCCAATGGCAGTATAATCGTTAAGTATAGTACAATATTTTACTTCAGGAATTAAACAGCGCATTTGCGGCTCTTGATCCCTTAGACCAACTTTCTCCAGAATAGGCCAATTCGGGTTTATGTTCCAACGCTTCGTGAAAGCTCGTTCGTGAAAGACCACACTCGGAAAGAGCGGGTCGCGACATACATATTCAGCTCGGCCAGTGAAACAAGACAGTAGTATAGAATGGCTAGAATCAGGGAGAGCGAATGCAAGTATCAAGTAGCAAGAAGTTGGCCTCACTCGGTAAGAATGATATCCAAGTTCCCGGCTAAAAGAAAATATAGCCTTTTTGGATTTCGTATCATTTCACAACGATACATTGTTGCTCTAAGAATTTTTTAGTTCTGTCAATTAACTAAACAAGCCTTTGAATTCTTCCATATAGTGGATATATTTGTTAGCTGGAATAGGGCTTGGTTCCCATTTCTAGATGCTATTTTTACTTTCTCGCTATATTTCAGGTAGATAAATTATTGTGATCATCAAAAAAATTTAACTCGAGATTTTAATGGATGCCACCGTCAACCCCCAAACCTTAAAAAGTGGTTTTTACAAATCCGTCTGTCTGTGTGTCTATCTAACCCTAAAATTAATAACAGTTTACTAGAGGATGAAAAGAGAAAAATTATATTTTCTCAAAATCAGCCATAACGATTGCATCTCTCATTTTAGACTCAATAGTCAAAAATTACCTATTTTATTGGTCAAAATTTATAAAAGAGAAATTCAATATCAATGCGATAGCCATGAGATGTGCATTCCCTATTAAAATTATGAAAATTTTAACCGGAAGTCAACATTTTAATACAAAATATTAACCCTCGGGGACCTAATATTGATATTTTTTTTATTGGTTCAAACATACAAATGATGGCTTTAATTCTTTAAAAAAAAATTATGAAATTTAAAACCATGATTAAAAAAAAGTTTACATGTCTAGTGCAATTTTTTCTCGGGTTTGCTAGTGTATATTATATTACGAATTTTGAGTAAATATTTCAATTTCTAAGCAATAGAGTGAGAACGTTCGTGCCGAGTTCCGTACCATTTATTTAAAACTATATCTACTCTAGAATTATTTGACATTTCATATATAAGAAGGTTGGTTCATACTCTTACTGTACCCCTACTTAGCTACGTTTATGCTGTCTGCTAATATAAAGCTGGAAAATCTTGAAGGTAAATTGTGAGTAAAATTATAATGTAACAAGCCCAATATGACTCTTTATATTGTCCTTAGTAAGTTTTAAGCTGTTTATCTACTTTCCCCATTTTAAAATCTTAATCTAATAAACACTCAATTTGTATTTTAAAGGAAATTGTTTTAGTTTTTAAATTTTAGTCAATGCTACTTATTTTCGACTCTGGAAGCTTAAAAAAAAGTCAACAATGTTTAGAAAAGTTTAAATTCACACGGATTTAATTGATTAACGTGGACTTTCTAACTATATGTCTGAACATAACATATAAACTTATCGTAGGGTGACATTAACATACCCAATCTTTTATCACCCCCAGCATAACGTTAGGGATTATAACATATTTGTAATAATAAAAGTTTATTAAATTATGATCAATCACACAAACACACGGGTGGATTTTTATGTTTAAAATATATATGCTTACAGTATATTTAACCGCTTGATTACAAAGATACAGCTTAGAATTAATTACTTACTTTGCGGCATTAGGATCTTGAATGTTAATTGGCGCACTTAAGAAAGTACACCGCATATACCTATCCATAGCTAATTATATCCAATCCACCTTATTAAACCTATATCGTTCAGGATCATTATAACGTTATCCTCCCATCTGCGCCTAGGTCTTCCAGATGGTGTTTTTCCATTTGGCTCGACAGTAAGTACCCTGAACCAATTTCTAGACTCTCCAATTCACGCTTCATGTCTTGCACCCCGTAATCTACGATACTTGGTTATCCGAATGTCTTGTGATGAGAATACGTTATGTAAACGCCTCCATTCCCCGGTAATCATAGTTTAATTTTGAATCAAATATCTTTTTGAGAATCTTATTTTCAAACACCCTATATTTTTTGGTTCTTGTAATGTAAGATACCATATTTCACACCCAAAGAAAACAACCAGTAGAATTGTTGTATTGTGTAATCTGAGCTTTACATTCCTTGAAATCAGTCAATTTGTCAACAACTTGCTGGCCGATTATTAGCATGCATTTCCTGATGGTATTCTTTTCCTATTTGCCACTCTAATATCATTATTATTGGTTAGAATTGATCCTAAATATTTAAAATCATTAACCATGTTAACTGAAGTGTTGTTCGAAGTTATATCTAAATTATCGTCCTCAATACGTGCTCTCTTTATTATCAAAGAGGAAATATTTTCAGCGTTCAGTTCTAAAACTATTTCCTTACTAGCCTCTAACAAAATTTCTGAATATATTTAAACAGCTTCCTTACTAATATCCAACAAAGCTAAATTATCTGCATATCATTATAGCGCCAATGTACCCACTAGTGCCAGACCTCCCCTACTCTCTTTGATTTTAATTTGATTGAGAGAGAGATTTATTTATTTTGATGTGTGCGTAATTAGACGTATTTGATCCTACCTGCTGCTGAAGATCCGATGACAGTGACCCAAGTAGGCCTACCTGGGGTTGTGATGATGAACTTGAATAACCGCACGTCTTTATTTGGTGTCCATTTCACACACACATAATTATGTCAGGGAAAGATGGGTTATTATTATTAAAATAAGTTATACTGAATGGTAGTGACAAGAGTTGTGAGCCTAGGGGTGACGCATGTCCACCTTTTAGAGAAACACTTTATGGAATAAAAAGGAAACGCGCGTAAAAACACAAGAGAGCAAACTGTGCCACCTTTACAAAAAATAATTAATGAAAAAGAGTGGTAGACAGAAAAATGTGATTATTATATAAAATAATAATGAATTAATATAAGAAATATTTAATTAAGTAAACAATAATTAAATTTATATCAAATTAATAAAATATAAATAAATAAAGACTAAACACTCTTACATTACCCTAATATCGTACTCCAAGGCTAAGTGTTATTTCTTTCCTCTATGTTTTTGTGATTTTTCTGTTAATACGTATACATTAACTACGTGTTCGTACATTAATCTGAAAAGAAGAAATTTACAGTAAATGTAGCAACACCAATGGGAAGGAAACCAATCCCGTGGTATAGTGGTCAGTGCACCTGGCTACAAGTATAGACGTCCACGGTTCGATTCCTGGCTAGTACCGTGGGTATATTTCTCTTTAGAGGAATTATCCAAATGACTACCAGGGTTTAGTTATCTAGGCCTAAGTTATATTAAGACTCATCCCGGCTCCACAATATCATAATAACTATCATCACATCATCTCATTGCGGATACAACGTGTAGACAGCCTTCTATGGTGTACCCTGGAAAGCGCTCTGTGCCACTAAAGCAACTAATAAGGCTACTGAAACAGGACGTCAAAGTCCTTCCCGGTCAAATGTGCCATACAATAGATACTACAAGGAAGGGAAAATATAAAACAATTTAGGTGGGACCACCTTCAATACACCTGACAGGGATTCGAGCCCCAATCTACCTGTCAACGACAATCCAGTCTAACATTAAAATGATTTTATAGTTAATTCTATATCACTGATACGATTAACAACAAGATTGATACAACAAAATGAATACTTATATTTACAAGGCTAAAGATAAGCTATCTTGGAAATAGACAAATACATTTTTTTTTAAACTGCATGTGACAAACCATCTCTTAATCTTTATTATCTTATAATTCTGGTAAAAACTATTATTACATCATAAAATTGAACCTGTCAGAAAAATATCACAATTTAGACTACTTGCAGGACTTTCTCTTTACTCATTAATATCTAATAATAACAATAATAATAATAACAACAATAAATACACGGCATGTTATTATGTATGTTTTAAAGGTTATGGTAATTTATATATCGCACAATAAATTAGAGCTGATGTGTGTTATAGCATCTGGAGTAATTTACTTTTGAATTTAATTAACTGATATGGTTAGTGATCATGGAAGAGTCCAAACCACTTTTATTCCCCACAAACTATTAACCGTATATTAAAATGTCTTACTATATTTTCTTGGGAAAATAGTTCATATTACAAATATATATTATTGGTTTAATGAATACAAATAGTTGAACGTTTAGTATAGTAAACGACAAAAACGACAATGACATTTATTCAAATTATAAATTAAGTTGGAGCTTGATTCAGATAAATTATGTATCAATAAGACATTATTTGACATATATGTTATTATTTCTGAATGTATTCTTTTATCACTAATCATCCTACATAGTCAAATTGAAGGTATCCTCCGGTTAATATTTTAACTCTTAAGTTGCTTATGGTCTATTCGTTCTGCTCTTTCATTCAATGATTACAGATAACGACATTGTAGCTCCAAATGTTATTCTTTCCAAGATTTTCTATAAAATAAATGACTCTTTCACTTCTCAATGACACTTTTACTTTTGCATTTTTACAAATACTAAAACAGTAATTAAAATGTGTAGCAAGTACAAAAGTGTCGTATGTGCTTCATTACATTAATTAGTTTAATAATAAATGAACAATTTTAGATCAAAAAATACTGCGTTGACAAAATTTCGTGTTTGTGAACTGCAATAATTATTATAAAGTCGAGAAATGGTGCAACACGTCTTTTAAGCTTATTCTATTTTGATATCTAGCTATTCTTAGGGTTTGGTTTTAAATTAAAATAATGTATTATTCTGAAGTTGGTTTTAATTGCCTGTTATAGTAGTAACCATAGTTCATCTGAAAACTAGGGGAAAGGCATGGGTAAATTGCCACCAAACACGTACCCATGGCCTCCAAAATTTTTTTGCTGGGGGTGGGTGAGGGAAGGGGAAGCAGTTCTTAGAAAGAAAAAAAAGATTGAATTGTGATTCTCGTGACCAGTGACATTGAAGGAGCTTGATTTAACTCATCCTTTATACGCATGACTTAATAGTTATTAATATATACACATAAGCCCAACGAGTCACAAATATATTTTTTCTAGCTATTTATGAGAAAGTAAACATGTTAGGCTAATTTTAAGCCCATTTATAGGTTACTTATGAGCTGTGTGAGAGTGGGAAAGAGGAAGACAAATTGATTTGAGTTAAGTGGTCTAAAACCACTACTGCCAATTGTAGTGATGGATGAGATAGTGAAGGAAGTGATAACAATAATTAGGGAGGCTAAAATTAAAACAATGGTGTTTGCAGATGAGCCGATGGTTGTGGCGATGAGGAGAAAGAAGTACAGGAACAGCTGGAGATCTGGGAATAAGAGGTGGAGCGGTATGGAATCATATTTAATGTAAGAGGAGTGAGATGATGATCACGTCAAGGAAGAAGAACCAGTATACAATTCACGTGACAGCTTTCGGGGAACAATGGAAGATAGTAAAAAGTTTTAAGTATCTGTGGAGTATTTTAAAGCAGAGTGAAAGGAATATGTAAGAACGAAGTGAGAGAGGAAGGAAAGAGGAGGCATCTTTCAGAAGTGTGAGAAGCTTGATTTGGAACAAAGATATGCCAGACAGTCGCAAGGAAGTGATCTGCAATGCCTATTACCTACAAATATTGACGTACGCCACAGGAACGTGAGTGGCGAAGGAACAGGAAAGCAGCAGAATGCAGGCGAGTTAAATGAGATTTCTGAGATACAGGATCAATCTGACAAAATTTGAAAGGATGACACATGAAAAAGTCAGAGGCATTGAAAAGGAAGAGCCAGTCCAGGACAGGATAGAGAAGGCAGGACTAAGGTGGTATGACCATGTGAGAAGAATGGAGAGAGAAAGGATACCAGGAGAATGTTGGATATGGAGGTGGGGGAGTAGGAGGCTGAGAGGAAGACCAAGATCATTGAAGGGAGTGAGGAAGATTGTGAAGGAAAGAGGAGAGGACTAGGCCAAGGTGGAGGGAGAGAGGTTATGGGAGGAAAAGAGGCGGTTGGGAGACTTGTGTTACAAACAAACCCAAACAGCTATTGGAAGCTGTTCATGATGATTTTTGTTTAACGTATGACACAAATTATCGGAAGGGACATAACATACAGGTTATGTCATTTTTGGTGTGGACTATTAGCCGTTCTGTTGGCACTGAACGTTGCCTAGGATATACCATAGGAGGTTCTCTACAAGTCGTACCCGCAATGAGATGATGGGATGATAGTTATTACTAATTTTTGGAGCAGAGGGGAGTCTTAACCTGCCTTAAGCCTAATTAACCAAATTATGGTGACCGTTGAGATCGTTCTCATTAAGGGAAAACCACCCAAGGTGCCAGTCGGGAATATCACCTGAGGCCCCTAGACTCGTAGCCAGGATCACTGATAATACATCACATGATGATGATGATTTATAAGCAAACATAAAAAAATCTGGTTTCAACGTTGTTATCAATCAAATATATTACTCTATACTGGAACACTCATTTAAATAAGTGGGAGCCCGCTTTGATGGTCGCATGGATTAAGGCTTCACTCTCATATTAAACTAGACAGACAATAACAGGGAGATCGAGGTTTTAACCCCGGTTGGGTTAGCTGAAGTTTTTTCCAAAATGGTTTTAATCTCTTCTTCCACGCAAAGTTGAGTACACTTCCTCTAAACTCACCCTTCTTCATTTTTAACATCATTAACTTAATTAGTGCATAAGCGTATAACATGAACAGGTAGTAAGTAAGGCGCTGTTTTTAAAAGAAAGCTCTACGGCACAATAGTACAAACTTTATCTCATAGTGTGATAAAATATAATAATGCATTTTTATTTTTACGAATTTAGTTAATTTTAGGGGGGCCTAGGATGTTTGACACATTTATTCCCAAAATCTCAGCTAATTTTTTTATTTTTAAAATTGTTTAGGCCCTATTTGGAGAAACAGTATAAATATAGTGTTTAAAATATATTTTATTTACTTGAAGTAGGCCTTTATGATGAGTAACTTTTTTACTTTTTGATAAATAAGACCATTTATTAATTTCAATTAATCATTTATTTCAATACACTGCAGCGTACTATAACTATTACAGTGCAAGATTTTGCCAAACACTATAGTAAAATATTACTTTTTATTTGAAAGTATATTTTTTTGATGGCTTCCTTCGCTTTGATTTTAAATGAAAATTTGTAAAATAATGAAAGTGTTTGGTGAACCACTATATATAATATAGCTTGATGTACTTTCTAAGGTACATAACGGATCTTTCTAAATTAATCACATGACTCCACACACAAACAGGCAGATTTAGACCAGAATTTATTGGCAAGTCTAATAAGGTGTCAATTTAGACTAGCATGGTCTTCCGGTGAGGGGAATTTGAAGATTGAATAACATCACAGTATTTTTTAAGAAAATCTACCTAAGTAATTTATTTCTCTCGCCCCTTAAGCGCTAATACGCATTTTCTCAATGTTCTACCTTCCTCACTCCTAGTCCATTAGTGTATAAATAAGAGCTCAGATGCTCAGTGAAATTCATTGCCAATAAATTTTATTCAAAATGAAAGGCGCATAAATAGGCTACCGCCACAAACGTTACATAAACAATAGTAGTTATCTGTATCAGTATATTAGCCTTCTTATTAAAGAACACCCTCACCTATGCTGATTTTATTTTTTATCATCTTGTACTGAAAATATTATTAGACTTTTTAATTATTTAGTGATAGTATTAGTTCAATTTATAAATTGAGGACTATATGGCTTCATCAATTTGATTCTAATAAATGGATATTATTACAGTACTATAAACGCTTACCTAAGATGCAGAAAAACTTATGAGGGAAGACTTCTCAATATTTTTTTTGGGTTATCTGGGACACACATATCCCTGAATGTTTACAAGACTAGTTAAAAACAGTTAAGTTTATACTTGTTAACTGTTTAAAAGATATTAGTGAAAAATCGACTAAATAAATTTGGCAAACCTATAGCTTAAGATCCTTTTTTAAAATGTGATGTTTCTAATGACATCAGGAACCCAGTCTCAATATCATCTATTTATTCACCGAATGCACTAAATCAAATATAGTTAAGAGCTGTTAATGCATATTTATATTAAGTAGTTTACAAATGCTATCACATAAACTTATTCTCCATGCACTTTTAGACGCATCATTATAAGGTTTCACATTTATTATTCTTTAAACCAATTATAAGCAGTATTATACTACCCATATTAATTAGTCTGATTCTTTAAACCAATCAATAATTCATATCGTTTTAATATGACTCATCACTCCTCACATAGATTACGATTAAATGGTTTGTTATCTTGAACAAATGATATAAATTCAGGACAGAAGGTGAATGTATTCACAGTCAGTCAATCCTCAAAGAGATACTTGGTGATTGACAATGACGACCAAAGTGAATAATTTACCGGAAGGTTCATCAATAAAGAAAGGTAAGTTTGTAACTATTAGTATGTTTTCCTTTCTTTATCGGTTATGATAGAATATATAATTTATAATACATATACAATTTAATCATGTATGAAAACCAAAAAATATAAATCTTTCTAAAAGAAATTCAATCTAAATTAAAACGTAGCTATTTGTAAAATTTACATGTACATTGAAGGTAGCATATTTAGGACAGTATAGATTATTTGAAACTATAGTATTATTCAAGTAGACCCTACCTTTCAAAACTACCCCAAGTATACAAAAATATATATAAACTAATGTAAATAGAATTAATCATTAAGAAATGTTTAAAAGTTTTGTGTTTGATTTCCAAAATGTGAGAGTATGACAAGATCTAGAGAACAAACTGATCTAGATGTTATCTATATGGAGTTTAGCCAGGTTCTAAAATTCACATTACTGGTAAGAAATTTCTAAATAAACTTAAATAGTTTAAGATTACATAATCAAACCAAAGAACAAAGGATTGATTTAAAGCTAATGGAAGATTTTAAGATAATTTTTGCTTAATGAAACTTCTTTACTTTTATTAACTTATCATTGTCATAGTTTATTTATAGATTCTATTGTATTTTTACTATATTTACAATGGTATTTTATTTTATAGTTAATCTTTCAACATGCTATAAATAGTTCTACTTGTTAAATCAAACCAATATTTTAATTCTTAGTGTTTTATTTAATTTAACTACATAATTTTAATAAAGTGTTTTGTATACTCTCCTTTCAAATTTGACTGGTTATACTTATATATAATATATGTTTTTATTCTATTATAATTAACTCATTCATAACACGGTTAAGCAGCCCCAAAACTATATCAAACTAAAAAGGTCAAAACCACCTATCTACTTTTTGTTAATCCCTCGTTGTACAATCCTGAGCTAAATATAGCAATCCAAAACTATTTATGGTAATTAATAGATTAAAATAAATTAAATATTTGAACTAGATTTTACCATGTCTAAAAACTCGTTGAACATTCAATTGCAAACCATTAACAACTTAATTTCTACTTAGGCACGATCATAAATAAGATAAATGAATTTATAGATATTGTTGCAAAAAATATTGTATTTCAAGATCATCACAGTTCACCAAAGATCGTAAATGAATATTATACTCTATTAAAGAAACATATTGTACTGAAAGCATGATCATTTTTCAAAGAGCATCACTGTTCACCAAACTTTGTAACCAGAATTTGTTTATTTAAACTATCACGTAGCTGTTAGATAGACGCTAATTTATACATATATATTAAAATTTTTAGCTTTGTTATCACAACTGCTAGATAAGATACACTAGTTTTTATTTGTTTATCTATAATTTATGGTTTGCCTATAGATAATACCAAAATGTCTACCATTAAAGAACGTTTTTATTATATTTACAATTTTCTGTACCCTAGTTTAAAATTCGAAATATTTCAGCTTTTATGATTATTGTTTGGTTGTCCCATTATAAACTTGATAAATGTAGCCCAGTTTTAGGTAACCAATTTCCATTTTGAAATTTCAAGTTTTCTAATTATATTAAATGGTATTACGATTTTTCGATATTTAAATTTTACACCCCATCGGAAAGTAGTTTTTAATATCAATTGTATACATTTCGAACTCTTACCTTTCTCTAAATCCGATACTTTTATACGTGTTTTGGATCTCCGGGGAGCTATATTAACGTACTGTACATGTTCTTCTTGAAATTGATTTCTGTGAAAGGAAATCCTTCAAATGTGTATCAAAATAAACCCTTTAACGCAAAAATATACTTGTCACCGATTTTAATTTGTGCTTGAAAGTTGTTTCAAGCTACTTGCTCCATCACGGGAAGACATTTTCATCAAGTTAATTATAAGGATTCTTCAAAAACATTTAGAGCCAAATACTGTCTACGAATTTTAAAATACACCATCAGAGAATTGGTTGCATGGCATTTAGTCATATTATAGAAAATACTGGCAGCAAAATTTGCAAAGTTAATATTTTATTCAAACCAAATAAAATAAAATTACATAAATGATTTTAAAATTAAAACTACAATTTAAGTTTTTAGTTTATCATTATAAATGGACAATAATCTGAATATTTGAATAAATATTTGAAATTAATTGTTGAATAAAATAGTGGTAATACAAATTTTTTAGAATAAGACACAAAAATACCGTTCAATTTCTATACACTTAACACAATGATTAAGGAATTAAAATAATAAAGTAGGGAAAACAGAATTAGATGATAGAAAACTAGCCAGGATTAAAATGAAATTTGTACGTTAGTACTATTAGAAGAATACATCTATTAAGTAATTTTATTTATAAATCTAGTGAAATAATTAATGTAATCATGGAGATAAACAAGTAACAAGTTGCTTGAAGACGAATTTTACCTAAGGATGTTCCAGTCCAGTTTGCTTTGCACCAAAGTATATACATCCAAAATGGTTCTCTTCTCACCCATTCTTCTTGGGACTTCATTTGTCTGTCCACCTGATTTTATCAAGTCTTTTCCAGCACAACATTTCAAATTCCTCAAAATTCTTTCTTTTCCATTTTCCAAAGAGTGTTTCTGCTCCATACTCTGCTATGGTCCAATTGTAGCATTTTATCAGTTTATTCCTCAGTTCCACACTCAACTTGCTGCTTAGCAGTAGATTCTTCTTGTTGAAAGCATCCTTGGCCATGCCATTTCTCGACCTAATTTCCAAGGTGTATTAGACATCCTTTGTCAGCGGGCCTCCCAACTACTTGAAAGTTTCTATTTTTTCAACTCATAATTTTTAATTTTAATTCTAAATGGCTCTTCTTTTTTTTTGGAATCACCAGCATCATTTCAATGTTGATCACTATCCCAAAGTTTAGTAAAATAAAAAATCTGTGATAAAACTAATTTTAAATTGCCACCATTTTTTATACTCACGTGGTCGAAATAATTTAGCCGTCACGCTTACGATCGATTTAGAATCCATTTAAGAAATTTGTGTTTGAATTCTTGTGGGGTCAAAATATTATTTTCCTGGCGTAGATAGCCTTAGGTTCCAGCAGAGTTTAGGAAGTAGGGAAGTACATTGCTACTAAAATACTCGTTTGTCTTCCAATAATACTAAAATAATACTTAACAAAAAATCAAACTCAAAGATCTACCTAAGTTTCATAAAATACCATCAACCATATTTATACGAGATGCTATATATTATTGAAGCATTAAGTATTGAGTCTTACCGTTTTAATAATATGCGTTATGGTCACATTAGTCAACCATTAATATAGTGATTCAACACATTTTAAATACCATTGTGGAGCGTTGTTAGGATGTGTATGATTAGGTTAATATGTCCCATAAAGAGGATCGTATTGTGTGAGCTATAAATCACATCCCATCTCGAAGGTGAGCTGCTCAGTTTATTGTATATTAAGATAAAAAATTGGATAATATAACTCAATAAATATTGAGAAATCCTGGACATATCTGTGTGCTTTAGTGTTCTGATTAGAACTAGCTTGAAATCCAATTCGGTGCTGCTTGGTCTTATTTTAGACTAGACAGCGATTATGGGGAGATTAAGTTTCGAATTTTGATAGGGTGTATTGAGGGGGATTTCCCAAAATAGTTTACAATTTCCCAATTTTCCTCCCTCAAATGCGGATACACTTCCTCTAATTTCAACCTTATTAATCCTTAACACATTAATATAATTAGCATCTAGGCGGGTAAACCAAATGAGTTGTATGAAGCAGTGCTAAAAATATATACATAGGCCGGAAGACAACTAAATGAGTCTCCCCTCTTTCCGAAATTAAATGTCTATCCCACATTTTGTCTTTTCTTTCTTCATCCAGATCAAAATATAGTACATTTTAATAACATTGACTCTTCCCAACATATTTTTTATTACTAGTATTCAGCTTGTACACAGGACTAGCAATTGAGATTATTTTATAAATGGTATGGTAGGTATGTTGAGATGTTATACGCATCAAGCTAACATGATATAATTTTTTTAAATATTATACAAATATATTTTAAATACATTTGAACATATTTTCCAGTGCGATGGTGGCAGAACATACCCTGCCGCTATGTCTTCCTGGCGGAAAGCTCTTTCACGGTATTCCTCATGACGTACATGGGATCGATCAGCCCAATGGCTGTCGCTGCCATGATCAAAAGAGTCACGATCATCGGCGGAAATGATAGTGATTTGGACGTATGCCCCGTCGAGTCCACTTCCAACGAAACTTACAATGTCACGGTAAAGTAATGGTTTTTAATCCTAAGTGAACATTACAGTGGACTTATTATTACTAATGAGAAGGAGAGTAGTTAATAAAAAATCTATCCCTTAGGGTCTAAACCTTATTTGTCAAGACTAATGAGATATTTTACTTGGTGCAGGAATGGTTATCTTATGGGAGCTAACTTAAAATATTTTAATAGGATCAAAAATATAGGTAAATCTTGACAACAACTAGGACGAGGCACTAACCTTTCAAATATATTATTTTGAGAGACAAGTTATTCCAAACTACAGGGAGGGCTTGCTCAACGCTAGCATTCTTCATTGTGATTATAAGTAGTATCATAAACATTAGTTGGGTGTATGCAGCCAATATACCCTGAAAGGTAGTGAGTAGTCTTACTTTGACGGATTACATTATTACACTATCTTATAAGTTATACTATAGTGAAAAATAAAACAAAGTGGGTTTGCTATCATACACGATAAACTAGGGATACATATTGCATTCATTAATGATTTCTCATTCTTTATCAAGATCAATAATGGTGGATGTATAGGAAAAAAAATAACCTGAATTGGTGGCGTAGTTGGCTAACACGCTAGTCGTGTTGAGCTTGACCACCGAAGACGGGGAGATCGAGGTTCGAATCTTGGTCGGGTGAACTTGAGGGTTTTTTCCTAAATGGTTTTCCACTCTCCCTTCACGATAATGCGGGTTCACTTCCTCTAAATTCAACCTTCCCAATTCCTAATCCATTAGCGTAATTAGTACTCAAGCGTATAACCCGAACAGGTAGTAATACGCGGTGCTTATAATTATTATTATTATTATTATTATATTAATAAGAAAAACAATTAGTTTCCTACTTTTTTTCAATCATAGCTTGAGATATAAAAAACGTGCAATAAGAAAGGATGATCCCAAACAAAGGCGTAGTATTTAACATTAGCCGTAAAAAAAGTTGTAAAATGATACCACTACATTTAAACTGAACACGGACTCCTTGGATTAGTGCTTAAATGCTTTACCACTGATCTATACAAGACTCGTCCCTGTGTCAAATGTTATACACCAATCATAATTTGAGGTATAGGTATCATTTTTAAACTAAGTGGATCCAAAAAGGACAAGTGAATAGCCATATTCCTCACAAATAATTATTACTTAATTAGATTGTAAAACATTTAATGTTAAGAACAGTTAAACTATTAACTCAAAGGGAAAATTTAAAATCATCATCATACAGGGAGATATGTTGATATTGCCAGGCCACACCTTACATTATACATAAACAATATATTTTTTTATAATAATACAAAATTAATCTTCCTTAAACAAACAGTAAATTTTAGTTGGTTAACAATCCAAGCATTTAAGATAATAGAGTTGTGAGATGTCAAATCTGTTGTATTTGTTGTTGTTGTTGTTGTTGAAAAGTGCTCTTTGAAAAAAGCGAGGAAGATAAAGTAGAAAATAATCTATTACCCTTTAACTGGTTAGGACTTTTTTATTTCAGTTTTGTTCCCAAACTAATGATAAAACGAGGAGTTGTATTATATTATTTTTGCTGTGGAATACCTAAGAGAATATTTTAAATAAAACTTTACTGTGCTAACTATTATTAAGTTTATATGGGGTGACCTGGTGGTCTAGGGGTAAGGTGTCAGACTTCTGTGCTGGGGGTCCAGGCATCAATCCTCTGTCCCGGCACGGATTTATCTGATTGCTAAACCCTTCATTTACCTCTGACGGGACGAGTATTAGTCACAACTTGTGAATGTGAGGAGTGCACATGGCCTCTACCATGGTTCGGATCCCACGTTAAACTGTAGGTCCTCCATTTCATCTCACAATCACCCTACCATTGCACATTAGCGTAAGTGCGTAAAACCAGAACGGGTAGTAAGACGCGGTGCTAATAATATTAATAATAATAATAATAATAATAATAATAATAATAATAATAATAATAATAATAATAATAAAGTTTTTAGGAACAATATTATATTTTAGTTTTAATCGTTCAAGATTTTTAAAGAGTTTCTTCGTTTTACTATTAAACACTTATATAAATTTACATACAAATCATATAAAAATAAACTAGTGTTATTTTAGTAATTAATTAAAATAAAAAAATTTAGTCACAGATATTTATATATAAATTTAATTAATATATATATATATAAAATTGATAAACTTGTGATAACAATTTTGTGTAAATTATCGATTTGGTTTTCAAACTGTGGGTTGTTCGAGGAGGTGGTGAAGGCTGTAAACTACTACATATTGTATAGAAAATATATCCTTAATTTTTAAACCAATGAATGATTGTAAATTTTATTGTTTCTTTCTTCTCAGGGTTAGATTATCTTGAAATATAAAGCTTTGATTGAAAATACTTTTGGAAACACATTTTTGTGACTATGAGTCCTGGTAAAGAGAAGATAACATAAGAAAGTTGAACTTACATATTATTTTGTCAGTTGAGAACTTGAAGATGAATAGTTTAGAGTTGACATTTTAAGCACAGCACAATGTTAGTGACAGTAATACCAATAATTATTCTAACAATAAGTAGCTGGACACATAAAAAAAAATTTTTTTTTCTAAATTTACGATGGTAGTTACAAAATCATAAGTTTATTTGTATATAATTTTATAATAAATCAATAAGTCTAATAAATAATTTAATAAAATCGCACACAATTTCTAATATATTGTATTTATAGCTTTCAAGATCATTTTTAAATGTAGGTTTTGAGTAAACCCAAATTAAATATGTTTTCCTCTTAAAAACAAATATATTGTTAGTAAGATTAAACACTATTATATATAATAAACCAAATTATTTGAAAATATTTAAAAAATCAAATTAAATAGAATTGTAAACCAACATAAATGTATTTGTTCTTAGTAAAAATACAAATATATTCTTATTTATAATGAAAAACTACTCCAAGAATTTAATTTTGAATTAAATGTTTAATGCAATTTTTAAACAAACCCCATTTTATCTGATATTTCCTATGTAAACTATCCTTAAATTAGTTTATTTTAAATAAATAAATAAAGAAAGAAACATTATAAATGATAGTGTCAAATATTTTCCTGGTACAAATCTTTAACACAATCGTTAGAGCTATTTTCAAAATAAGAATTTACAAAAAAATTAATTAGTTAGTTATAATTAAATAATATTATGGAAAACTAAATATATATAATTATATATAATGTAAACAACTTAACAGATAACCATTTTGAACCAAATAGCTAAAGCCATATATTAAAATATTCAAACTAAAGAAAAGTCATCGTTAAACTACCCATAGAAAAATTTTACCACTAAAAATAAATATATGGCTTTATTTGTCATGTTCATGTCAAGCACTCCCCAGATATACACAATAAGCAAAATTGTTACAGCCATTTTCAAAATAATATAAATTTCAAAAATCTTTCATCACTAAACTAACCTCTATAAAATTTTACCCAAAACCAAGTGTATAGGTTTTTTTGTCATGAAAAACATTCCAAGCTCTCCAACAAATTATTAGAGCACCATTTTAAAAATATTTCAAAAATTGAAACTCAGTTATCATTAAACAATTCACAAATGAATATTTACCACACAAACAAGTAGCCTAATTACTGTTATTTTTCAATTCAAACACTCCAAAGATAGCCATTTGAAACCAAATTGTTAGAGCCAATTGTACAATATTTCAAGTTTTTTAAAACCAATCCTCAGTTAACTATCCATAAATCAGTTTATACCCAGAAACAAATAAGAGTGTTTTGTTGGTATGCTACACGATCCAAAGATAAACACTGTAAACAAAACCTTTGAAGCTATTTTCAAAATTATTTCAAATTTAACAACAATTTTTCATCAGTCAATTATATTTTAGTGAATTTTTGTCCAGAAACGAATTTTATATAGCGCTTTTTGTCATTAAAATCAAATCCAAGATATTCATTTTAAACAATATCTTTAGAGACGTTTTCGAAAAATCTTAAAGAAAAAATACTCATGGGTAAGCTACACTTAATTGAAGGGCTAGAGTAAAAATAAAATTTCAAAGTATATCTCTATAATATATAAATATAAAATTTGAACAGAATCCAAAAAACTATTTTGTATCCATGGCCAGGGACAGATTTACTGGTAGATAGACAGATAGAATCGTAAAAGCAACATTTTTGGTCTCGTGTTCCATAAAATATAAAGATTTATGATAATCTCGACAGTGATTTTTTCCCAAATTCCATTACTTTCTATTGATAAAGTGATAAAGAAACAATCAATAATTGGGAGTGTGCTGTTAACAAACGCTATCATCCTGGTGAAAAAATGCAAAATAATCAATTTATATGAAATTAAGAATTGTTATACTTGAATAAAGAGCTAGGGAATTTAGAAAGACTCCATTGTCAGATATACCGTTTGATGACTTTCAATCATAAGGCATGTGTGGCTAATTTGTGGATCAATAACTCACCATTTGCACTACAAATATATATAAGGCAACTAATTTGGTTAGAGATGTCCATATAATTTGATATTCAATGTAAGTTTAATAACAAAAGTAAATTAATTTGGTGTTATTTGAAAACCGATGAGGATGTTGAGACATCAGGTGAGATATTTAATATAATTTACACTTTTTACGTTGAACATATTTCAAAGTGAAAACGTTTATTGGCTTATGCACTGACAAAGAAATATTCAAGATATAACGTAGGACTTTGATCCCTGGCAAAAACAGAATGTGCACATTCTTTTTGGAAATAAGCACTTCATATATAAGCTATCACATCCTAGAGTATGAATACAGAATTAAAGGTCGTTTATAATAATGTTTCAATCAGGTTCAACCAAACAAAAAAAGGTCTTTAAAAGTAAGTCCTTTTTAATAAACAATGGTAACAAATCACATATTCGTGGGTGTACTGAAAATTAATGCTTGCAATTTATTTATTATCAGGTAGGTGGAGGGATACTGACTAATTTACATCTAAGTATCTAGTAGATCTCACTTCGCGAGGTCAAGTTTTTATCTTATGCTGCTAGAAGTCTCTGAATTATGGTCATACAGATGGTAAAGTTTAACTCAAGTATATCAGTGAGGTTATAATAAAGTGAATTGATCGAGTTATTAACTGTAGAAAACATGCTTCCGATTACCATTTATTGGCGAATAATGGTTGTTTATACAAAGCAATGTGTAGACTTTGGTACTGTTTGAGGTTGGGCTGTACTTGCTAATGAGGGGAAGCTTAAAAGAGCCACGCTCAACCCGAATGACAAACAACGGAGCAAAAGACTACGAACCGCTACCAATGATGCTCAGTGGAATAATGTTGATGATATCCTTAATCATAACCATCTTGTTTCTCAACAAGAACTAGTGGACAAAACTTGGACTTCATATGAACAATCGCAGACAATCTGGGCCATCTAAGGTTGTGATCGTGATGGGCATATAAAATGTTTACACAGAAGTGAATTAGAAGCGGGAGGTCACTAGCCAGAGGCTTGTTCTGCTCCACGTCTGTGGGGGTGACAACCTCATCATAGAAAATGAGAGCTGGGTGCACCATTTTAAGCCAGAGAAAAAAGGTCCATCAAATACCATCACATGTACAAAAAAAAAGTTCAAGAGCGCATCATTAGCGGGCAAAGTCATGCTCACGGTTTTCTGGGATGTTAGAGATGTGGCGCATTCATAATTCATACCTAGAGAGAGAGACATCATTCAATTCTGAAATTACTGTGAAATGCAGAGAAAAATAAAGGCATGACCCCACGCCAACGCGAGTTCAACTGCAGAGATTCGAAACCTTGTTTTCACGGTGTTGAATCACCAAACGTACAGCCTTTACTTGGCTCCTTCAAGTTTTCATATCTTTCGAAAAGCTTAGCAAATACCTTTTAAAGGACATCACTTTGGGTTATACGATGATGTCAAGTCATAGGTGAAGTTGTGGCTACATCTTCAGGATTTAAAAATATATTGTGAGGAATTCATAAAACCAGTAGAACTTTGGCAAAAGTTCTTGGCTGCAAGAGTGATTATGTGGAAAAATAACTTACCACAAAGTTAACTCTTTAGGTTTTATTCAAAAATATACAACCACTTACTTGAAATAAAAAGGCATTTCTTCCATGTTCCTTCTGGTGATTCTCCTGTATTTATTCATCACAAGGAATTTTCTTAGAAATCTACTTCAAAGTGTCTATGAACTTAGAAATAAGATCTATAAATATATGAGAACTAACTTTTAGACTATTGATTATTTATTTGTTTATGGTCATCCACAAATGTTGACACCTTCAGTGGACACATTGAAAGATCTCTTTGCTATATAATAGTAACAAACCTATATTTTTAGTCAAAGTGACAGTAAAAAAAATTATGGTTTTATTGAAATTAATATTTAACATGAATATATTTCTTTCACCTATACAGTAAAAGATATTGTCTCCAATAACCCGTAGAAATTAAATTTATACAAATTTCACACTTAAAAATTCGGGGATTTAGTTCTGATAGCTACACTGTGTATAAATTAGAGGGTAACGAAACACAATTAAATAAAATAGCAATTTTTTATAACAAAATTTAATTTCCATTCCTTTATTCTCATTAAAACTATATATATATATTATATTCGATTTCAGTGGCGTTCCTATTTCTATTTGTAAATATATTACTATGTAGCCCAACTAAAACTTAATTTAGTTTGATTAAAATACAGTACAAATGTTTATCTATTTTTCAAATATTAATGAGGTTTCAATATGTTCTTCTGTTTACAGTCTGGAGAGTTTGAGTGGAATGGTGGTATTCAAACTATGGTCTTGTCAGGGAGTTCAATCGGGATGCTCGCTTCTTATTTAATCTCAGCACGGATGTGTGAAGTATTTGGTGTGAAAAATCTAGTGGGCTACGCCTTTCTTTTCCAAGGCCTACTAGATTGTCTACAACCAACCTTCCTACGTGTACACGTTTGGCTGTTTATATTCATCGTTCTCCTTAAAGGATTTTGTACTGTAAGTCTAGGACTTCTCAACCCTAAAATCTGTCACTATATTCAATTTGAATTACTTTTAGTTTGATTTATTTAGTTCACCGTTCTGATCATAATAAATTTCTTTATAGCTTTATATGAAAGCTAGCTAGACTCACCACATCCTTTTTACTCTTAGTGTTTGACCAGAACAATGAATCTTTCTAACTACAACATAAAAATTGTAAACTTATTTTGCACACGTTATTGCATTTCAATTATTTTGTTCAGCCCAAACTTATTTAAACACATTATATAGGAACTAAGATTTAAAAAAAATATATTTTCTTGATATTAAACGTATGCTTTAAAAACCAACACAATCATCAGGTCTCAACGTCTAAATTATCTACTGTTTAATTCTCATAGCAAACTCGTTATTTGAATACCGGAGACCTATGTTGACACATTGGCGGGGTTAAAATTTTTACAATTATTGTAGTTACATTATTTGTGAGTTAAACTACTAATATAAACATAATTAATTATTTCAGTAATCAATACGAAAGTATATTGGAAGCTTTTGATGAGTATTAGATAAAATTTATAATTAATAAATCAAATAAGGCACATTTTTAAAACGCCAAAGTTTATTGATCTCAATATTAGTGGTTTAAAGTGGATTTATTATTTAAAAAAAATCGTGGTTTATATTATATACTCAGTGCTACACACCCAGTCCTCACGCCTTGATATTTACTTACTAGATAGCAAAACCAACTCAAACAATCAGAGCTATATTATCCTAATTGAATTGAACCATGTTCCCCTAGATCTGTGAGAACGTCCTCTACAAACTCTTAATTACAACTATAGGAAAGTGTGACTGACTGAATACATTCCAGTTTACGAAGTCATTAAGTGGATTGGAATGGCAAGCTTCTAGGTGGAGCTTCATTTGCTGTCTGACCCTTGCTCTGGTTTATTATATAACTATTAAGGATACCAAAGATGCCATTTCTTATTTCAAGTGCTGTAATATCCATGTGATTGAAAGGTTAAAAAAAATCCTATTTATATTAATAGATGGATGGTTAATTTCCAAAGAAAGATTAAAATAACGGAGTAAGTTATTTGTTTCCTCATTCTCAGGTAAAATCAAACATTTTACATGCAATTACAATATTCGTTAGGCACGTTTGTAAATTCTATGTGATATTTATTTTATGACTAATTTTATGACTAATTTGGGTTATACACTCAAATTTGATTACAGAGCTTATTTTAAACTCCCAGCTATAAAATAATTTAAATTTCTCAAATACTGATTTTCTAAGACTATGTTTTCTTACTCAACAGGGTGTTGTTTTACCAGGATTTCATATCCTTTTTGTTCGTTGGCTGGACGAAAACGAAAGACTAAAAATGGGGTCTTTTGTATTTTCTGGTGAGTATCGAATAATATTTTTCATGGGACATTATATTATATGTAATGTGACTGTTTAAATCTTCTGAACACAATTACGGGCGGAGTTTTAAATTATAGGGAGCAAAAAGAATACACGGAAAGGGTTAGAAATTATAATATTGGCATTTAAACATGTTTGTTGTCAAAAATTAGTAATGATATAATTCCAATTTAAGATTTTTTTGCATCTTTCATACTCAGCCATGATAGTTTGATGAAAATAATAATAATAGAAGGAAGAGTGAAAAGAATATATTAAAGGGGGAAACCAGGACTGGAATACGTCAATCAGATAGCGAACGAGGTTGGCAGAATAAGGTCAAATATGTATAATTTTGGCAAAGAATAGGAAAAAGTAGATAGCTGCAGCAAACTAATATCAAGACTGAAAGCTTATTTCTGATGATGATTTCTAATAAATCCATATTTCATGCAGGACTTAAATCCCAATATGCTTGTTTCACATAATTAAAAAATAGTCTGGACTATTGTTTATGTGTTCAAATTAAAGTGATTATTTACAACGGGCCAAATTAATAATTTTGAACATTTTTTTGTAAAGGTAAACAGATACATATATATGGAAATGAAAATTAATGGTTTTTATATGGAAATAGGTCAAATAAGACAAATATTTAGACGCACTAAAAAACCCATAGATATAATAAGTGTTGCAAAAAGGGTCTAAAATACTTGATTTAGAGAATACTTGTTTGGAAGAATAAAATAGTCTTATAGGCGTACACAAATATGTAGTATTTTTCTACGCCCTACACAATTTCCAAAATCCTTGTTTTTATTTACAAATTTCAATCAAATATAAATATAACTGTTATTTAAATATTGTAGCATTTTCATATAGTCAAAATAAAATCAAATCTGGTAGTTATATATATATATATATATATGGTGATTTTATATATATATATATATAATCACCGCGTCTTACTATAATTTCAAGTTATACGTTTATGTACTAATTACGCTAATAGTTTTAGGGATAAGGAAAGCTATAGTTAATGGAAGCATACCAGCAATTGCATGAGGGATGGGTGGAAATCCATTTTGAAGATACCGCCCTCAATAAATTCGACCGAGATTCAAACCTCTATCTCCCCGTCATCGGCAGTCTAGTCTACTGCATGAGTATCACCTTAGTCTATGAAGCTAGCAAAGTGGGTTTTATTATATATTAATTTTTCATTTATATAAATCTAAAAATTTTAATTTCAGCCCAACTTGACTATCTAGGCATGTTGGTCTATTATAGTATATTAATATCAGGAAATCATATATAACTAGATTGATACATTTTTGTAAATTAGGAGATTCTTTTTTCTTGGTATTTTCTAAAAATACATATATTTTATATAATTAATAATTATTAAATTTTCTATTAACAGTTTTAAAATAAAGCTTTATCTAGTAGTGGGCCGATTCCATTACCGTGCAAGATACTATAAATTCCTCTCCTCGATACTTGATAACCTACTCGAAACCATTCAACTTAAAATTGAATAAAGCCTCATTTTGTAAGCATTGAAATCAAGTCAAAAGATAAATTATTCATTTGTTTCAATTTATTTGTTTCCATATGTCACGAAATATGGAAACTAGTCAGTTATGAAAGTTAAACAAATTATAACAAATGAACAAAAATAAACATTTACAATAATTAGTAATAATTCTATATTAATGATATTATTTATTAAGTTATAAAAATTCACAAATTCAGTTTTTACGGACATATCAGTCTATTTAATTACATAAAAATGCTATAAATATTTGTCTGTTTGTAGGCTGACATACATGTCAAGAAAATATATATATTAAAGAATAATTATCGCACAACATTTACACACACAATAGAGATGTCATCTTTAGTTAAATTAAACTATTAGTTTAAATTTTGTAAAACAAGTTTGAATGGAATACGGGAAGTGGAAATAACATTGTAAGTCATATACTGACGAGATTTGTGAATTTTTCTAAAAAATAAATAATTTTTTAAACTCTAAATTTAAAAAAAAATCAAAAGCCTTTATAAATTTAAAAATAATGCTTTTTAATCGTTTCACAATATCTATTCAATCAATTTTCTTAAGTAAAAAGATATTAAAATAAAGAGGATATGTTTGTGGAACTTTTTAGGAAGACTATCGAAATCGAAATTGACGAAGCCTACAACAGTTAAAATCGATAAATAAAAAACTGAATAATTAATGTGATTTATATTTAAATAATTTCAATTAATATTAGTAGATACTAATACGGTGCAGCTGTGAGCTGGCTGACTCATTCGTTCAGCACACTCTTGCCAAAGAGCTTAGGAAAATTGAACTTATGGAGTGAATGTTTACTGGGCTATTTCAATACAAAATACAAGTTCTCCTTAGGTTCATTATAGAGATACAGCTCTCTTTGATAAGCATATATTGACCTTATGTAACCGTGTTGATAAGCTGCAAAGGAATGACATTTTATATTAATTGTGAGGGGGAGGGTGGATGTGGTTGGATTTGAGAGAAGAGAATATTTGGAAAAAGCAAAGTTACAACTAGTAGCTAATGTCCAGCCACCAGCTCTGTTCCGATTATTATAGTCTATCCCTTTCTTTAATACTTCCCCAAATCATTCGAATGATTCATTCGATTATTTCTAAAAGAATCGAATGAATATTCGATTATGCAATAATTCGATCATGCCCATCACTATGTTTAACCCGTTTTAGGAGTTAACCGTGTTGGATACTAACTAAAGAGTGGTATAGAGGTTTTTAGCGCATAGTATCGATTATTGCGATACCAGTCGATACCAAGGATATCGAGGGTATCGAGGAATGGAGTATCGGTATCAGTACATCAATAGTTCTAGCTTGCGAGGGCTATCTGATGATTTATTTTTGTGTAGAAAAATGGGGTGTAGTATAAATTATATTTTCACATTTTGTTTACAGAGAGGATGAAAAACCACTTTATTGGGAATATACCCGGTAAAATTCCCTGCTAGGATTCATGAACCATTACCGACTTATCTAGAGACGGTTGAACACGGTGCCACTAACTTTTATAAAATGTATTGCATATATACATATATTTAGTATTTTGAATGGGTAAGCAACTATACCATTATTTGAAATATAATCGTTTAAGATGGGGTGCTAGTGAGCGCCAGTTTAGTGCATTAATTTTGCAGTTTTTTTAGCATAAACATTTTTTGGCAAAAATAAATCAAATATTTCTTCTATAGAAACATAGAGTTTAGTTTTCTGCACATGATAATTTCAAGAGTTCTTGAATATCTCTCATGAACATAGCGGCGTTTGCTGGCAAACTTTTTAAATGAAGAGAAAAAGTTGTCACTAAATTCCAGGACACCCTTAACAGATATTAAAGAACTGTTGAGACTAGCATGTGCGGAAAAATAAACTCTATGTTTTTATAGAAGAAATTTATTTTTCCAAAAAATGTTTATGCTATAAAAACTTCGAAAATACTGCCCTAAACTCACGTTCACTAGCACCCAATCTTAAACAACCAAATGTGCCAATAGTTACTTAACATATATTTGGACTAATATATGAAAGAATACCAATGACTTCAATTATCCTAATATAATATATATGAATTTCATCGTTTGTATTAATTTATTTTAAAATCATCTCTCTAGATATAAAACACTTGTTTGTAAAAATCACATATATTTAGTAGAAAAAGTAAAGATAATACAATATATTTGTACTTTTTTTCCCCCTTCAGCACAAATTCTTGGAACACTCTGTGCAATGTTTACGGCAGGAAAGATAATCGCCGCCTTCGGTTGGCAGGGTCCATTTTACTTTAATGGAATATTGGCGGTGCCTTATTTCATTTCGTGGATGTATTTAGTGTATGACTCTCCAAACAAACATCCTAGAATATCAGAAGAGGAAAAAAATTTCCTAGAGTCCTCAAAGGAGATTGATGACAGGGTAAGCAATATAATTTTTTGTAGCATCTAGTTCTTCTGTAACATGTTATATTTTACTTTCTCTATAACTCTCGAAAAGATAATTACTATGATCCCTAAAATAATTGATCACAAAATTTTTATAAATGTTGACGTTTCATGATCCGCTGAAATCAAGAAAACTGTCTTTGGATTGCAATTTCACTATCTGTTGTATCCACAACTATAGTCTGAAACATTTCACTATCTGTTGTATCCACAACTATAGTCTGAAACATTTCACTATCTGTTGTATTCACAACTATAGTCTGAAGCATTTCACTATCTGTTGTATCCACAACTATAGTCTGAAACATTTTACTGATTGGGCTAGGACTTGGTATATAAGGTTTTGATTAGGTTCCCCCGAGGAGTTTTTGGGATTTTATATCTTGCCCTAAAACTAAGGGTATTTTACTTTTGGGCAAAAAAATATATATATTCTCTCAAAATGCGCTATAATGATTTTGTTTAAATTTTGTATCTAGACAATGTTTAACATTAAAAACCAAATGACAAATTTAATTTTATTATGAACATGATTTTGAATGTGCTATACTTTCTCAGAAGTTTTCAACTTTTACCATATCTCCGCAACTATTTGATATACGAAATAACTTATGGTTATAAAAATGTGAGACTATTCAATATAGAGTTATTTAGGTAGATATATATTATTCAAGACTTTGAGAATGATAATGATTGGTATGATCTCTCTTTGCAGGACACATATATTCCTCTTTTCTTGGTAGTTTTGTAAGAGTGTATACTATTTGATTTATGCTTTTTGGTAAAATGTGATGCACCTTTAACTTTGTATAGATCCCTCGATTATGATTGTTAGAAAATACCAAAAACGAGCTTTTGATGAATATACACGATTCCTGACTTCCTGAAAACCAAAAGTGGTTTTCGCTAGGCTGTCTGTTAATCTCTTTGCCTATCAATATCTCGTTATTGAGCCAAAATCATTTTACCAATTGAGCTAAAACTTTGTATCCATGGTTTTCATAAGTTCATCCTAAGGAGGTTTTATAATTATATGTCCAACCATAAAACTAAGGGTAGTTTATTGAAGGGCAAGATAATTAAAATAGATTTTCTCAGATTCCGCTTTAACGAATTTTACCAAGTTTCTAGCCAAGCATTTTTTAACGCTATAAAGGGCTCTTAAATAGACAGAAATTTACAATTTTTTAATCTATATCGAGAAGTATTTCAGACATGGAAAACTTATCATTGTAAAGCTGTAATACTGTTTGAATAAAAAATATTTTGGTCTGGAATAGATTTTTTTATATAACCAATAGTTTTTGAGCTATAAGCAACGTATACAAATTTTATAGATTACTTAGAAACATATAATTTATTGTTATGCTCTTTGGTGGACAGAGATGATATACTTTTCTCAATGTTACTGTAATAGTGCATTTTATAGCATCTATGGTATTTGAAGGCGTGTTCCTTTAACTGTGTATATTATTTTGTTTCACAAATTTTATAAATTTTGGGTGAACGTTTCTATTTTAAGATTAAAAAAAGAGAAAACCTGTGTGGTGCACCAAATCATTTATTTAAAATTTTATTAATTATGTTTTATTAATGAAGTATGACTTAAAATATTCAAATCTTATAGCTGGCAAAAATATTATAATTTAATAAAATTGAATATGTTTTCATTATTTCAAGCCATTAATTTAAGATTACCAGTTTTTATTCTATACGATTCACACATGCCATGATTAATTAATGTTATCATTTATGGTATGGAATCTTAAATGATTGTATCTCTTACACTTTAAATTAAAATATTTTGTTAGTTCCACAGAGGTATATATTTAGTATTTATATTCTTTTGGTAACTCATTAACTTTAAATACAATTAATACTCATTTATATCTTTTGAAATAACATTTTTAAAACTATAGTTTAGAGTAATTTCATAACTGAGGACGTTGTAATTGACCTTTACTATCCATTTCTAAGATAAAAATCAATAATTGAATGATAGGTTTAATAATGTTCATATTTATTTGGAATGGATTAATAAATGATATAATTAAATCTTCTTTGTTATTCTATTATTCCTTATTTAAGCTTGAGTCTTCTATGACGACATTGTGATATATGTTAAACCATATTCAGGTCTTCTTTATGATGACCACGATTTATTTTAATATATATAATCGGAAGGTTTGTGAAATTTTGAAGTATTATTAAGTAAGAAACTTTTTGTGAGAGATCACAAAACTTCCGATAATATGTATTAAATATATCATCGTCATCATAAATAAGACCTGAAGATTGTGTAACTTATAACACCGAAACATGTTGTCATAGAAGACTGAAGTTCAAATAAGGAGAAGGGAATAAAATAATAAAATAAATGGTACGGAGCACCGCAAAGACTTTCTCTCTCTTTCTATAAACTAGTAAGATTTCTGAACGGAATAATGTACATTGTATCATCACCACTCCACATAAGAACACGCATAAAATAATATACAATGATATAGAATTAATGAGAAAAGAGGCGCATCTTTGTCCACCTAAGAACATTTCAAACAGTTTAATGTATTCCACAAGGGTCAACACTTCGTATTAAAATTTCGATTCTGGTTAAAATTTTAACATTTTAAAAGGTGTTGCAGATCTTCAAGTCATCGCATTGATATTTAATTATTCATTTATACATTTTGACCAATAAAAAATGTAAATATTGACTATTGAGTCTAAAATGGAGATAAATCATTGCTATTCAAACATTTCTCCTAAGAGATTTAAAGAAAAATAACATACTTTTTTAGATACTTATATTTAATTACTCTATGGCATTGGAGAATTATTGCGTTAAGACTTAAGTAGTATATGTTTACAACTAAAGTTCACAAAATTGTATTAAATATATTTGCAAATATCTCAGAAACTGCTGCTTTTATAAAAATATATGTCAAATAAAAGTTTTTTATTTCTAATAGTCCTACAATTTTGTAATGATAAGTTGTTTAGTTTCTCCAATAGTTGTGGAGATATGGAAATTAACGCTTCTGTAAAGTACCCTAAAAATCATTTTCATAGAAAAATGAAAATAGCCAGTTTATTTATAATCTTAATCAACGCCTAGATACGAATTTTAATCAAAATCGTTTGAGCAGATTTTGAGAAAACGAAATTTTTCTCTTTTCGCCCTTCAGTAAACTACCCTTAATTTTAAGTTTTTATAGACACACAGACAGACGGCATTGCAAAGACTATTTTTTAGGGTTCGGGGGGTCATGAGACGTTGAAATCCATCAACATTTCAGGTTAGTTTTTTTTCACGATCGCAATACTTAAGCTTTAATTTCCAAAAAGCTAAAAATATATATATAATTGCGTATAGAATGAAAATGATTGATTTTATAAAAATATGTTTCGAAAAAAATATTTGTATTATAAATATATATACATATTTGTAATGCTAAGTAATTTCATATCTCAAATAGTTTCGGAGCTATTATAAAAAATGTTAATTTACGCATCAGACCGGAGCCCTTAAAGCGATTTTGCCGAAATATTGAGAGTAGCCATTTTGTTTGGAATATTAATTAATGTTCATAAATGAAATTTAATCAAAATCGTTAGAGCCGATTTTGAGAAAATCAACTTTTTCTCTTTTTTCCCTTCAGTAAACTACCCTTAATTTTAGGGGTAGATATCCAATTCCAAAAACCCCTCGGGGCAACCCTATGAAAACCCTAGATATCAAGTTTCAGCTCAATCGGTAAAATAGTTTAGGCTCTAGTTGGAGGTACAGACAGACAGACAGACAGAGAGACAGACAGACAGACAGACAGACAGAAATTCAAAAACCACTTTTTCGGATTCAGGAAGTCATGAAACGTCAAAATTCATCAAAATCTCGAGTTCGATTTTTTTGACGATCACAATACTTTCTCTACCTGTAAGATAGAGAGAAAGTAAAAGAAAATATATTGTTCAAATTTTTGCTGGGCATGCCAAAGTTAACCTCCGAGCTATCCTTGTTCCTTCTGTCTATACACTCATACAACATTTTAATCATATTCTGGGTTCGATTCTTGTTTGCAGACACAACATTTCAATTATCCACTGGCACTTTTAAAATAGTATTTAGTATCATATTATATCTAGACCTGTCCTAATGTATCAATCTTGGGGACAACTGAAAGCCATGTGTACCAGGCTCATATTTTGGCTGCCATGATAATTGACTGCATCCAACCTATATTAAATCTGTGTTCAAATTATTAGAGGGGCCAATTAGAGACCCAAAAAACTCTAGGCTAGCAACAACTCTAGGTGCCTAATATAATATAGAGTATATATTCACCCTAGATCGTGAACTCAACCAATATTAGCTCAATACCTTATTGTATCCTGGCTCTAGGCTTAGGTGCTCATGTTTTGGGTGTGTTTTCTATATACCTGGGTGTATTTTAGCTTAAGTCTTTTGTTAATCCCTTATTTAGTCCCTTATTTAGTGTATCTTAGCAATAGTTTAGGATGTATGCTCAATATAATTTTGTATAATACATACTGACTAGTTTCTGGTGTATCTTAGCAACAATTTCGGGTATATCCTTGCTATAATTCTTATGTATCCTGCCTGACTTAAATGACAGAACTGTCATAAATGGAGTTTGTAGCTTATGTTGGTAGGTTTAATACCCTTCCCTGACCCAATATCTCAACATACATACTTACTCAAAACAATATATGCTAACTATGAAAAGTTTTAAATAAAGGGCAGGTGTGGGTGGTCTGAATCCCCTAGTATTTGCTACGAATTTGTTAAAAGCCCCTTGGGTTTCCTCCCAGAAAAAATTAGATTTCTATGTCCTTGGATAGAGTCTATCCTGGGACAAACTAACTGAGTAGCAGTTAGTGAACTCTATACTATACTGGATGGACACACCCCTTGCGACTGACAAAAGCGTGGTGCTCAAGTTTTTCGTCTGTTCGATTGTGAGGGGACAGATTTAACAGTATATTTCAGTATTCTTGTGCGAAAATATGTCTAATGATTAATTAAAGTGTTATTGTTTAAAAATAGTGAAATATTTTATAAAACTTGGCTGAAGCAACATTTACATTAAGGTATATACAATTAAGCTATACAGGTAAAATTTTTCAAACACGAATAAAATCTTTAATAGATTTAAATATGTAGCTATCATCCATATTGTTCACATTCTGCTAAGACTACAAACTATTTAAATTCAACTATAATCTATGTTTCAGAAACCATAAAGCACTAAAAGTCCAATAACTATGATGAAATAGGTTCTTCTAAAACTCGATTAAATTTGATTTTATGACACACTTTGTGTAGTTGTCTTAAGTTTAAACGATCATTTAGGTTATAGGCTTGTAAGAGGTATTATTATATTACAATATGTTTAAAGTTGGATCTTAGCTTATATATTACTTTCAGAATACATATTATATTGAAAGTTCGATTACTATAACTAAATAAGACTGTTAAAATATTGTCACATTTGTTTGAACGACATAATTTTAGTAGAGGTCTTCGTTCAAACAGTCATTTAGATTTTTGGCTTTTAGGAAGTATTACCATATTAGCCTATACTAATTTATATAAAGAAATAAATCAGGAGTTTCTAACTTTGTTATGCTCTTCAACCCTTTTATTAACGGATTTATTTCATTTAACTAATAACACATGGCTGTGTATAATATATTCAATCAAACTAGCAAACGATGTCAAAATGCCACATTGCCTTGTATGTGTTTGAGAAAGAAATAGATACCCAAAAGTTTAACTATCTTTTACACAATGGTATGCAGAATAAAGCACCAACATTTCAGCTACGGATGAGCATCCAGTTATATTTATAGAGATCAATGGTAGCAGCTTAGCTCAGAGGATGTAACTAAATGGATGGAGCTCTGCATGGTTTGAGATTATTTATGATATTGAGTAATTTACCTGTAGATACAGCTACCATGACCAAATTATTAGTTTTATTAAATTATATTATATTTATTTTAATTAAACTAGTAATTTATAGATTAGTACATGCCTCATGTTTACTTAAAAGTGTGCGTACTTCCATCCTCAATGAGCTGGCGTCCATCACAATGTAGTTGATAGTAATTAATATAAAGTAGAAGCAAAGTTATGAAATTGTAATATTACGAATATAATATTTATAACCATTTGACTACCTTAAAGAATACTTAAACGAAATTTACAGCTAAAAATAAGTTTTGGTATATTTCTAGCATTGTCTATAATTTGTTTTATTTTGCTAAAATTTCAGGTTATTCCTATGGCTCCTTGGATAAAGATAGTCATAAATCTTCCTTTCTGGGCTCACCTTTCTGTGAACCTGTCTGTCGCTTGGATTAATTTCACAATAGGAACAGAACTTCCTCTCTACCTCACTAAAGTGTTGAATTACAACATTCAACAGGTATTAAGAAAAATAAGTTTATCTTGAGATGAGGATAATAAAATCAGGATCTTGTTAAATATAACTATCAGGTTTATTAAGCCTTTCTTACATTGAACACCATGGCCGAGCTACGTTAGGGCTAGCGAAAGTAACTATTGTCACCATGCCCGAGCTACACTCGGGTATTCTTTGTTTATATAATAACTTTCCCGAGATACGCTCGGGTATAGAGTTCTGTAAATGTTTTCTAAGACTGTCTTAGTTCATTAAAAATACTAAGTGACAGCACCACATTGTTTTAGGAAAACTACAATGTAGCATTATGTGTGCAATAAGGAAAATTATTGTTTGGCCTAAATGTAATTTTTAAAATTTAATTTGTTATTCATTTATAATAATTTTTCTAACTTTGGTAACAACATGTGTACAAATCTTTTTTTTTTTTGTCAAGTGAATTTGGAAAAATGTCTGTACAAACTACCATACAAAGCTATTTTTTTTCTATAAAACCAAATAAAGTCCATAGAAAATCTGAAAGATCATAAACAACTCTATAATAAACACACAAAAAAAGTATTACATATCAAAAAGTATTCTCACAGCAAAATTTCTAAATATTATCATAATTTTGGCCGGTATCTGACAGCTCACCATGTAATTTCATATGGTGTGCAATGTATTTACAGAAAATACTTTAGATACTTGAATATCTATGAAAAATATTTATATTTTTCAAATAATCTTACAAAATATTGGGTTAAGTTAGGTTAGGAGATTAATAAAGCCAAGTCTTAAAATTAATATTTTTTAATCAAAACCCTCATAGTTGAAAACACTGGTAGAACTTATTTTTAGTTTCAATTATTGATAATATAGAAAATTAACTTTGATTTTCAAATAATACCAGTAATAAACATTAGATAGGCTGTCAAACATGAATATTATAAAATGTTCCAAATAATTATCTATGGAGCTATTAGGTATTCTTATGTTCTTAGAATATAATTCTTATGATTACATCTATCTGTTCAAAATCTGAGAGCAAACTATTATTTTGAGTTTTAAATTAATTTACATGACAAGTCTAATATTCTCTGAAATAAATCTCTATCAACATTTTGACATCCTTGATAAGCACAATTAAGTTTAGCTACTTATGGTTCTCTATTAAAGGATAAATGAGTTGGGTTTTGGGCACCGAATCTTACTACCAGTAAGGGCTATACTCATGACAACACATCAAATTAATGTGTAAAACGTGAGGAAATCTAAATTTAGAAGTATACCAGCATTTGGTGAAGTTGGAGTTGAAAGCTATTTAGTAAAAAGTTAGACTTGATGGAATAAAACAATCATTCTGCCATCGATGGTTCGGTTTATTGCAAGAGTGAAACCATACATTATTAGACCCCTGAAATGGGTTGTAAATGAGTATAATCAGAGGTTACTCATCCTGTACTAAAATCTGTTTCTCTATCTAAAATTTATACCACGTTTGTTCTTAGCTCATAATAATTTAGATAGTGCATCTACAGATGAATAACAAAACAATATATATCTGCGCAATCATAGTTAATTACTTAGACAATAAAATACTAATGCGCTTTAATTTTTTTTAATATGAAGATTTAAAATAAAATTAAGACCATTTCGGATTCCCTTTCAAATTAAGTGAACAATGTTTCCTATCCAAATTTGAGTCAGTATGCCACATGTCACATATATACTTCATATTTTATAATATTTTCTAAGATTCTAGATCAATGGGTAATAAGGTATATTCAAATTTAAGGGAAAATTTGTTATTTTTAAAAAACTAAACATTAATATTTTATAGATGTATTAAAACTAGATTTTAAAGCAGAAGAATACAACATATATTTAATATATTATATGGTTACTATAGTTACACTCCAACAAATTATAAGTGTATTTTTATTTAAATAATTAATATACTCTTAAAAATAGATATGTATAATATTTATAGTTGAATCACATGCAACATATCATAAAAAAAAGGGAGCTTTTAAAAGGATAAAAAAAATTACAAATAATTGAAAAACTTTTAATATAGCATTTAGATTCAAATATATGTAAAGTGAAGTTGATTTAAATTAAAAAAGGAAATTCATTCAATACTCTCCCTGAAAATAGTATTCCTTACTATATTGAGTAGAAACTACAATTTAAGGGCTTACTTTGCTAAATGAGGATTTTAATGATAATACTTCAGTAGGCAATACACCAGCTTATTAGTGATGCACTATATTTTGTTAATTAACTGAAAAATATTAAAATATTATTTAATAGGAAATAAATAAATTATCATCTTTTTAATATGAAAATTAAAGTAAAATGTTTCTTGATCATTAAAAGATAGTCTGTAAAAAATATTGTGTAAACCCTTATTGTAATGCACTTTCTATAATATTTATGTTTTTTCGCTTCAGACGAGTGTAGTATCCGCTTTACCTCATCTTGCTCAGTTGGCCAGCAACGTGTTATGTGCACTCACGTCTCAGTGGATAAGAAATAAAGGATATCTGAGTAAACTTATTTGCTACAAAGTTTTCAATGTCATTGGTAAGTTTGAACTTGACTATACATGGTATTAATTAATTTTATTTATTAATACGTGTTTGTGTCTAGATTCTTTTAGTGTTTTAAATGAAAATTAATGATAATACATACTGATACAGAGGTCATGGGTTTGAACACCAACTCTTCCAGAATCTTATGTGACGTAATTGTTCTGGAAAGGGATCAAACTAAGCCTTGTGAGGACAAAAAAGGAGTAACACGAATTACAAAATAGAGGCTCTGGTCTAGAAAATTATGATTGACGATCGGCGAGATCATTGTACTGATCACATAACAGCCTATATCCGCGAATGTTAGCAATATCCTCGACACTATAATTATTATGGTTCTTGGTATGGCTCACTTGAGGGCTAACGTAATAAGATTTTTTAAAGTTAGATATAAATTGAATAGAAACAATATAGAGTTTACAACCAGTCTCAAATATAAGCATTCTCAAGTTTTTATTTTCAATTTATAACTGATTGGAGAGAGTAGTTAGGTATTCTTAATTTCTTTATTTTATATATGAATATTATATATACATCTGTGTGTATATATTAATATATAAGTTTGTATATACACACATTACACGTTACAAAAGCGAGGACCATCACAAGTGCATCTACTGTTATGACTTCTGGAAAAAAATCAGACCCTACTAAATAGATTATGTGATAAGTTTGGATGTTCCTTATTCAAACATTAACCTACAACTGCATTCAAATGTAACTAAATATAAGGCACACGGCCTATACTGACTCTAGAATCGATTTTCTCCATGCTTTCATTAAAAATTATCCAACGCGCTTTCAAAGGGCTACCTTGACAAGTATGACGGATATTCCAAACTACTTTAAGTAATTTTCACTGATTGTATAGTCTTAAGAGTAAATTAGTTTAATTTAGTTTTGTGTTTTTGATATTAAATTTAAAATAATAATTTTATTAGGTATTGGAACTGTGCTTCCACGTAAGAGAGCTACTATATTATTGTACTTACATTTGTGGCTTAAATTTAGGTATTGTTCAGCTATTTATTTTTTTCGTGTAAATGAGGTTTATTTAGATTTGGTTTTTACTTTCTCGTTACCTTACAGGTAGAGAAAGTGTTGTGATCGTCCAAAAAATTGAATTCGAGATTTTGATGAATTTTGAAGTTTCATGACTCCCTGAATCCTAAAAAGTGGTTTTTGAATTTCCTTCTGATAGTCTGTCCGTCTATCCGTCTGTGCCTTGGAGTAGAGCCTAAACTAATTTACTGATCAGGCCAAAACTTGGTATCTAGGGTTTTCATAGGGTTGCCCCAAGGGGTTTTTGGAATTGGATTTCTAACCCTTAAATTAAGGGTAGTTTACTGAAGAGCGAAAAGAGAAAACACGGATTTTGTCAAAATCGGCTCTAACTATTTTGATTAAATTTCATTTCTAAACATTGATAAATATTAAAACAAAATGGCTACTTCAAATTTTTCGGCAAAATTACTTTAAGGGCACCGGTCTGAAGTGTACATTCCCATTTTTTAATATATCCCAAAGCTTAGAGATATGAAAATATTTATCATTGCAAATATGTAGGTCTATTTATAATTAACATCTTTTATTTGAAACAGAGTTTTATAAAACAAACATTTTTAAAGCTATACGCAAATATAAATATATATATTTTTAACTTTTCGAAAATTTAATGTGAAGTATTGTGACCGCCAAAAAGATCCAAAATGATATGTTGATGGATGTCAACCTTTAATGACACCCCCGAAACTTAAAAAGTGTTTTTTTTGCAATGCCGTCTGTCAGTGTGTTTGCTTAGCCCTACAATTAAGAGTAGTTTACTAAAGGGTGAAAAGAGAAAAGTTCGGTTTTCTCAAAATTGGCTTTAACGATTTTGATTCTAATTCGAATCTATTCATTTATTAAGATTATAAACAAATAACTACTTTCAGTTTCCCATAAAATGACTCTTGTGGTACCTTACAGAAGGGGAAATCTCCATATATTCGCAACTATATGAGATACTAAATAGCTTATAGTTGCTAAATTGTATCACTATTAGAACTACAAAATATTTATTTGAGATATTTTTTATAAAATAAATAGTTTCTGAGATAATGGCCAATATATAAATACAATTTTGTGATCTTTAGTTGCACAGAGAAATTACTTATATCTTAACTCAATAATTATCTATTGCCATAGATTAATTAAATATTAGTAAGCATTCTAAAAACTTGTTTATTTTAGTTTAACCTCTTAGGGAAAATGTTTATACAACAATGAGCTATCTCTTTAATTTTAGACTCAATTACCAATATTTACCTATTTCATAGGTAAAAATTAATAAATGAGGAATTTAATAGTAATGCAATAACCATAAGATATGCAACCCTTAGTAAAATGTCGAAATTTTTAAACCAAAAGTTGACATTTTAATACAAAGTGTTGACCCTTGGAGACCCGTTATCAATATTTTTACTTTCTCGCTACCTTAAAAAATGCGCAAATAATGTTATTGTTTAAAAATATTGAACTCGAGATTCTGATGGATGTCGACGCCTCATGACACCCCGAACCTCAAAAAGTGGTTTTCGCAATGCCGTGTCTGTCTGTCCATCTGTCTGTCAGTTTGTACCTCAGGCTATAGCCTAAACTATTCTAGCGATTGAGTTAAAACTTGGTATCTAGGTTTTTCATAGGGTTACCCCGAGGAATATTTGGAATTGGATAGCCAACTCTAAAATTAAGGGTAGATTCCTTAAGGGCAGAAAGAGAAAAAATCAATTTTATCAAAATACGCTTTGACGAGTTTTATTAAATTTCATTTCCAAGCTTTGATCAATATTACAAACCAAATGGCTACTCTCAATTTTTCATCAAAATGACTTTAAGGGTTCCGGTCTGATGCGTAAATTCTAATTTTTAATTTTATCTCTGTAAGTCATTAAGATATGAAATTACATATCATAGAATACATGTAGATCTATTTATAATAAACTTTTTTAAGAATATTAAGATAGTAGATAGAAATTTTTTGGACAAATAGATAGTTTTGTAATTTATCAAATTGTTAGTAATTGTTTGATTAATTGCACCTCTAATTTTTTAGTTAAAACTTATTCAAAAACTCAAATATTATATTTATTTACAAATACCACATTATTTTATTATTCAAAACAATCTTATTTTTAAAGATTTTATTTTACAAATATTAATCTAATACTGAGGTATATTTAGATAATAATTCTGTTTTGGTCATTTCCAGCTACTTTTGGTCCTGCAATTATGATGTGCACTGTCCCGCAGCTTGGCTGTAACCATGTTTCTATTATAGCCGTTTTAAGCATGGCAATGTTCTTTAATGGCGCATACTATGGCGGGAGTTTCTTGAACCACATAGACCTTAGTGAAAACTACGCTGGCTCAACCGCAGCATTTGCATCTACTCTTGCTGGCATAGTTAGCTTTTGTGCTCCTTTGTTAGCAAACATAATAACAAATGAGGTAAGTTAAATTTCTTCAAAAACATCAATTTCTCGTATATTTTGCTTGATAGCAAATCACCTAACTTAACACAATTTCCTTGAAAATTGGTCAGAGTTTTATTACTATCTATATGGCGACATTTTTTTAAATTGTTATTTTCCAATAATAATGATGGCATATTATATAATAGTTTTAATTTTTCAACATAATAGAAAAATACGGAAATATACTAAATTTTAAGAAATTCAGTTTGGTAAAGAACGTGATGTAACAATTTGTAATACAAACCACAAAGTGTTTTTATTGCTCGGAGTAGATGTCAATATTCTTACAGACAAATCCAACTGTTTTGATAATAGTGTATGTAATGCTAATGTATAATTTTATTTCAGAACACGCTAACTGCATGGAATAAAGTATTCTACATTTCTGCAGCTGTAACTTCCATTCCTGTTATTATCTTTTTATTCTTTGGCTCTGTAGAGGAACAGTCTTGGAATAAAATAAACTACAAAGATGAGTCAGAAAATGGTATCACGAAAGACACCGAATGAATAAACTAGCTTGTCATTGATTTTGATAAATGGAACAATTCATTCATAAAACATGAATAAATCAAACACACTTATAAATAAAGTTATATATATCAACATTGCCTTAAAGAGAGAAAATTTGACGATATTGTAAAATAAACTAGTTAAATCTAAATTTTCTTAAAATATATACTAAAATGGTTTTGACATGATCACCAAAAAGCATTAAATTGTGCCATAAAATATAGTTTTTGAAATATTGATAATAAAATCCGATTTTGTAAGTATAGATGTTAGAATTTTTGCATTTATTGCAATGATGATATAATTATTATAAGCTTTAGCTTCCTGATCCTTACTTATATAATTGTAAATAAACCTTAAACTCGATAGGATAAGAGATACATAGAAAAAAATAAAAGTTAAATATACTACAAGCACAAAATATTATATTAAAACTTTATATATATTTAATGTAATTACAGATATGGTTAATTGTTATATTTTCAAAAACCAAACAAAATTCTTATTCCTACCTGTATACTGGCTTATAACCATTAGTAGTACACTCATTTATAAAGTAGAGTGATCCTAAGCCAAAACTTTAGATAATATAGGTTTATAATCAAATATAGCTCACCTCTTATAAACACAATTAGTCCTCTCTTCTCTTACAATTCTTCATACAAGTATGAGTATAATTAGACTAATTTAGAAACCTAGATTGTTATTACAGTTGATTATGTAAAGCCTTCACCTGCATCATGGTGAAGCTATAGAGAACTAGTGTTGGTATCTCCTGGTCGATGACGAATTGTTTCTATACCATTTTCCAATAGAGTATGATTTGAAGATAGATATTTTTTTATAAAGCCACCAAATAAGTTAGTATTCCCATCTTTATATCGAAAGTATTAGCAAGAGATTATAGCCACGAGATTGAACTGTATTGTTTATTTAAAAAATAAAATTATGTATTTGAATTTTATAAAGAATAATTGATTACAATTTTTGTTATTTATTTGTTTTTATTCCTTGTTGATATTTTAATAAATAATGTTTTGTATGTGGCTTTGCTTGTAAGTGTATCAATGGTTGACGTCTTTAAAAGCCCCTTGACAAGGTATTACTTATTAATCTAACTCTCAAATCCTTGTAAATAATTGTTTTTTTAAAGAGCTTTCATGTATCTAATACTTCCTGTTAGTATAAGTATTAATATTATTTTTTCTCAAAACGTATGTATTTAGGTATTTACTAATGTATGTGTGTATTTATATATGTATTTATGTGTGTATGTATGTATGTATGTTTGTATGTATTTAAAAATAAGACTGTAATGCTTTTTTAATTTAATTAATAATAAATTTGATTTTTATTAAAGCATATTTTATTGGACAAAATTTATACTAACTCAGCTAGCTGTATAATGGTTCTTAAATTTTTAAAAGAGTTTATTTATATATTATGTATCTATAAGGTATGCATAGTTATTTATATATAATTCATATGTTTAGCAAAACATTGAGAACATCATCCATCATGTTAAATTGATCATTAGTGTACGCAAAATAATTTAATGATCATATTAAGGTACCAGAATTTATCACCATAGTATTGTATCTCTAACCTTTATATATTTTATAGGCAGTATATAATTTATTTTGTATACTGTCTACTATTTCTGCTAGATAAATTCGTTGGTACAAATCGTTGATCGTCACTAAACTGCCAATAGAGCTCTGATAGATAAATATAAATTTGCAAGTTCTGCATTTTACACTCATTAAAATTTTAATAATTTGTGTACCTTGCTATGAACAAGCATCATACATTTTTAGAGTTTAACTTGAGTTATTATCTCTTATCTACCGCTAAATTTGATTACTCTCTCAATCTACCGATAAAAACAATCAGAAGATACATGTAAAACTTTTAAACAATAAAGAATATAAACCTCGTTTAACCAGCAAGAGGAGAAATAATACCATAATCTTCTTGTGTAAGAAAACGAGAAGTTACGTTTGGCATTAAAAGTTGAAATTGCGCTGATAGTAAAATAAAACACAATATTACTATTACATATATATAAATATATAAATATATATATATAAATGAATTTGTAAGTATTTTAATCTATTAAATTTACTTAAATGTGGGTGTTATTATTTTAAATTCTTAGGAGAGTTATTTAATGTGTTTACAGTCAAAAATATTTAAAGTTAATTTGTAAGTATTTTAATCTATTAATTTAACTTAAATGTGAGTGTGGTTATTTTAAATGTAGTGAATTATATCTATTATATATATAAAATATATTGTTATATATAATATTATTATATATATTTAATAAACATTATTTAAATTATATTATATATTATTATTTATTATATGTAATATAATATATCTCATATTATATATTATAATATATCATATTTGTAAATATAGTTCTTAGTATCATATCTCACTAGTCACTACAAATTCCGCTTACACGCATATGTGCAAACTACAATTCTGGGCAAGGGGTGAGAAGGATGTATTTAGAGGAAGTGTACCCAACGTGAAGGGAGATTGGAAAATAATTTTGAGATAATCACCCTTTTTACACCTGACTGAAATTGGAACTTTGATATCATAGTCACCGATTGTCTATAGTTTATTGCAAGAGTGATGCCTTCGTCAGATTATACAGCCATCGTACTATAAATCTATGTGAAACCTCTGTCAAGAAAAGGAACCATTATCTTTCCCCACGGTTTGAGAAATCAACCAATGAAAAATACCAACGTCCTCTCAGGGAATTAAAACTCTAGGGCATAAATACTCTCTGTAATACAAAACGTCCTACGAACCAAATAGTAGCTATTATAGAGAAAAAAATAAACAATTAAAAAATAAAGTGGAGATTAAACAAATAATTATTCAAATAGGATGGGGGAAAAAAATGACCAAAATTTACAACCGTTTAGACAAAAATAATACAGCGTTTTTATCTCCAACATCGTAAAAAAGTCGTCGATGCAAGAAACACGGAAAAAAGCTACACAACGGCCTATACCTGTAGTTTAAGTGACTAGTGGAACCAAGTTACAGGTTATTACTTCACTGGAAAAAAAACTCACTACCTTGGGGCTTCACAATACTCACTCTATACTATGGAACCATATATCATACTTACTAATGATACGCGTGGCAGGGTGTCATATAAAATATATCCGAAATACATAAAGGTTTGAAACCATAAGGTGAACTTTCCCCATACATTTTTAATCAGGGTAATAATGCAGTATAATAGGAAGGGATCGACACTATATGGTACGTTGCAGCTATTAGGCTACTTCAATGACCTAGCTTTGTTTACTAGTAGTAAAAAAGCTATTGCAAAAAACGTAGAAAATTTGTAGTAGTGGAAATTTATGATACATATACAATCGGGAAATGTGCATGCTATCACTCAGTCACTAAGTTATTGACTTCTCGCCTGCTTTCAAGGAATGTAAAACTCATTATAAACAAGATAATAATTCTACCAATGGTACTTTATGGCTATGAAACGTGGTCCTTTCCTTACATGATCAAAAATAATTTAGTGCAATTGAAAACAAGGTGGTTAGGAATTTATCTGGATCAAAAAGGGTTGCAGATACAGTTGAGTGGAGGAGGCTATTTATTTTGGGTTACATACCCTGTATTCATCATAAAATATTGTTGGGATAATCAAGTGTTTTATATTACGGTGGGAAGGACATGCACCATGCATGGGAGAGTCTAAAACAATTTTTAGGGTATCAACTGACAAACACAATGGGAGGGATCATTTTGGAAACCTAGAAGATGAGATGATAACATTAGAATGTATCTAAAAGAGAAAGTCTTTACTGAGGTACACTCGCTAGATCTAGATCATGATAGGAATAGATTGCCTACGCTTGTACGTGTGGCATTGGCAGTGAAATATTTATTTCATAATACCATAGATTAAGGTAGGTAAAAATAAATAGATAAATAAATAGTAAAACATTATTGTATAATATTTCCCAGAAAGTGTTTTGTTTTACAATTGAAGATAAATGGTACGACACATTTGTACTGACTTTATCATATTGTATATTATAAATTCAACAACATTTTCAAAAATAAGGTTTCTATAAACTACCCCTAAATCGGTATTACTCATAAAAACAAACAAATCATCTATATAATCACAAAAAAATAAATTTATAAGGCCTAAGCCAAATTGTTGATTTTTTTAATAAATTTTAAATTTTCAAATTTATTTGTAAGCCTACCTAAATTATTTGTAGCTTATAAAAATAAATAAAAGTTTCATAATATTTTCAGATAACCATTTTGGATTCAATCTTTAAATCAAATCTTGAACACTTCGTTTGTTGTATAGTTTGTAATAAGTAAACTACCCTCAAATTAATTTATTTTAGAAAACTAAAGAATAATCATTCATTATTTTATAAAATTTTCATCCGATATCTATTATGAACAAAATCGGTAAAGATATATTCAGAAACTTGTAAAATTTTCAAAAATCATTCTTCAGTAAGCTACTATGCCAATAACCAAATATACATTAGAGTGCTATTTGAAAGATCAACCGTTCCCAAATAGTCATTCTAAGAATTACCATTAGAACCATTTTTAAAATACTTAAAAAAAAGTTATCAGCAAACGATTCTTAAAAAAAATTACCACAAAACTAAGTATACAGTGTTATTTTTCTTGTAAAACACTCACAATATACATATTTGAAACCAAATATCTAGGGCAATTAAAAAACATTTTGAAGATTTTGAAAAACATTTTTTGTAAACAACCGAAAAATTTCCATATTAAAGTCTTTAAAAAGATATCATATCCTATAAAGTCTTCCAACGAAGCATCTTAGTAAAAAAATGTTTCTAAAATATAGAATAATATATCAAAAAAACAATTTTGAAAAAAAAAAGTTTATTTAATTATTTATAAGCCAAAACGGAATTTTGCTTACATTCCCTCAAATCCCCGTAGCTCTATGTTACCCACCTAATTTAAACCAAACAATTCACAAGAGTGCTCATCACTTGGCCCAACGACACTCTATCGGCCAGTTTCATAGTCAGACTTAGCATGCCTAAAGTGCGAGTCGATACTATATACAGGACGACACCTACCTAGACCAAAATGGAATGGGCCAGTTTGCATATGAAACTGGCCCATTCCATTCAATTTCAGGTAGGTGACGTCTTGTATTTAGTATAGCGCCATACTTGAGGCGTACTAAATATGACTATGAAACTGGGCTTATATGCTATCCTCAGAGGGCGTTGGTTTATGAATCACGTGGGGGGGAGTAGGGGTAAACACAGGCACTGGATGGATGGAGGACATTGGAGAAGCCACATAGACGATTCTAGGAGCATCCCCATCTATCTATATCTCTGTGGAACCTTTTCCCTCGTTCCGCCGATGCTAGCACCTCCTGGTGGCGAGCCTTAGGAACTCAGTCGTGAAGATTAGATGGAAACTCAAAGTGTTGACGTGTGGATGAGTGGGACCAGCGGTGTTGGGCGTTTTGTGTAGCTGGTCAACTGGGGTGACCATGGTGAGTTGATAACATTGTAATGTAACTTATTCCTTTGGACTGAGGAACGACATTACAATTGTATTAATATATTTGCCAATATCTCAGAAAATATTGTTTTTATAAAAATATACTTCATACAAGTTTTTTATTTTTAATAGTACTACAATTTTGCAATGATAAGTTATTTAGTGTCTCAAATATGTGAGGAGAAACGGAAATTTACTCTTCTGTAAAGTACCCTAAAATTCATTTTCATGGGAAAATAAAAATATACAGCTTATTTATAATCTTAATTAACGCCCAGATACGAATTTTAATCAAAATCGTTTGAGTCGATTTTGAGAAAATATATCTTATCTCTTTTTGCTTTATTTCAAACTACTCTTAATTTTAGGGTTAAGCGGATAAACAGACAGACGGCATTACAAAAACCACTTTTTAGGCTTCGGGGGGTCATGAGATGCTGATTCAGACCAGAATCCTTGATGTAATTTTGCCGAAATATTGAGAGTAGCCATTTTGTTTGTAATATTTATAAATTTTTTTGAAATGAAATTTAATCAAAATCGTTAGGGCCGATTTCGGGACAATCTATTTTTTTATATTTTTGCCCTTCAGTAAACTACCCTTAATATTAGGTTTGTATATCTATTCCAAAAACCCCTCGGGGCAACTCTATGGAAGCCCTAGCTAGATGTCAAGTTTTAGCCCAATTGGTTAAATAGTTATGTTCTAGTCCAAGGTAAAGATAGATAGACAAACAGATGGAAATTAAAAAACAACTTTTTTGGATTCGGGTGTCGACATCATGGCAAATCTCTAGTTCGATTTTTTTGACGGTCACATTACTTTCTCTACCTGTAAAATAGTGAGAATGTAAAAAGAATGAGTATACTAAATTACTCGTAGTTTTGGCGTGAACATAAAATTAAGATTTAGCCTTGATATACAACAAGAGTTTATATAGCTATAATTTTGAATTAATTATTATACATGGATATAGAGACAAATTATAAATCCAACTTATTTTAATCGGTTATGGAACGTATAAAGCGGTAAAATAGATCATAATTTCGAGATTAAAATTTCTCATTATTAAAATATTTTTCTCTATATGATAAAAAAAAATCCCTCCACAATATCTCTAAGAACTGATTTAAATAAAAGAATAATTCACATAGAGAAATATAAATGACGTGGTGGCGTTATTCACAATATATTTTCTATTAATATTATCAATGACAAACAACATCGACGTTAGCTCTATTTCCTAAAACACTTTACAGCCTTGATGTATATAATACTGTGTAAATATGATAAAACATAGTTTAAATCATCAAATTTTTATCTATAATCTTTCTAGATAAATCGAACTTCTTTTAATAATCTGCGAAATGGCGTATTATACATGATGATTAATATAATCTAATATTTTTTTTTATTTAAACACCGCGTCTTACTACCCGTTCGGGTTATACGCTTAAGTACTAATTACACTAATGGATTAGGATTCGGGAGGGTTGAATTTAGAGGAAGTGAACCCGCATTTGCGTGGAGGGAGAGTGGTAAACCATTTAGGAAAAACCACCTCAGTTCACCCGACCGAGATTCGAACCTCGATCTCCCCGTCCTCGGCGGTCAAGCTCAACACGACTAACGCGTTAGCCAACTACGCCACCGAGGCGGGTCTAATATTGTTGTTTGAGTTTTAGAGTTGGGGACTAGTTTATTTAAATAAATATTACACAATTTTTTTTACTATTTAACGTCATCTACTCTGTGTTTTTATGGGAATAAAATAATTTATACCAATCTAAAATTGGATTTTATCGTTAAAAAGGTCAAATATCAAACTTAGAAGAAAATAAGTTAAGCATTTTGAGCAATCTGGAAATAAAAAGCACTTTTTTGTTCTATTTGTGTAATAGCATTTATTTAAATATGAGTACATTAACTATTTTGAAAACATTAAAAAATAAATGATACGGAACTCCGCACGGACTTTCTCACTCCATTGTTTAAAAATTGAGATATTTAACAAAACTCGTAATATATGTGAAACGAAATAATAGACAATAGCAAACCCGAGAACAAATTGCTTTGTAATTACGTTAAACACATTTTGACTCCCGAATTTAAATTTTATGATTTTCCTTTTAAAGAATTAAAGTCCTCACTAGTATATTTGAAAAAAAATTAAAGATTGATATTGGGTCCATAAGTGTCAATAGTTTGTATTAAAATTTTTGACATTTTATTTGGGTTTACACATCTTATGGCAATAGCATTTTTATAAAATTCCTCATTTATTAATTTAGACCAATTGTGCCGAGATAATGGAAATTAGCTCACAGAATTAAGTGTTTCTACCTCGCTTCAAATAAATAACGAATTGACAAGAACAGCGGTTGAGATTGTACTTACCATGGCCAATACGATGCAGTGGTCGTGCTGCACGTTTTTTTTCTAAGGGGCCACATTTAACTATACTGGAGTGGTAACTCACAGAAAAATATTGAAACAAACTATTTCATGTTTCACTTCTCTCACCTCTACTCTTCACGCATGCGCCTATACTCGTTTCTGGCATCCACCCCTCCCAGAGCTCTAACTTTGAGACGTGATTGGTCCACCCCACCTTCTTTCCCTTCCTAGTCTGGTGTCAATCGGGAAAATATTTAATATCATGTATCATCTAAAATAGACACAGAACGATATTAAATTTTCTACTGAACAGATTAATAACTTGGTCTTTTCTACGTGTAATTGACTTGCAGCTAGAAGTTCCAAGTCACGGCACTATGGCATCGAACGGAGCCGCGACATGGGTCAGCACCAGATAGCATCCCGCCATACCGTGGATATCTATTTTGAGTATCTACGCCGCCTGTCTACTCTATTTGGGCAGACGGTCAATTCATTAGGATTTTAGGATTGGAATCCTTCCCTGGATTATTGGTTTACTGCAGTCAGTCATTACACAAACTAAGATTTGTTAACACTAGTCATGGTGTTGACTACATCTTGGTATGTAAGGATTGATTGCTTAACGACTCAGCCACATACGTATATTAGGTTTAAATTGTAATTGATGTCAATTAGTTTTATATAACCAGGTGTGCCTGTTAATAGATTGTTGGGCAATTAGTTCTTACTAAACAAATATTGTTTGATATGGTTATGTATATTTTGTATGTTCAGTTTCACTGTTTGACCTCAAGCCGTGTCAAGGGTCAGCTAGAGCAAGTTTGGCTAGTCAGTTAAATTGTATTATGTGTAGACACTGTTTACTTATATTACACACCACTCCGATGGCTTAGCCATTATTTAATGGTCGCTTAACGACTTCTTGTTGCGCTGTTAGTTGTATATTATGCCAAGTCGCTCTAAAGTAGTTGTTTTGTTATGAGGCGACTTTCTGTCACTTTTTACTGGAGGAACCATAACAGAGCTAGTAGGAAGCTGTGATTAGTAGTTAATGGCCTAATTAGGCCTATAGCCCCACTTGATGGCCTTGTATTCTCCTTGTTATTTTTCGTTCTCTATTTAACCCTTTTTGCTTGTCATCTCTATGCATATATAAGATTTTCAAATGAAAGTACTGATCTTAAAGTACTTAACTTACATTGACACTTGTCCTGTTTTTTAACAAAGAAATTATCCAAACGTTCAGGTAATACGCATACGTAGTGTTATGATGAGTTAAATAATTATATATTCTTAGGAGCTAAACGCTATAAAAGTGTTAAAGAATCGTGAAGCTGCTGGCGTAGATGAGATCACAAGTGAAATGATTAAGTATGGGGACATTGTATTACTTGCCATTTTGTGTGAGTTGTTCGAATTTAAGCTGGATCTCGAATGTTCCTGGAAAAATGCTGTAATTGTTTCTTTGTCAATGGCAAAGGCAGCAAGAATAATTGTAAGAATTAGAGGGCAATTAATTTGTTGAGTGATCCAGACTAAGTTTTGGGAGATTCTTAAATGAGAGGGTGCTTGATAAAACTGCGAACCAGATTCAGGGTTTTCACTGTGGTGTCATGAAGTGTAGTGGTTACATGGACAAGATATTTTATTTGAATTGTGTTAAGTAACTGAGAAATGTGTGGCTGTAAGGAAGAAAGTATATTATTGTGCATTGTGCATATTGTGCATTAGGTGATCTGGAGAAAGCGTATGATAGGGTGAGTATGATTATGTGATAATATGTTCTGAGAGATTATAGTCTGGATGCATGGTTAGTAAATGAAATTATAACGGTGTATCATAGAATTAAAGGGTGCTTTAGTGTGGATTAAGCTCTGAGCAAATGTTTTGACTTTGAACTTTGTGTAATAACATTTTATTATATATCCAGGGTTGTTTGATGTATACATAGATAAGCGTATGATGGATTCTTGTGAAGTTAGTGTAAAAATGGACAATGTGAATGTGAGAGTGCTGTTAAATGCAGATAATTCCGAATTAGTGGCTGAGAATAAAAGTTACTTGCAGAAAATACTAAACTGTTTGATGGTGACTACAGGCAGAATGGATATTCTTATAAATGTATCCAAAACTGTGATATTTTTGATAATAAGAGCACAGGACATTATTTTCAGCTTAATATAAGTGGAAAACTGATCAAACAAGTGAAAGAGTTTGACCATATGGGCAGAATGTTCCGTAAATTGGAAGGATAGATGGTGAAATCGGCAGACGGTGTGAATACATCTTGGAGATTATTTGGATTTCTGTGGAGTATTGGAAATAATAAAGCAATATAAAAACAGCTAAAAATGGTGGTAGATAATAATTACACTATTGTTCATAACGCCAATATTGTTCTATGGATGTGAAACGTTGATTTGTCAGAAAAACACAAGAGCAAGGTAAATGCGGTTGAAATAAAATATATAAGAACTGTATTTTGAAAAACTTGTATGAACGAATTCAATAATGAATAAGTGCTGAAAAGTGCGTTGTGAAAGGGGATCTAATGTGAAAAAAAGTATTTCGTGGCTTTGGGCATGCTGAGAGTACGAGTGTGGATCAGGTAACGAAGCAAATATACTACGTTAAATTGTGTAGCTCAAGGGCATGTAAGAAGTGGTTAAAATATGTTGAGGACGAATGTGTGAAAAATATGTGTGTATGTGTGTATATATGTGGGTACGTGTGTGTATGTGTGTATGTGTGTATATATGTGGGTACGTGTGTGTATGTGTTGTGTGTATGTGTGTAGGTATGTGTATGTGTGTATGTGTGTGTATGCATGTGTATGTGTGTGTATGTATGTGTGTATGAGTGTGTGTATGTATGTACTAATTACGCTAATGTTAGGGATAAGGAAGATTGTGAGAGATTGGAAAGTTATTCTAAAATAATGACCTTTATTATTACTGAACGGGATTTGAGCCCCAATCTCCTCGTCGTCAACCTTCTGGTCAATTGTGAATGTATGTTTTAGACAATATTTTATCTTATTTTACTGAAATGACTTTTGGCCATTCTTAAATATTATAATGTCTCGAGTTTTTAGTCGATTTGGCACAAACACGTCCCTGAAATTACACAGACCATTCACGAGAATAAAAATGACTATTTACTTAACTATTTACAGGTAATAGTCATTTCGCAGAAGTGAAAATTCACCTAGATAGTCAAGCTATTCCGAATAACAGGGTTTATAATAAAGACCAATGACAGATATGACGTTTTATTGATTTGTGCACATCTTAAGAAAAATAGAATATAATTTGTAAAACCTAAACCACTTTTATATAGCATCGGGAACCCAATAGCAAAGCGTCTTATTGCTGTTAATACATATTACCTTAAGGATATAAATAAATATAATTATGTTCGTACATAAACTTAGAAAGAATGGACATTTAAAAGTAATCTCCTGTCATTATATATAATTTACTTTTCTTAAAACAATTTACTTCATCTATTTTAGATATGACCTGACGTTTCTCACCCAGATTTAAATTGATGGTTTTTATGTTATCTTGACCAGGTGACATATAAATACTAGATAGAGCGCTTGTGAAGACGCATTAAGTATTTATTAAATAGTTATTCGGATCGTCACTATGAAGAAAGCAGTGAATATTTCACCTGAAGTATCACCTAAATTGAAAGGTAAATTTTATCATATTTGATATGTTTTTACATTTGAGTTCCATAAATCTCTCTCTCTCTATATATATATATATAATTTAAATATACATGGAACTTAAACATTTATAAAGAGAGAGATTAAATGAGTATTCTACTTCATTTGTATTTTAAAATCGAGTGTATATATTCCCTTTACCTCTTGAAAAAAAAGCCGCTAATATTATCTCGTTCTATATTGTTCTATTTGAATCCAACTTTGAAATAGTAACTGAGGTCTACGTATTTTGAATATTATGCTAGCACACATACTATGATATCCTTGGTTCATGAATATACATGTTAAATAAAACATATACATAGCTAACTGGCCTTTCCTAGTTACAAAGAACCATCCATATTAATTTAAATGAAGGTCATAGGTAGATAACATATTTTACAATAAATATAAAATACAATTTTAATTTACATTGTGTTTAAACTTTTAGATTCCTTTTGAAGCCTTTAGATATGGACTTCTATTTCAAGATATCAATCACCTAAATGCCTGTATATATGTTTGTTTACTACACGATAACTGACAAATCCACTGACCCAGTTTAACGAAACATAGCAGAAATATTCTTTGAGTCTGTCAGATTTTGTGTGTAAATAGTTTTTAAATTTCACAATCCATTCAATATGTCAGTAACTCAAAACATTTTTCATTGAATAGCTACTAATTTGATCACCAAGTAAAAATATCTACTTCAATTCCAAGGAGAAATAATAAGATATATTTTAACTTTAAATACAAAGAGAGATCTTAGTATAGTAATAAATTTAAAACACGTGACATCATAATTACGAATAAGATTTGCGTATAATTTTTTGAATGCACATACGAGGTCTACTTTTCACATAACTACTTGTAAAGAAGGAATACTAAAAGTAAATAGGGTAAAATTAGCCCGGACTTGCATTAAAAGCGGGCAGAGGGGGGCGAGGTGGAGAGAGATTTTCCACTGCAACTCATCAAAATTTAATTCTAATCAAGCATAAGACTCGAAATTGATGATGCTGAGTAAATTTTTCGCTAGTCCTATTACAAGAAGAAATATATTAAATAGTTTCAGTTTAACTCAGTTACTAACCTATCAATGTTATAATTATATTCACCTAAAACTAGCCTCTTTATATCAATAATTAGCTGCTCTAAAGTTCTGTTTCATATCAGAGATGTCACAACTACAAAATATAAAGACTAATAATAAGTTAATTACCTGACCTCTTAAAACAATCCATCAAACAATAGATTTCACAATTAATAAGAAAAGAAAATTTAGAAACGCAATAAAGATATAAATAATAAATTAGGGCTTTCAGGGAATTTCTATGTATACTAATCATACTATTTGATTTGGATGGTATTAAAGCACTATATATTCAAACTATTAATGTTTAAATGGTAGTTGATAACCTTAAACTTCTTCACAAATAATGCATTGTGCTATATCTGTAGCTATAATTTTATCAGATAATATATCAGATATCAAAATCGGATTAATCAAACAAATCAATCAATTCTTTAGAAATATTATTCATTGTATTTTCACGGGATCAAAAAGTTTGGCCTTTGATAATCAGATAGTGACAAAACTCTTTCAAAAACAAAATTCACAATAAAAACTAATTGTATTTCTAACAATAGTGAAGCCTTCACATCTTAATTGAGATACATATAATATTTAAGAATTAATTGTTGGTTATCAATTTGAGTAAAGACCTATATTCACATTTCTCATCTAATTTTATGTTTAGAATATAATATTTTAATTTTTTCTTGGAACTTGTCAAATCATGACTTGTAGGTAAATATCAATAATATGGTGTGAGCCAACAAAGAATTACATCACAGCTTAAAGATAAGACATAGAATCTATAATATAGTGAATTACCAATATTAAACAATAACTAATTACATATAAAGTAACCAGAAGACATATATTTGCGCTGATGTTCACATTATTATCATCTAGAACATGAAGGAATAGATCCACAATCTTTCCAAAAGTAGATGTCTTCAACACATATTGTCTTTTCTTCATTTATACATGAAAATAATAGTAAACTTTATTAAAATTGACTCTTCCCACTCTATTTTTTAATACTTTGACGTTACTAGTATTCAGCTAGTACACAGGATTAGCTTTAGCGATTATTTTATAAATGGTGTGGTAGGTATGTTGAGTTCTTATACCCATCAAGTTAAAATAATTTAATATTATTAAATACTATACAATCATGTGTTAAATATCTTTGAACGCATTTTTCAGTGCGATGGTGGCAGTACGTGCCTTGCCGCTATGTCTTCCTGGCAGAAAGTTGTTTCACTGTATTCCTCATGACGTACATATCATCCATCAGCCCAATGTCTGTCGCCGCAATGATCAAAAGAGTCACGGTCATCGGGGAAATGATAGTGATTTGGACGTATGCCCTGTCGAGTCCACTTCCAACGAAACCTACACCGTCACGGTAAAGTCTAATAATTTTCTCATATAGTCAAAAGAGCTTTACATGGGTCTTAATAGTAGTTATAATGTAATAGATATTTAATATAAACGACAACAAACCGTAATAAGTTCTCAATATTATTGAGTTTTTTCCTTGACACCAGGATCACCATATTTAGGGTAGATTTTACTTGTATTATCCAACTATTGTAAAATATTTTATGAATTTGATAATGGTTTAGGTGAGATGTTAACTATTCCAATTCATATATATGCATTCTAGGTGCCAATATTTCAAATTACAGCGAAGGCTAGAATTTTTTGCTTCTAATTCGAGAAGTACAAACTGCATGTATTGCACAAATATCCTTTCTTCAATATACATCCATTTGAATAGAGGTAAAAATTGACAATGGAATATGAGATATGAATCCATAAAACTTGGCTAGTGGTAATGTTGATACACTAGTATAAATATATTCCGGATTCGTCCCATACTCAGGGATATTCACTAGTTATAGTTTGAGGCGTTGGTGCTATTTTCAAACTAAAGTTAAACTAATACTAGTGAACAGCCATAATCAGCACTTAGCTATTTCAATATTATGTAAGAAATATATACATGTGTTAAAATATTTAAAATATTAATTTGGAAGTTTTTAGTTTGACCGGTTCTTTCGTTACCAAATTAGTATGAAAAGGGTATTTCTTTGGCAAAATTAATTATAATCATGAAGGTGATGTTCCACTTATTTATTGGTTTTACAATCATTTACATATATTATTGTTATTACGACCAAAATATGACTTCTACGACCAAGGTATGGATGGGAAATCATTCGACAAACGAAATACTCATATAAATAAAATGGGATGGTTATTACTGCTGCTACCATGATTAAGTACTTAGGGATGTCAGCCTGAGATGTGCACGACAGGCTTTTTATATAGTTATTCAGAGCTTTAAGAATAGTAGCTTTAGGGATAGTAGGTTTAGGGATAGTAACTTTATACAAATGTGGGAGTTTTCAAAATAAAATGAAACTAGAAAAATTAAATTTTTCTTTCTTTTAGTAGAACCTGAGCGTGTGAATCTCTTATCACCCTTATTACTTTCACGCATCTTACGTCTTATACCACTTATCCACTGTTTGGTTAGCTCATAAATCAAGAAATATATAAAGTTGAAACGGGACATTGGTTTAGCTACTAAAGGAAACATTAGGTTGTACACATAGGGCATATCTTTAGAGGCTTTATAATATTGTGAGCCCTACACCTTAAACCATGGGAAAAGCGATGTATGTAATTCTAAAGACAGGAAACCTATAAAGCTGAAATTTACATATGTACTAAGAGAAATTCAATAGTGTGTACCTTGAACGTATCTCATTTCAATCCACAGCCATAAACCAAAAAACCTAGAAATCTTAACCTTTTCATGAGAACTAATGGAAACATCATTACGTGGCCAACAATATTATTTTATTTACATCAATAACTTGAGAATATTTGTTTTTACTTTTACAGAAATTTTGGGAATGACTTATTAAACATATTAAACCACGTGAACAAATATTAGGACAAGGAAATATTAAAATTAATCTACACGCCTTGGGTGATTTTTTTTTTAGTATAATCAGAAAATATTTGCGCCCCTGTTTGTATAACTCAAAAATCAAGAACAAGAACCATTACACTTTTAATATTTATTTATTGAAACCTAAGAATAGGCACCTCCAGCTTACTATTTTTAATATATTATGTATTTTTTATAATATTGTCGGATGACTTGTACGATTTGATCACCATTTTGGGTAGCTAGAAAACCTAGAAAAATAAAAATAGACAATTTGTCAAGCACTTTTGTATATAAGGCATGTGTACACACGTTAGGGGAATTTTTATACATTCACATAAATTACAAATTTAGCACTTCAAACCAAATGGGCAGTGGTGCTGATAGTTCAAAAAAATATCGAATCATAAAACATTGCATATGAATTTAAGGTAATTTGACAATTTGAATATGTAAAGCACTTTAACTTTTATTTTGAGAGTTACATCTTAGATTGTATGAACACTGGCACGTGTATCTCTAAAACCAATAAAAATATCAATAATAAACTAGTCAGAGTTCTGTGTACTTTAAGAAATATTAGGGTGTGTTGATTTCTGAATTTTTGTTTACTTTTACGTATGTTGCGATATAAAAACTTAAATCATATAAACACCAGCGTGGGTAACTTAAAAATCAATACACAACAAAAGATTCATCTTTATATTTGTACTTAGTGAATCCTCAGAGTGTGCACCTTTCGTGTATTTTTTAAAATCATATACTTCCAGCCTCCAATTGGTTCCTTGTACTGTACATTTCAAACAAAAATTCAAGATAAATTAAACTTTATATACGTACGCTATGGCTAGGAAATACCTTAGGGTGGTTGATTTCGGACATATTAAAAAAATCACATTCACTGAAAGCTTAAAGCATTAGACATCGGGAACACCATTTGGGTAGTTAACAAAACAAAAAATTAATAAAGCAAAAACTGGGTATTGACGTAAAGTATTTAGGCTCTTGGGTTAGGGAAGAAAGATTTAAAGTGTTCAAACCCCCTGAAACTTAACGAAGTTTTTAATATGAAGCATAAAGATGGCCTTGTGTCAGACTTGAAATAAATTTGAGAAGAGTTCACTTTTCAAAAATTTTTCCAGGGATGAAATGCTACAAATAACTTCTAGAGTCATTTAGCTTTCAAAGAATTTCCAGGTGATTATATCACTCTAATTGTATTCTGGAGGCACAACATTTTTAAAAATAAATATTCTTAGTGTGTCACTTTAAATATATTATATATTCAAATAATATATTCTTTTTTAATCCAAGCAAAGACTACTCCAATTAGCATCCAAATATATTCAATTTCCAAAATCAGTGTTGTGAAGAAAATCACTTTCAATATCATATACAGGTGTCTAATTTTTGTAAACATTCCAGGCTACTACCACTATAAATAGCTTCTAAGGTCATCCAATTTTAAAAATATGACTTTGTATGACCACTTCTATTATATTTAAAAAGCAAATAATTTTTGAAAAAAATCAGTTGAAGAACACTATAAATAGAGCACTTCAAATAGATTCGAGGAAATCTAATTTTAGCTCATACAAACAATTTTGGTGAGCACTTCTTAAAATAGCTTTTAAAGCATAAAAATTTTCAAAAATGTGGTGATCGAGGACCACCCCAAATAGCCTCTAGGATTACCAAAATTTCGTGGAGGAGACGAGGGTAGAATGTCCCTAAAAACCTTTTTGTTACTCCCCCTCTACACAAAAACAAATGCCCATCACCATTGTACACACTAACAATGTTCTTATATCTTAGGGTACAATTGTATGACTTAACATAATGTAATAGACATATGATCTTAACTCCCAACCCCTTACAAATAAATTCTCCCTACGTCCATGCTTAGGCTAGCCTTAATTCATGCTTTTGCACATATTGCAAGCCTGACGTTTTAAAACCTCAGATCACTGATGCAGGTAGCTTAAAAATAACAATCATGGTTATTATAATTAAAATAACTAAGATAAGTGAGCTTCAAACATTTATTTTTACTTTTATATTTATTGCAAGCCCAACACCATTGACTGTGTTACTACCAGTGCAAGTTTAAAATAAATAAACCCAGCAATATTTTTGTTTACAGCCAGTTTTTCTATCCGTTCGGTTTATACGCATATCTAGAGATTACGCTAAAAAATAATGTGTCAAAGGACAGTTGTATTTAGAGGAAGTGTACTTGACTTTGCGTGGAGGGAAAGTGGATGAATATTTAGGAAAACCCACCCTGAGTACACCCGTCTTGAATTCGAACTCCAATCTCCCTATCATCGGCAGTCAAGTCTATTACGAAAGTGATGGCTTAGAACATCCGGCTATTGAAGCAGGTTCCTATAACGCGGAAACATTGCATACATAATTGGGTAAAATAAATATTATCAGATCTGTTAATTTAAACTTTTACATAGGCCTACAATACGAGCCTGGTGTATTTTTTTTAAAAATTCTTTGATTGTAGCAATAAATGTTTTAAAATTTTCAGGAAAATTGAGGAAGTGCAGTTTGAGCGTCAAGAGCATATATACACAATATTTGCATTGATATCTCGTTTTAAATTTCTTAAACTACACATTCACGTACAATATATTGAATATTATTATGTTTTTCATGTCAGGATCTAGATTTAGACTTTAATGTCATTATAACGTTCACAGATATATTGAAATAAAATTGTTTTGGAAATATATCTACAAATTCGAGTGACAGTGAAGAGAAGCAATCTCAATGTATGTTGATTATAATTTACATTTTAGTCTTTATTAACATTAAGTTAATAGGTTGAAACTGTATCTTGAAGCACAACAGTGATATGAATATTTTGAAACCAAGGTAGATGTCTTTATCATAAAACACTTTTTTTAAATTTAATTCCTTAGCCAACACATAATAATTGGTTTCTTTGCCTATAATTTTGAGTAAAACTACAAGTAACACAACACGTTAAAATAATTCAAATCTAGGTAATCGGACAGTATTCCAACTGCAGATATTACTTTTAGAAGGATTTTATAAATATCTTATGAACTAAGTGGTAAATTTAGAAATTAACATTACAGACTCACCAATTTCTCAGCAAATAAATGGGACAACCAAATAGTTAATTATATTACAATTAATTTGAAATGTAAAATCTGTTAAGAAAAATGAAAGAGAATTTTTATTTTGAAAACCTACTAAAAGTGACTGCCTTATTTGAGGTATTTGATTTAAATGACAGTTTTCATCTTGAACTTAGCTTAGAGTGTACAAGCTGTGTTGGCTTACACTTACAGAGCTATAAAATTTCAGAAAAAGTTAAAGGACTTCAGATGCTGGAAAATAGAGGACTTTGTGATGTTATTTTTGGTTAAAAGAGTACTTATAATAGAAATCTAATAATCAGTTGACTAAATTCTTAAAATATATAATATCGTTGACAATTTTACTGTTTATTTGTTTTAAATTTCATTCAAAACTCCTAAAGATTTGAATATTCATTATTTATTTATTTACGATTAAAATATATGTTATACATATAATCTACTTACCTTTATTTCACTATATTAAATCATCTTTCTTTATTTTATCCATAAACTGCCAACCCGCCATGTTTATTATTTTGTTGGTAGGTGATTTTAACGCTATCTGCTCTAGTGAGTGGTTTATTTCGAAACTATTATATTAATTTATTTTTATGTTCTTGAACGCTTATAGCATCTGGCTGTCTCTTGGAGAAATAATTGCCCCTAGCGAAAATATTATTAATTCTCCTTTTGGTTCTTTGGTGCCAAATTTAAATTAATTTTAAAGATGACTTATGTTCATATGTCAAAATTATAATTATCTTTATAGTAATATTCTCAATATTTAAATAGTAAAGATGGTTTGTTTTATTCTTTGTTATAAATCCTGGTGAATATTTTCTCTTAGGCCGTAGATTGTTTATTATAAAACAAAAAGAACGTGTTTGTGTTTTGTCTAAGTTTTTGTTGTGACTCTAAAATTGGCTTTGGAAGTGGAAGGAAGGATCCGATCTGGGGATCCTTCAATTATATTTTTTTTATGGTTCATGTTAATTCTTATCATTCAAAACTTCTCTAAAAGCAAGTATTAACTTGTGAGGAAGGTTGAGTTGAAGTTTTCAAGGAAGATTTTGTGGAAATTTAAGGCCTGGAGTTAATTATTGATGAGCTTTGGGTCAACATTTACAAGAATAAGGACATTTTCGGGTGAGATCAAATCCATCTGTAATAATCCTGTTATGGATTTAAATAATTAATGTATAATACTTAAAATTATTAAAGAAGGACAAATAATTTCAGTTTTTAAACCACCAGAATTATTACCGTTTGTCCACCTCAGAACAATATTTTTGTTTATTAAAGAATCATAGCCTTATTGTTACATGTTATAAGGAATACATTTTGTTGTTGTTAAAATCCTGTTATTTGCTTAAAGAAATATTCCTATGTCAATAATTATATATATATATATATATATATGCATGTATTCTTTTATTCTCACAATTCAAGTGAGAGTTTAACAATTTCAAGTATTGCTTAGCAATACTTATATTTATTTTATATTATAGGAGGCATGCCTTAATAGGTAGGGTTTATTTAAGGATATCATTCACTACAATAATTAAAAATCATTCTTTAAATTTAATTGTTTTTTTTATTTACATCAATGTACATTGTATTTTTCTTTTGAACTTGCATCCCATGTATAGCGATTCTCAGTAGATTGGATTGTTCAAAGCAAGAATAATAATCTTCGTCAGGAAGTCCTCGGTTGTAAGTGTCCAACTTAAGTCCAAACTTTAGGTAAAGTCCAGGGGTCTTGAGAGAACGGGTTTTCGTCTTACCACTGAGCAGTTTATGGGGATAAATTTATTTAATAATTAAAAATCTACCTATCACACAAAATAAAAGTGGTTGGTAGTTAGTGCCCAACACAATATTATATTATATATTATAAATTAAATTCATTCTTAAATTCATTTGTATAAATCATAAATAAAAAACATATATACATAAATATTTTTTTTATTACAATTTGTATTTTATATTGAATTAAATGATTCATAAATAATCTCTCGCATCTCAAAGCATGAACGAAGAATCAAAACCCAATCTAAAAGATGTAGCCATCAAGGTTGACCAAGTTAAAAACAAATACCAAATGTACTCCATTTAAAGGAATCCCTTTTTCCAATTCTATGTGATGAAATGAGAGCAAAGCACGTCATATATTTTCTATTTTTATGAGTTACTCAGAATTCATCTTGGGAAACTGCTTGGACTAAATTAATATGTCAGAAAAATTCTGAGAAATACATTCATACTATTAACTATTTGTGTATGATAAGTAAAACATTCACAAAATCGGACAGTCAGTGGCCACATTGACAAATATAACTTTTTAACGTTGCCATAAAATTCTGACAATTCAATTTTTAGTCAAAGTGAGAATTGGAAAGGGAAAGCTTTCAAAATTAAAATAATGTAGGGAATTTATTAAAATATACGTTTTGTGTGAATAACGGTCTTTCAGGAATAAATTGTTTTATTTAATTCGAAGCTGTACAAATGAAACATTTTACAAATGGGCAACGTTAAACTTAACTAAAATTAACTGTATTTATATTTATGTTATGAAAAAAAGAAGATTAAAATACACATGCCCGTAAGAGATTCTGGTTTAAAATGCTGAGTGATGAAGAATCTTAGGCACAAGGCGAGCGTAGATAGATAGCTACTCGATGCAAATATATACTTAGACACATACTCCAGGTTAATTTGCCACGTACATTTGTCATATTTATTTAATACTAGCAGATGTACACTACCTTGCGTTTCTAGTGGTAACTACGCTATGTGTGGTTACCCATGGCAAAGTTTATTTTTATTTTAGACAGATAGACAAAATTGATCTTCATTTTATTTCTTCCAACCCAGTTTTATATTAATTTAAGAAATCAAAATTAAGTTTAAAATTCCTGTTTCAATATGCATAATATTTTTGTACGCAGGTGATAATAATCTTAAAATTTCAGCCCTCTCTGTGCGGTAGATATCTCGCAATACTCATACATACACACAAACTTTTCCTTTAATTAATATATATGTTAGCTGATAATGAAAACAAAATACATAAAATAGCATGTGTTCCACATTAGAAGAGTATTTTCTCATTATAGGACTTAATGGTAACAGTGAAGTATTTATTGTACAAATGATTTCAATAGCAAAACTGTTCTCACCTTGTCACAATGATTTATGTGCAAAACCAATAGGTATAGATACAAATTAATTTTTCAATTTACACTAAGTATTTTATTCTAAATTTCCGCGAAAGTTCAACTTAGAGACTTGATAATTTCTAGCTTCAAATGTCCGGCAATGTGTGCCAATTTTTGCCTTCACTGAAAATATAATGTTTTATTCTGTTACGCAAGTCAATAAAAATTATGTTGAAACCTCATGTTTGTGGCTAACGGGAATTTCTGTAAATGTGGCAAGAAAAACTAAATATGATTAGTAAATGCATTTTTTTGAAGTTTTTTTTTAATTAAGGAAGACTCATTTTAAAAATTATTATAAAATTAAGTTTGTAAACTACTGATTTAATCTAATAAATGTATATTTATTTGTAAAAAATCACAAAAAATAATTTAAAGTAAAACAAAATAAGCATTATATTATGAATTGTGTTCACTGGAATACAATTGTCTCGAATGAGGAGATAGCATAAGAACCCAACAATCCTTTATATAATTTGATAAGCCCGTTTCCGGTAGTAGAAATTGCGAGGAAATGACTAAACAGATTTTGACAAACAACCACTCATTTTAATGGTTAGTATTCCAGGATGTCGGGAAAAATAGTAGTTTTCCACGAAAAGCAGATTTTCACAAAGAATTTTCAGTTTTAAATCTTTGTTTAATCACCATGGAAACCATTATTTGCTACATGGCTGTGAATCTCTAAATAAAATATATCCTTTGGCTAAAAAATATAAATCAATCTTTATATTTTGTTGGTCCGAACACATCACAATTTTATCTTTGGATGATTTTCTCTTTGGATGATGGTCATAACACATCTAAATTGAGATTCCTAAACTGGAGAAACATTTATTTTTTATTGGAATGTTTGTATCGTTAATTCGTATTTAAATCAATAATATTGAGCATAATTCTAGAATTAAAAGTTTAAGTTGTTAAGTTTGTGAGAATAATATTGTCTAAGTTTTGTTTCGCGCATAATAAAATGATGTTTAAATATGTTTAGTTATGTATTATAAGCTCAAAAACGATAAAATGATCTTGAATACTGTTAAAAAAAAGCCATTTTAGATATATAAATATGAGTTTTGGTGCGCACATTTTTCAAATAATGGGTTTTGATGTTCATTTTATTCAAATATTGGGTTTGAATGTTCATTTTATTCAAATAAAGGGTCTTGATATTCATTTTATTCAAATAATGGGTTTTAATATTCATTTTAACAAATTGTAACACATACAAATATATAAGTTAAGCTACGTTTTCATTTTATAACTTAGTTTAGAGGAAATAATATTTAAAAGTAATGTTTTGTGTACCTCATCTATATTTTCACATTCTTACAAAATATAGTAAGTTCAGTTATGTTTTTCATGTTGATAAATAATTGTGAGGGAATGATATTTCAAAGTACCATAATGTTTGAGTAACACATTTATATTATCGCATTCTCTCTCTCTATTAGACTCTCACGCTCTCACACGCTCTCACTTAATCTCTTCATTCATACACACATAAACACACACACACAAACATTCATTCTATAAAACTATCTATTTATTATAATTTTTTTTATTCTCTCTCACAATTTAGCCCTCTTTCTCACACACTTTCTATCCTCACATACATTCTTTATAACACATTGTATCTCAAATTATCTTTATTATACTCTCTCTCTTAATATCTCTCTATCTCTCTCAAATGCACTTTCTCTCAAACGCTTTCTCACAAACGCTTTTTATCTCAAACGACCGCTATCTCAAACTATTTTTCTATCTCAATTTCACTCTCTCACTCTCACTTTCTCCATCTCACTCTCTATCTCACTCTCTCTATCTTATTATTTCTATCTCAAATTTAAGCTCAATCTTAAACCCATTCTCTCTTAAACTCGCTCTTTAATTTCTCACTCTAAATCTTTCTCTAACTCTCTATCAATCTAATTTTATATTTCTAAACTAATTTCTCTCAAGCTCTGTCTCATACGGCCTCATATTTTCTCTCTCATTTACACAATATCACTCCCAAAATTTTACACTCTTTCTTTCTTTCTCTCTTTCTCTCTCTCTCTCACACACACACTCTCACACACTCTCTCACACACACACTCTCTCACACACACACTCTCTCACACATATACATTCTTTCTCACACACTAACTCTCTCACACAAACACACTCTCCCTCTCACACACACACTCTCTCTCTCTCACACACACACACTCTCTCTCACACACACTCTCTCACACACACTCTCTCACACACACTTTATCACGCATTCTCCCTTACATATTCTCTTTCTCTGTCCCAAACACACTCTCTCACTTTTTTTCACACATTCTTTCTCTCACACACACTCTCTCTCCTACTACAAACACTCTTTTTCTTTTCTCCCAGTATTTCTCTCTAACATATACACATACTCTCACTATCACTAGATATCTCTCTATTGCTCATTCTCAATCACTCACACTTACTTTCTCACACTCTCACTTTCATTTTCATACTCATCCACACACTTACACAATCACACACACAAACACATTCTCATTTTCACTATCACATTTTATCACTCTCTTTATCATATATCTTAATATGTATGATTTGATAAGCCCATTTCCAGTAATAGAAATTACGAGGAAATAATTGAACATATTTTGACAAACGAACACTCGTTTTAAAGACTAGGGAATCAGTATGCCGGTAAAAATAGTGGCCTAAAACTAAATCCAAATTTTCCTTGCGAATTCTCCATATTTTCCTTCTGTGTGGGCAGTGGTTCATCTGTACAATCATTCTTTTTTTATATCACCATGGAAACCATGATTTGTATATAACTGTATATTGGTAAACAAAATATTTGTCTCTGTTTAAAAATAATATCAGCTCAATCGTTACTTGAGTGGTTTAGTGCAACGAATAGATAGAGATCTGGAAGAGGGGTAATTTTAAAGTTCTCATTAGGTCGTGAAGGGGGAAAATATAAGTTTTTATTCAAATTATACACCAAAAACTAAATATAAAATCAAGTTGAAAGCCTTTGGCAAGTACACTTTTAACTAAAATGTGAGTGAGGGCTTATTATGTAGATCCTTTCCCAATACAAAGTTTAAAATACATTTTAGTGCAACAATTTGTAGCCATCGCTGCAACGACCCACTAGTATATATTTAAACACTAATTTTCTTGTTACTAAACAGTTATTTAATTTTCCAGAAAAATCAAATAAAAAAAGAGCTAAACTATCTATGTAGATAGTAACGGTTAATTTGTAGCTAATACGTATATAGGCGTACAAATTAAAATTAAAGAAGGAACTTTAATGTAGGTGTTGTAAAGATACTAGAGTATTGTCCATTCACGGTAACTCTGCTTTTTTACCAGAACCACTAGTCAAGCTATCCAAGGCTAAGTTTGAAGAGTCCACTACCTAGAGAGATAGAGTGTGATTATATTATCCTAAATATCACAGCTTATTTTCAGTATTAAAATATTATTTTCATAAAATTAAAACTTTTATTTCATTAAAGAAGTACATTTTTTATCTATTTATGTAGGACGCATTGTATAAAACATCATCAGAATTTACTGGTCTATTCCCCAAGCATCTCATATTCATAAACTTTGTTAGGCTATTTAAATTAAATCTAAATCCTTCAATAAATCCACTTCAGAAAGGAGATCTCTAAAAATTCATCTCTTAGGTTTTCATTTGCTAGAAAATACTATCGCAAACAACCTATTGACAGATGTGAAACCAGAGGGTACTTATAAAATAAAAATCAACTTATACAGCTGTAAGGATTTTCGTGAGAACTCTCTACAATTTGTGTTTTTTAATTAATATTTCTAATATAAGAATTGAACAAGCTGATTCTTACATTAATTTAACAAGCTAAAATAGAATCAAATCACAATGCAATAAAAATCTATTTTTATAACAATTTATGTATAAATGTTAATAAGGTAAATAGCTCAAATAAATCGGTGCACACGAAATGCAGAACTAATATGGGTGCACACGACTTGCGAAACAACTCATACGAGGTTGGTAATACCCTTACACGAAATGCAGGGTAAAAACTAAATTAATAATGACACTGTACAAAATAGAAAATGGAGATTAGGTTAGGTTAGGCTAGGTTAGTTTATGTTATGTTAGTTAAAGTTAAACTATGTCAGGTTTAGGCTAGGTTAGTTTAGGTTAGGTTATGTTAGGCTAGTTTAGTTTAAGTTAGGTTAATTTAGGCTAGGTTAGGCTATGTTATGTCAGAGTCTAGCAGTTGAAGTTGATTACGGGTTGTTCCTAAACTAATGTGCACATGCTGACAGGTATACTTTATTCCGTAATTCGAGTGTGCCTTAATTGAATGCCTGCTGACAGGTATAATTTTTTCCGCAATTTGAGTCTCCCCAAATAAATTACATAGAAAACTAAATAAAATAAATATGTTAAAGTTTTTAGATACATTTATATAAACACAGATAGTTTCTACTTCCTAAGAAATCTCATTTTTTCTTAAAATTTTCTTTACCATCTTTGATCGCAGTAAATTATCTAGATATTATATATTAATAATATTTTTATTTACTTGTTAATTTTTAATGCATATAGATAGTTAAATTGTTAATTTCAAAAACTATCAATTTCTATACTTTCATTACTTTTATAATTTTAATTTGGTGGATAGTTAATTAAAGGAAGAATTTAATAGTGAACAGAATTTGGTTTTTCCTTTGTTTTGTGAATGTCTCATGTAGTGCAAGAGAAAGATTGTTTCGTTTAAATGTGTAAAAGATGTTTAAATATCAAAATGTTTAGACTAAACTTTTTTTTTTTCCAGTCCGGAGAATTTGTTTGGGATGGTTTTACTCAAACTATGGTTTTGTCGGGCAGTTCAATCGGGATGTTCATGTCTTATTTGGTCTCAGCCAGACTGTGTGAGATATTTGGTGTAAAAAGATTGGTGGGTTACACCTTTCTGGTCGGTGGAGTACTCCACTGCCTGCAACCAACCTTCCTACGTGTCCACGTTTGGCTATACATCATCGTTGGCCTGATAAATGGTTTATTGAATGTAAGTATAGGAGTATTCTCTTCTGGGACTGGTACTTTATTTAAGTTGAATTCATTTTAATTTATTTAAAACTAACTCCATGTTTAGTTTTCATAATATAGGCCTATGTGTTTTAATGCTTGCTTAACTAGACACATTAGCTAATACTTAGGCTCATTACTAAAACAGTACATCAAGAATATCGTAGAGTATTTTTACGCGTTATTTAGGTGACAATCTATTGTTCAGGACACACTTTCTTAATTCTTAAGATAGAATTAGCTTGCGTAAGTGTGATTGTATAAAATCAAATTTTACATTTTCTTCTTTTAAGTTATAGGCACACTTGTTTTACAAACTAACTAAATCTGGAGTATTACATATAATATTATATACCCATACATTGCATTTAGCTATTTAATTAATCTTAATTAATAAAAAATGTATGAAAAAGATTTTTCTTTTCCACGGGAATTGAAAAATGTTCCACTAGACTTGTAAGAATGTTCTTCACACCCTCTGGGTCACAGGGGTGAATGAATAGGTATGACTGTGAATATGATCCTATTTACTATATCACTAGACAGTTTTTAAGTGAACATTCAGTATAATTATATTTGATTCTTATTTAATAAATAAGAATATAATTTTCCTCTTTCATGTGCTGTAAGATCCATGTGATTGAAAGTATAGTGAGCCTTTATTTATAATAATGTGGAAATGATAACTACCAAATGGCCTTTAAAAGATATAAATTCTGTGTCCTCACGGCCAGATAAAATATTTTTTTTAAAATCGATTAGGGCTGCATTGTTATTGGTTAGTCTAGTTCTAAATTGTGTATTGTTATTTCTATTTGATTAGAAATCACATCTGAAAGCCCCAATATATAAATTATAATTATGTTCACATATATATTGTGTTTCTATATCAATGTTTATTTTATTCCAGGGTATTGTTCTACCAGGATTTAGCATGCTTTTCGTTCGTTGGCTAGAAGAAAACGAAAGACTAAGGCTGGCTTCTTTTGTATTTTCGGGTGAGCATCAATGATTAATTTTGTTGTGCTATTAGAATTTATTCAATGTGATTGGTGAAATATCTTGAAACTGGTGAATAGTTGAGTTTTAAATTATAAAAAACAAAAATAAGGAAAGAATTAGAAATAACAATATTAACAGTAACAATATTTTTTGGGTGGAAATCCACATGTATTATTTATATTTGTTTTATTGTTTATGGTTAATTTTTTACTAAACACAATGAAACTCATTGAACTCAAAATTAAATAAAAAAAATAAATCAAGTTAAAGGGTCAAAACAGTATTAAATAAATTTTTGTGTGAAAGCAAAAAAAATATGCCAGTTTGTAGTTTTTGTTAAAATAATTTTCGAAAAAACCATTTGAATATTATAAGAGTTATTATATATATATATATATATATATATATATATATATATATATATATATATATATATATATATATATATTTCATATCGAGATTACACCAAAGTTGTATAAATTAACTTCAATAAGGATATTAAACTAAATGTTAGCTCTCTTTTATTTAATTAAACAATCCTGCCAAAAGAAATAGTTTTACTCAATGAGGAAACTTAACACTAAAATCTAACCTTATATACGAAACTTTAACCTTGTAATGGCTTAAGTATTTTAAATCACTATTAGGAAATTAATGGTTTAAGGGACACCGAATTTTTAAAATGTTTTGACTGAGTAAAATATTTAACAATTAGATGAAATAATTAAATAGTTGTTAAACATATAAAAATAAAATAAAACAATATGAACATATAAACATTCTGTGAAAACCCAAAATTGTTATAGGAACATTTAAATAATAGCCATTATTAGAATCCATTTCTTGTAAATTTCGCAAAGAGGTCGTAAATAGTTTATATACGTCTTCCATGCTACCGACCTACTATCTTCATTCTTCAACACCGAATTATACAATAGAACAGTGTTCCGCAATCGATGTACCACAACACACTGGTGTTCCGTGCGGCCACAGCCCTAGTACATTAACCAGATCAAAGCTTTCTTGCAAAATAAATGTACTTTACTAGTTCTGATTTACCGTACAGCCATTAGACTGGGTGTGTAATCCATTTTCTACCGTCCGTGTTGTAGAACTAATAGATCATTTCACAACAAATATTAGGATTTTAGACAGTTATTTTCTCTATTTTTGTTTTAATCTCTTAACTTCCGTTTTTTAGTCACTAAGATATTTTTTCCATCATTTAAATTTAAATGTCTATTTTAGTTTTTGTTATTAATTATGAGTCATTATTTTATTCGTTAAGTTTTGATTAAAAAACAAGAGGTGTGATGAAAATATACCACAATCACACCTTAAATACAGACCATTATATAAAAATAAACATACAAATGACGATTGTGGAGCTGGTATCACCAATTTTTCAATTTTTTCTGCACCCTCACCAGTTCAACAACACTTAAGATGATCCACTGCCACTAATGAATATTCAGATTGAGTGACGCCATCGCCAAAATAATCGCATTAAATGGCTGTCTGCCACCATTAAAATGATTTTTGCCTACCATTATCAGGCCTGCCCAAAGGGGGCAATGTTGGTACTATGGTACCGGACCCAAAAGTTCCAGGATAAAAAAATATCATTTGAAAACAAACATTAATCTTAGGAAATAAAATGCCAATTTATTCAATCGCATATTGCATGACTAGCCTACCAGTTAGGATTTCATTTCTATGGACCTATTGTATTTATCATTATTACTTTCATGATTTGGTGCAATCTTGTCCTCCGTTTCGAAGAGTTTGGAAATTTCGTTAAATTTATTAGTCTTGTACTTAATTTAAATTTGACATGTGAAAAGAGTCGGTTATTAAAGCAGATTAGTTTAATAATATGATATTGTATAATGTGTATAATATTTCAATGTTCAATTACGGATCAACTGGCGTGCATTGCTTCTAATTTTTTAAGTGGAAAAAAAGTTTTAAAATGTACAAACTTAAGTTGAGCAGAAGTAGCGGAACAGACTAAGGAGCATTTCCTCAGGGTAAATAATTTATTCCCCCTTTCCCCTCCTGAATGATATATAATTTAACTTTTCTACTTGAATAAACTTGCCCCTCTCTGGAATTATTTCACAACCCTATAGTATTCCCAAATATTAAGCTGAAAGCAGCCTTGTATTAGGCCTAAATTAGAAATAACCTTTAACCTAGACTGAGACATGCAATTTTCAAAAAATTGGCACTTAAGGCTTACTATAAATAGTCATAAGGCATTTCATTTAAAAATAAAATCCAGGTAAAGACTACACTAAATAATTTTATGAGGCATCTAGTTTTCCAAACATTTCAAGGTGAGGACTACTTAAAATATCTTATAGAGGTATCCAATAACTAAAATGACCAAGGGTAAGTCTATTCCAAATAGTTTTAGAACATTAAATTTTCCAACATTTTCTGGAAGAAGCCTAATGTAAATAGTATTTGGAATCACCTTATTAAAATAACAAGTTGAGGATAATTTGAAATGGCTTTTAGATTAATCAAATTTTAAAAAATCTGCCCTGGAAGACCACTTCAAATAGCTTCTAAAATAGGCTTCTAAAGGTCCGAAAAATTTCCAGGCAAAACTAGCTTTAAATAACTTGTAAGGATATTTAAATTCAAATATTTTTTCTTGAGGAAGACCATTTCAAATAATTTCTAGAAAAACTAATTCAAAATAGAAATCGGTAGAGGATCACTGAATTTAGCCTCTATAACTATACAAATATGAATAGATTTAACTTCGGACAAGGGCCTCTCAAATTAACTTAGCGGTGTATACAATTTTCTAGCATATGCAGATGTAGGGTTCACATGCCCCCTTTTGGTTTGGTGTCTAAAATCTTCAAAAATAATTTTTATTTGCTAACCAGCACCTCTAGAAAAATAAAGGTTTCACTGCCACTCATGTCAAGTAGAACAAAAAGAGCGGGCACCCACTTTTCTTCTAGTACCAGGCCAAATTTAAGCACCTGGAAGTCCTGGCCTCTACCTCAAATTTTTAAATGGCTTCTGAATTTGTAAGGTTCATACGAGCTTTTAAAATTTCATGAAACAGTTCAGACTGACTAATGATCTGGGGCCCTTGACTCAGTGCGTTCCCTGTGTTGAAGACCCTATATACTTCCTCCCCCCTTAAACTAACACTGTGGTTATTGTGTTTATTTAATCTCCTTATATTCTTGAATTATTATTGTTATTTGCCTAAGTGTGGCTGGTATAATTGTAAAATTAGTATAGTAAAATTAGTAATTATAAATAATGATTGTACTTTCTATTTCCTCAGCACAAATTCTTGGGACACTCTGTGCAATGTTTACGGCAGGAAAGATAATCGCCGCCTTCGGTTGGCAGGGTCCATTTTACTTTAATGGAATATTGGCAGTGCCTTATTTCATTTCGTGGATGTATTTAGTGTATGACTCTCCAAACAAACATCCTAGAATATCAGAAGAGGAAAAAAGTTATTTAGCGTCTTCAATAAAGATTGATGACAGGGTAAATAATATTAATAATTTTAGTTACTGGATCTATAAAACTAGTTTATTTTTAAAAGTGACGTAGACTTTGTTTCAAAAGTCAAGTATGATCTCGATACCTTAAAAGTAACATATTCACTGTATTTTAATAAAGATAAATATTTATCCCAAAGTGTAATTTGATCTATTATAAATTATGATCATTTCTCAATAACAATCACTTTCATACCTACTATATGGCATTATAGACCCGAAAGTTCATCTCCACACTTGCAAAAGTACGCTACCTAGTCCTATTTTGAGCTAGTTCTATCCATTCCAGCTAATTACACATTATCTTTCCAGGTTCATCTTACTGTTATCCTACCATCTGCTTCCAGGTCTTCCCAATGGTCTTTTTCTATTTATTTTCCAGTCAATACCTTGAGCAAGGATCTATATTCAACACTTTGCGCTGAATATCCTGCCCACCTTATAATACCAGACTTGAGTATTTTAATAATGTATTGTGATGAGTACAGGGTCTATAGCTCCTCATTATGTAACCTCCTCCACTCCTCAGTAGCTTCATCACATTTTGGAACAAATATCTTACTAATCACCTTGTTTTAAAACAGCCTAATTTTTTTTCGTAATGTAAGGTAATAGACAACATTTCACACCCAAAGAGAACAGCTTGTAAAATAATTATTATTTATTACATTTTGAGTTTTTACATTCCTTGAAAGCAAGCCAGATGTCAACAAATTTTTGAACGATATTGAATAACATGCATTTCCATACTGTATCTTTTTCCTAATTTTCACTCTACTATCACTATTGTTAGTTGAAATTGTTCCTAAATATTTAAACTCATTAAACGTGTAAAATGATATGTTGCTTCCAACTATATCTAAATTATTGTCCTCAATCTGGTCTCTCTGTATGATTATAAACTTGGTCTTTTTAGCGTTCACTTCCAAACAAATTTCCTTTACTACCCTCTAACGAAATCTCCATGAACGAAATCTTCACTCCATGATGAGGCAACGTAGACTAAACCGCTTAATGCATAGCCTGAGAGGCTCAACAATCTTGAAATTGCAAAAATAGCTATTGATTTTATAGCCAGTAACAAATATAGAGCAAAGGTGTTTGGAACCGATTTTAATCTCTAGTGTTTCATAATGTTTAGATGAGACGTGTCAGATATAATTTTTCTTAATTTGTTTTGTGTGTATTTATTATAATATTTGGCATGCCTAAAATAAATGAGAAAATTGCACAATGGGACCGTTGAATGTTACATGCACCTGTTCTTTTTATAAATCCAGAACATTTTCTCTCCTATAACAGCACATGGCTATATTTACCTCCCTAAATAAAAACGTTTCTGCGCCACTGCCTCCTGGATATCCAATTGGAGGACTAATTTATTTCTGGATTATTATTCTTCAGGAACATCCATGGCAGAGTTTTGGTTGTTTCTTGATATTATTTTGATTCACGGTGAGAGCTCACGCCCAACCCCCAAGCTGGAGGACCAACCCTATCGAATGTCCGCGAATGTTTATTTAATATATTCACAACCATCCTTCACATCTGAACTCTGTATTCTCAACAATAGTATAAGCTCAGGCATGGCTAATAGGGACCCACGAAACTGTAAATTTAATTCTTCTTAATTAAATCTAATTTTATATTTTATGTAGTAACAAAGGTATCTAATATGCTTTAATTTATAGTAAGCAATTAATTCAACAAAGTCAGGCCTATCTTGTTAATCTCGCAATGTATTTTATGTAGCTACCTCGATAACATTAAATATAATCATTGATCATTTATATTCTAGAAGTAAAATTATAATCATTTAAATTTACTGTTTTAATACTAAACTCTTTAGTAATCTCATAAAAAGTCAACGTTGTAATTAGAGTGATATTAATTCTTCAATTTTAAATTATTATTTTTTAATTCTTACTTGTCCTTTTCATATAATAAACATATTATATTTTAACTTTTAAAGAATGTATTAAAACCAAGATTAATAACATTTGATTGAAAATTAATTAGTATATACAATTAAAATAATAATTATATGCAACTCACAACAGCTCACAATTTTTTTAATGATACATATAGTATGGATTTGGCTTAACGTATTTCGTTAAACTCTCTTATTAATTACACTCACACATGCCCCACTAGTAAACCATAACATTATTATGAGTTTGGATATAATACGGCCCTAAATATATCACTGAAATAGAAATTACACTTTATTACAAAGGTTAAGGTATGGATTCCCTTTCGATAAAAATTATTTTCATAATTGATTAAAATAGTTAATTTTTGATAAAAATGAAAACTTTAGTATAAAATATACAATATTTGTTTACTTATACAAATAAATGCAGTACACCAGAGGTCAGCAAAACGTCGGCAGGAACATAAGTATTGGAAGAAATATTGAATTTAAGGAAAAAATACGGGATGTATAGAAAAAAAAAGAATTAAGAGTAGTGGAGAAACGAAGTGCGAGACATTTGATAAATGTAAAAGTGGATAGGGACCCCAAAAAAGGTTGCCAACCCCTGCAGTATACCTATAATGAAAACTCTTACAAGATAAACCTAGGTAATTTACCTTTTTTAGGTATATTTATGTGCGTAAAGCTCTAGTGACTCAAATATTAATCTTCGATTTGATCTTTAAATAATATGGTAGTGTATCTTGTGAATTCAATTTCATATACTTAAGATATCTATCCTTTAGACCCACCAAGACTAATTAAACACTAGGGTTATAATTATTCAGGTAATTATTTAACTAACATTCAAATATACATTCAAAATACTGTTATGTGTTATGCATAGCATAAATTTCCCATCTTTATGATCAATTGAAGAACATTGCTACTATATTTAAATTTTGACTATATCACTTATGTGTATTAATACAACCAAAAAAGTGTATACCTACTTCCTAGTTGATAGAGGAATCTAATAAAATCCTAGAAAATAATAATTAGATCATCATTAATGTAAGCATAATATGACTATCACAAATCTCAATTTATTATTATAAATCTAAAACTTGAGAAATCTAACATAAATAAATATTACTTATTTAGATTATAAAATTTAGAATTAATTTTTAAACATTGGATTACTTTCAAGATCCTTCATAAGCATTTTATGAATTAATCTAAATGGGATGTTCTTATTTCTAAAATTGTTATTAATTATATTATCTTAATTTCATTTCAGGTTGTTCCTGTAGCTCCTTGGCACAAGATTCTCACAAGCTCTCCTTATTGGGCACACATTTCCGTGAGCTTGGCTGTCGCTTGGATTAGTTTCACAATAGGAACGGAACTTCCTCTATACCTTACTAAAGTGTTGAATTACAGTATTGAACAGGTATTAAGATCCACAACGTGCACAATAGGATCTAGTTAAATAACCACAACAGATTTAGGAATATATTCTTTAATTATAAGCTTGTTAAAATATTATAATACCCTTTATAATTAACATATTTACTAATCCTAAGAATAAGGAAATCAATTAAGTAAGCTAAGTCTAATAAATACTTAATATATATATGTAAAAAATAATACCAATTTTGGTGGGGATTAATTATTTTTCTGTTAATCAGAAAATTTGCCATTATTATTGAATAGAATGTTCAATTTAATTTTAAAATGATGCAAGTGCTACATATTAATTTAAATAAGCTTTATGACAAGCCAATTATAAAAAAGGCATTCCGAAAATATAAATTAGTCTAATATTAATATTGGTTATTAGATTATAATTATGTTCTTTAAATATTACTTTAAAAACAATCGGACATAAAGCGTTTGTTTGAGCTCTAAGATTTAAATATTATACTTTCTATTTAAATTAATCAACATAACTGCTTATCTTAATTAATCTGAATTAAACTATTTTAACAAGATGACAACCTCTTCCCCTCTATCGTTAATATATATATATATATATATATATAACTTGACATTAATACACAAAACTCACTATACCAATAGTTTTGTTGCTAACATAAAACGTCCAAACACAAGCTAACACAAGCTGATAATTATTATAGTACTAGCAGCCAATTCATGGATGGGTCAGCTCGAAGTACTACCCAATTCACTAACTGGACGAGTCTTAACCTGATCCATTAAATGGATAAGTAAATAAGCCAGTTCATGGAATGGGCAGGAATTGCTCGGTTCATAATAATCATGAAATTACACATTTCGTTTTTGGGGTGTTAGCATATACATACATATGTACATATATGGCTTTAATATATATATGTATATATTGAGGTGATAACATATATTAACCCCATCTCAGTGGCATAGTTAGCTAACGCGCTAGTCATGTTGAGCTAGACTGCCGAGGACAGGGAGATCGAGGTTCAAATCTCGGTCGGGTGAACTGGGAGTGGATTTCCTAAATATTTTTCCACTCACCCTCCACGAAAGTGCAGGTACACTTCTTCTAAATTCAACCTTCCCAATTCCTAATCCATTAACGTAATCAGTACTTAAGCGTATAACCCGAATGGGTAGTAAGACGAGTTGCTATATAAATAACATATACTACCTGCTGTATTTTAATTTTCTACTACACCAAGCATATTTTTTCTAATTGTTTGTAAAATTTTGAACGCCTTAATCTTTGTAAACAATTTTCAGTATGTTCTGATATCTGGAGTGGTCTTTGTAGCTACTTGTAGATATATAAATTTTAAACCCCACCAAAAGGTGTTTTTTCTTCAGGTTTTGAAATTTTAAATAACCCCACTTTCTCTCTTTTCCCATTTCAATTACCCTTATTTTGAAATTAAAGAATATTATACTCTTCCGTTTATTTGGGGCTGTCCCTCTACATCTAAGTAAATAGTTTAATTTTTACCTGGTATTCTATCATATTAGCTTTTGTAAGTTTTTGAAAATTAACGTATTTTCATTAGGTTTGATGTGTATCTTCTATCTGCCTGAGAAATTTCCATCTTTTAAAACATTGGGAAGTATTTTTTAAATACGTTTTATAAATTTTGTAATCCACCCTCCCCCATTTTAAAAAACCCACTAAGTACACACATTAAAATATTTACACATCATTTGGGTATTTAGGGTAATCCCTCTACATTACTGGCAATTTCTTTTTTTATCCTATGATTATTATTATTATTATTATTATTATTATTATTATTATTATTATTACTATTAACATCGCGTCCTAATAGCCGTTCGGGTTATCCGCACTTACGCTAATGTACAATGGTGTGGTGATTGTGAGATGAAATGGAGGACCTACAGTTTAACGTGGGATCCAAACCACGGCGGAGGCCTGGCATTCCACACATTCACAAGATGTGATTAATACACGTCTTGTGAGAGGTGAAGGAAGGGTTTGGCAATCAGATAGATCCATGCCAGGACCGAAGATTGAACCCCGGATACTCAGCACAGAAGTCTGACACCACATCCCTGGACCGCCAGGTCACCACCCACTTTTTATCCTACTTATAAACTTTTTTCTGTTAACCTTCCCCCTCCTTTATTTACTACAACTTCATTTTAAGATATAGAAATATCAGAATCTATCACTATTTAAATTAGTGCATTTACGTCCGCTGAATTTTGTTTCATACCACACTGGGAAGTAGTTTAAGTCCTAATTAAATATTTGGGGTAGTACCTCTACCTGTATTCCAAATTTTAATGCTCTAATTCACCTGAAATGATTTGTACATTTCTAGCTCTCAACCCTCAATTTCCAAGATACTATTTTTTCGCCACATTTGGACTTTTCTGACTGTATGGGTTGATCTCTCAATCTGCTTGCTTTTTACATATATGCACACGTTTCAATCTTTTCCATACGGGAAGTGTTTTATTCTATTAATTTTGTAAACTTTGAGGCGAGCTCTTCTTCCCCCAAATTTCAGATATTTAATATTGAATTACTATATTTTCCATGGTGTTTGGAGTGGCTCTTAAAACTTCCTGGCAAATTAAAATCTTCTAACAAAATGAAAAGTAATTTTTGTATAAGTTTTGGAGATTTCAAAACCCCTCTCCTCATTTAACCAAACCCATTTGAAAATTTTAAATATCAAGAATTATTTGGGTATTTGGAATAATCCCTCTACATTCTTGTCAAATTTTAATTATTAATATCGCCTAAAAGTGTGATTTACTTTTGATATATCCCCTTTTCTTATATTTCTCAAAGTAACAATAAAAATATAAAATTATCTGACTTTTTGGATTATTTGGAGTAGTTCCTTTTCCTTCAGATTGAAATTAGGTTTTATAAAACTCTGGGAAGTCATTAAGCGTAGTTTTCAAAGTTTAAAACCAACCCTCCCAATTTCTCGACTGTAACTTTGAAATTTGGTACTTTGTTACTTAATATATTATATGAAGTGATAACTCTACTTGCATGCAAAGTTTCAATGGTATATTTCACCTATAAAGATGTGTTTATTTAGAGCCTACAAAATTTACCAGAGATATAATTTAAACTCTCAGGTCTATTTCACTTTTATGGTTGTATTTGGTGATTCATATCCTTGTATTTATAAGTATATGTAAATATTTCAATTTTATTCGATGCGGTAGTTTTTTAAATTTCAGGGGGTTGGGACTTTTAAATTAAAATAAAATAAATTGTATTTGGAGTAGCTCTTGTACCTTCCTAACAAATTTCATTCTTTTACCACAGTTAACCGTAGTCCCTTTATCAAATTTTGGAAATTTTGAACTGTCCTCCCTCGTATACGGGAAGTGCTAGGCTCTATTCGTCTTGGAATTATTTGGAGAGGGACTCTTTTTCTCCCCATTTTCAGATATTTAATTTTGAAAAAATGTTCTAAGGGCTTTGGGGTGGCTCTTTAACCTTTCTGTAAATTTAAAGTGACCTGGTGGTCTAGGGGTAAGGTGTCAGACTTCTGTGTTGAGGGTCCGGGTTTCAATCCTCGGTCTCAGCACAGATTTATCTGATTGCCAAACCCTTCCTTCACCTCTGACAATATGTGTATTAATCACAACTTGTGAATATGAGGAATGCCAGTCCTCCACCGTGGTTCGGATTCCACGTTTAGCTGAAGGTCCTCCATTTCATCTCACAATCACCCTACCATTACACATTAGCGTAAGTGCGTATAGCCCGAACGGGTAGTAATACGCGGTGTTAATAATAATTTTAGACTTTTCATATTGTATGGGGTGGTCCCTCTAACTTCCTAACTTCCTGCCAAATTTCACATTTCCATGACGCTTGGAAGTGTTCGAACAATTCGTGTGGAAGGAATATGGAAGAAAGGAAGGAAGAACATGCATGACCTATCCTTTATATATAAGATTAATAAAAATAAATCATTTGTAAACCAATAATTAAAATTATTTAAAATGATTCTTAATTCTTGACGCATCTCTTGTTATAGTTATATTATTTGCTCTTTTTCTCCCTAGACAAGTGTAATATCAGCGCTACCTCATCTTGCTCAATTGATTAGCAACATCTTCAATGCACTTCTGTCTCAATTCGTACGAGATAAGGGATATTTGAATAAAATTGTATGTTACAAGGTTTTCAATATCGTTGGTAAGTTGGAGCATGACATTCACTTTTATATACTATATATTTTTGTATACAACCTACATGTCAGATTCTTGACTAATAAACAACAAGAGAAATATTATTTAAATAAAACAATTACAAATTGAAAACGCTTTTAAAATAGTTATAGTCTCAAAATATTGTTCGACATATAATTGATTGAAGAGGGTAATTAATTTAGCTTCTGATTTGAATTAGAAATTGAAACCTTTTTAAACTTTACTCATTCTACACAAACCCAATAAATATGTATAAACTGAGGATATATACCAGAATATGATAGTTAAAATATACAGACTATTTTACAAAATCTAATTTATAGAATATTTTGAGGTATTTTAAAAGACAATTATAATAATATTTAGTAACTCAAGGTTTTTGGTTTATTTTTAAACAAGGATGCGGGATTCCAACTATATTAAATTTTAAATAATTTAAACACTATCAAGTAATTTCTGGGTAAAATTCCACTCAAATATTTTATTATATTATTTTTATATAAGGAGATCAGTATATATATATATATATTTATATAAGTTTTATTCAACTCAACATTAAATTTCTTTGTTAAACGTCCTAGTTTTTATAGCCAAACGATAAAAAAAAAAGTTCTAAATGAAACACTGTGAACCCATACAATAAGTATTTATTTATTTTGACAGGGTTACTTGTATGAAGAAATACTAATATGTATTTCGAACCATACACTATAAACAAATATTTTTTCATATACTTATATTTTATTTTATTATATTACTCGGACATTGAAGTACAGTTTCGTTTTTGATGTTTTACAATCTTTATAATATAATATGCGGGGGATAAATATTTATCTTATGGATTGTGGTTAGCAAAGGTTTTGTACCAATTTACTGGTACATAATATGCTAGTACTGTTAATTGCAATATTAAAATAATATTATATACTCTAAAATAGTTATTGTTATTATCTGATTCCACGCATCTTAACTCATTACTATAGAGCTAAATTCAAATTAATTTTTGTGCAAAGAGTGAGAAGTGTGAATTTTAATGTAGTGCGACAGAAATGGTCTTAAAATAGTCTGGTGAATTCAACTTGGAAATCACAATAATAAAATCACACTGTCTTATTTAACTAGCTATTCAATTGAATTCCCTTTATTTATACATTTATGATTTTGGCAACTATATACTGAACAGTTTGGCATGGCATATTTGTTTTACCGAAACGTCTAACGTGAATAGTTAAGAGAATCGTTTGTATAGTACCTAGAAGTGGATGAACATCCTGTTGACTTTCAACCCATGTGACGTCCCAGTGACGGCAAACAATGTGGCTAAAAGGAGGCAGGCATGCACGTGAGAATATTATGAGGATAAATAGAATCGTGTGTAAGAGCCATGATTCCCACCGACTCAGTGTTTCCTACCTAGCTCTAAGATTTGCGTTATAATTACTTTAAGACATCTATAAGTTATTCTTTGACTGAACCCTCAATCGATCTTGTAACACATTTTGTTGCGGTTAAATTGTAAATTTGGGATCATTTTGGAATGGAAGCTATTATTGTTTGGTCTTTCTTTAACTGATAAAAAAGCCTCTTTTTATAATTTATAATCCGTATTATTATTCTTTAGGTACTTTTAGTACCCAAAAATCTATGAGTATGTTTTACTATTAGTCAAGTAAACAATATGAGTCTAATATATACATTTTACACCCACTTTATGATACAATTTACTAGTCTTACCTTTAAGTACCATTATATAAAGAGACCCAATGACACCACTGATAAATGAAAACTAAATAAGATTGGTAAAGACGAGCCCACACTCAGTTAATAATTCTTAATTTACACAGTTTATTGTAATTTATTTTATTGATCATGGCCGGATGAATAATTGAGACTCTAGTTTCTATAATTATTATATATTAAAATATTTACATACACATATTCTAACATCTACTCTTCATATAGCAAAAGATAGTTTAAATTTACATATTTTTACATTTTTTTTATAATATATTACATTAATTCCCTTTTAACCATACCCTTTTATATGTTTTGTGTGCTTCTGTAACGACACCATTGATTCTAAGCTATCATATTTTTGAATTTTATTTAATTTTACAGTATTTAGTATAGTGTTGAGGTATTTCTAATAATATTTTTGCTTGGGTTATTTCCAGCTACAGTTGGTCCTGCGATTATGATGTGCATTGTCCCGCAGCTTGGTTGTAACCATGTAGCTATTATAGCTGTTCTAACAGTGGCAATGTTCTTAAATGGTGCCTACTATGGTGGGAGTTTCATGAACCACTTGGACCTTAGTGCGAATTATGCTGGTTCAATCTCAGCATTTGCATCTACTATTTCTAGCATTATAAGCTTTTGTGCACCTTTGTTAGCAAACCTAATAACGGACGAGGTAAGTTCAAATATTTCGATAAATTTAGATTACGAACACATTTTTATGTCATTTCTTTATCTTCTACATTAATTTAAACCCTTTTAAAATCAACCACAATACTATTAAAGCTTACGTAGGTATATTTTAGATAAGTTATTTTGTACTTTCCTGTATTTGTATTATATTATATAGAGACTTTAACATTCTAAACTTATGGAAGATAATGAACATGAAACTATTTAAGTAGATTAGCCTGTGAAAATAATATTAAATAATATATACTCCTTAATACAATCCACAATATTATTCTATCCTTGGAGTGAATGACAATTGTATACACAGCTAAACATACTTTATGATGTTATGTTAGTATGCTTATAGCTAATTTATTCATAATTTTATTTCAGAATACGCTAACTGCCTGGAATACAGTATTCTACACCTCTGCAGTTTTAACTTCACTTCCTGTTGTTATATTTCTATTTTTCGGATCGGCAGAAGAACAACCTTGGAATAAAATAATCTTTGACAGTGAGTCCAGTGAGTCCAGTGAAAGCAAAAGTCAAATTATCGATACTGAGAAAGGAAACAACTTTATCGATAAAAAGTAGGAGACTATATATGTTTAAAATTATATCAATATACCTCTAAAAGAAAGGGTTTGAAGCTATTGTCAAATAGATGGATTATATGCGAAGAATCGTAACAAATCGTTTGAAATGGGCTTGAAGTGATGAAGACATAGCAGTGTCAGGTCTTACCCTTGGTGATGGTATTCTGAGGTGATAAACTGAAGAGGCCTATTTTTCTTGTTTTACTTGAAATAAGTTTGGATTTCATCTAAATCATAACTTCTTCATCCCCACCCACTTATTTTTAAATATTGTGATTTTTGGATGGGTGTCAATATTCGGTGGAAAAAAGAAAAATAGGTTGTAAACATTAAACTAAACTTTTTCTAATAATACATAATAATAAAAAATAGTAAACTACATTTTTTTACGGTGCAAGTATTGTAAATATTTTTATAAAATTAAAAAAAGTTTGTAGGACTACAGTTAAGTTGCATAGTCAACAATTCTGACTCAACTTGAGATTATTTCAGTGTTTCTAATCATTTACTGCTCAACTCTCATGAAAAACCATAATTACATTTTCTAGGACAGTTTTTGTTGAGATTGTTATAACAATTAATATAAGTAGACAAATCTAAAGCCCTATATCATTAATACAGCTTAACATTTAAAAATTCTTAATCAGTCTTGCGTCATTAAGTAATCTGCTTGATAAATTACTAAAAGTGACACCATGGGAAGAACGTAGTTTATGTTATCTTAATTTTAATTTTCCACACACAATCTTTTCACATCATTTCTTTTGTTGATAATTTATCTCAAGTATTTATAGGGCCGATACATAAAAAGTCTTTTAATCAGTATTTATATATACAATTTTAACATTAGTTAAGGCATTTAACAAAATACAACGAAAAAAGATCGGTTAAATGTAAAATGATGAATGTGGCTACCAAAAGTAAGGAAATATATTTTGTCATAACGTTTAGCACCACAGGAATGACTTAAAATATTTATTCAAAAATTAACTATTCATGTTAATTGAAATTTATTTAAATTGTACTATAGGTTATAAGTTAATATGGTTTCATTGTTTACATTCCAATAAGAAATTTACTATATATTGTTGAAAAACATTTTTTACCTAGAATTGAAGCAATGTAAAGCTTCTGTGCAGACATTTTTTAAACGTGTGAATTCATTGGATAGCTTTAAGACTGTTGTAGATTATTTATTGTTGACATATTTGTTTTTGTTATTATTATCATAATTTCAATAAATTATTTCCTATTTTTTGTAAAAATCTCTTTGATTGGACGTAATTTAAATCAATAAATTAAGTTGTATATTATTTTCGGAGACTCGGACTTGTTTTTTTTTTGTTTATATTGTTTATCTTAGTTAATTTAAGACAAATGCTGGATAATACAATTTAGAATATCATCATTCACATATATTAGTAATTATTTTCAGCAAACTAATGTAATGGTCTCGATTTCAACTTCATTTAGATGCCACAATCTATCAAAATAATATTGTATCCATGGCCTTTCAATTTATTGTTCATAAAATATTATTTATTACCTACTTTGGTTACTATTATTTTGATAAAGAGGTAGAAAAAAATCACTAGTAGCCATTATATTGACACTAGGGCTCTGCGTAGTAAATACAAAACAGCAAGTTTTACATTTTACTTAACATTACCCAATTAAAATTTAGTACAAGTGAGGTAAATCTTGCTTAAGGCATACATTTGTAAGATTTTGCTACCAACAGCATCCATGATAATACTTTATGTTTTCTGATCGACTACTGAGTAGAATAAATAAGCCGGACCTGAATGTTCAAAATGAAGGACATCGATGCTACCTCTCCCGCCCAAAATCCACCACTGACGTAATCATACCCCAACATCATCCATTCCAAACGTTTTCCATCTCTAGCTTGGTCACTTGCATGTTAGGACTGGTTTCCCCTCATTCCTCTTTGCCTACACTCCACTGACCCCACCTTTCCTCTGGCAAAATACAGGCTGACTAACGCTCCTGGTGGTGTACAGCTCAACCAGCGATTCATGTAGACTTTATCACCTGGATTTCCCAACCTCCTCAACCACCTCTTCCGTTCATTGAGACGGTTATGGACACCTCTTATCCTCTTCCCTAGTATCAAGTATGCTTCAGTCAGGTATCTAGGCTAATTCCCTACCTGTAGGAAGCACAGTAAGTTTGTTTGTTTATTTAACCAGAGATTTCAGGTTAAAGTCTTAGCATGGTGAAAACACAGCCAGGTTTTCTACTCTTCTAGGGGTTCAAGGTTTGATTACCAGCACAAGCTAAAGGTACGTGAATACGCTAACTTATTGGCCTTGATACGTGTTTTAAGCCCATATACGTAAAAGATCAACCTCATTATTCCCCCTTTAAACCTCTATCTCCACGCTTGTGAACCCAAAAGCTGTAGGGATTTAGATCATTCTTCCAGTTAAATTTCTGGTAAACTTCACGTGTCCCGAATATCTGTTTTTCATATTTTAAATCATCATATCAATTTTTTTTCCCCTACTAATTATTTTAATATTAATTTTTAAACTATGTTTTGTAAAATAACGGCATAGGGGAGAGTCGTATAGTAAGGACAGATCATTTTTCAGTTAAGTACCGTTAGCTAGAAAATCCTTAGGGTATAATATTACTCCTCTTTCTTGCAGCCAAAGACAACCGTTAAATGAAGGCGCGCCCTTGAGCCGTATGGATCCCACGAGTGTTTGTGTAATTTTTCTACTTTGTTTCTTTGTTTCAACTACATTTTCAAGACTTTCCATTCTCAAATGGTAATTACAATTAGTTTGTTTACTGGACATAGGGTAAAGGGTAAACTCATGATTAAATTATAATATTTATTTAGTCAGCAAATAAAATATTATTATAATTACTACCATTATTTTATTGCCATATAGATCGGCTATTATCGGACAAGTGGTTTTTGTCCAGTACCGGACAAACTAATGGATGCCACGAAGTTTTTATCAACATTGACAACAAATAAAGCTTAAGCTACAAATAAAACACCTGATTTTAGGTTAGGTAAGATTACTCAAGTTAGGTAGTATATATATATATCTATTTGGTTATTCATATAACTTTTTCTTTCAAGTAGCTAACCAATTTTGGAATTTTACACTATGTCTAAATTAAAGAGAAAGGAGAAAGTAGATTTACGTGGGAAGTGGCAAGAAGAGAACATGAAATTAGCTGTAGAGAAAGTTTTAAGTAACACTATGACAGTGAGACAGGCGGCAAATACATAAGCTGTTCCTAAAAGCTCTTTAAAGACAGAGTAGCGAAGTTAAAACTAAGAAATGAAGTAAAAATAGGTCCTGATATGGAGTGATTCAAACCTACTTTCTTAGAAAATTTTGAAGAAGAACTTTAATACACATTAAAGATCTTGATAACCGTTTGATGCCAATGAGTCGTAGGTAGTTTGGGAAGTTGGCTTTCAATGTGGATGTAACCTTGAGACTTGATCACCGCTTCAAATAGGAAAAGAAGTGTGCTGGTAAGGACTTCTACTATGATTTAATGAAATGACACCCTGAAACCACATTAAGAACCGCTGAATCTACTAGCATGCAATGAGCAGTTGATTTCAACAAACCTCAGGTATCTAGATTTTTTGACAAATTAATCAACTTCAAAGAAACATTACTTTTCTGCATGTATACTTTTCAATGCAGACGAAACAGGAGCTACGTGCGTTCATTCAAATGACTCTAAAGTTATGTTCATAAAAAGGAAAGAACAAGTTGAAAAATTAACGTCTGGGGAAAGAGGTCGTACGGTCACTGTGCTGCTTTACGTAAATGCTTCTGGGGAACAATTTATCCCTCCTCTCTTTATATTTCCTAGGCAGAGGAGGAACAACCGCCTCATGATTGGTGCACCCCTGGAAGTTTGTTTGAAGCTCAAACTAGTGGATGGATAAAAGGTGAATTTTTTCTGAAGTGGCTTCAAGAGTTCGCCAAACGTGTCCATTCTACTGAAGATGAACCTGTGCTGCTCATTTTAGATGATCACTGCAGCGACAAGGCGCTTGACGTGATTCTGTTTGCCCGACAACTCAATGTCCATATGTTAAGTTTGCCCCCCCGCCCCACATGACGCACAAACTGCAACCACTTGATAGTAGGACCATAATGAAGCCCTTTTAAAACTCATATAATGAAGCTTATGTTATTTGGATGCGACATAATCCTTTTTTCAGGATAACAGATTATGATATAGTTGGATTAGTAAGCTATGCTTTTACCAAAATCTTCCGAATGGATATAGCTAAAAAAAAAGTTTGAATGTACAGGTATATATCCATATAATCCAAACATATTAACAGATTTAGACTATTTGCCATCCCAAGGACTAGATATTCCTGACTCTGTCTATGAAGACTCAGAGCTATTGAAAAATGAACCAGGAAATCTACAATCAACATCTCCTAAGACTCCACTCACATCAAATTATGGACACGAAAATTCACAGCCAACATTTCAATCTCCAAAAGCCTCAACATCTGTATCTCCACAGCTCCCAATAACAGAGTTATTTATTTCCAAGACTTCACAACAGTCAACTTCAACAGCACAAAGTTCAACATCAAAGGTTCCACCATCATCGAGACTCCTTCAACTGGAATTTTCCCCACCATAATTAAACAAGTGTCTCCAGTGTCTATCGCTGCAGAACACAGGTTAAATCTTAGAAAAAGACTTGTTGTTAAGAGCGAAATACTAACTTCAAGTCTTTATAAAGCTGAGTTAGAATAAAAACAATTCACGAGAATGGAGAAATCAAAAACTAAGTTGGAAGCCACTACAAAAAATAAAAATAAAACTACATCAAAGTAACATAAATTTAACAAAACTTTGGCACAAATTATGAGTGAACAAGTTGAAAATAAAACCGAGTGCATAATATGCGGAGAAAATTTTGACGAAGATTGGATAATGTGAGACTTTTGCCAAGGGTGGGCGCACGAGAATTGTGCCAATACAGATTTAAATCCTTCTTTTTATCAATTAGATGCTTGGAGAAAGCATCTTAAGACAATAAGAGAAGTTTAGTATTCAAATGTGATTAAAAAATTGTAATATTTATTATATCCGGTACTATCCGACAGTACTTTTAAAAACTGAATCAAGCATATTTTTAATGACTGTAGAAAGAAGAATATTTTCTATATGCTATGTTAATACAGCAGGTATATAAATACATGTATAATCTTAATATTGCCATGTCATTTGTATCTCTTTCATTTAATAAAATTATAGATTAAATTTAAAAACCTTAGGTGACCGTTACTACCCGATTATCCCCTACGTATAATATGTAATTGAGTTCCAACTATGAGGTATTCCACACTGCCACATACTCGACAATAATATAATACATTCTGAAAACCAGAGGACATAGATGATGTGGTTTCAGTGGAACCACCCAACCCCACGCAGTATCCAAAGCTTAAAAATACTCTCCTCTATATCTACTACCAGACACTTCCCTGAATCCGCGTCCAGGCGGCAGTTCAAGTACATATATAATGCAAGTTTAAGATAGGTTAGTGGTAAACATAGCACATAAGTAGTTTAAATTTAATTGACTAAGTTACTTGGTCATGGCCTTTCAGATGTCAGCTAAAAGGCTGAATGATGTAACATAGCAACAAAGAGCTAAGCTAAGCTCTACTCTAGTAAGCAAAATATTATATAGACTAACAAGGACAGTGGTTAAGCGACAAAATATAGAAGAGATTTCATTAGAACATAATGACTCAATAAACAGTGATTAGAGAGATCCCTTTCAGGGGTAGCCAAACAAATTAGACAATAGCCAACATCAAATAACTCTAGGTGACCTGGTGGTCTAGGGGTACGGTGTCAGACTCTGTGCTTGGAGTCCAGGGTTCAATCCTTGGTCCCGGCACAGATTTATCTGATTGCCAAACCCTTCCTTCACCTCTGACAAGTCGTGTATTAATCACAACATGTGAATGTAGGGGATGGCAGGCCTCCACCGTGGTTCGGATTCCACGTTAAACTGTAGGTCCTCCATTTCATCTCACAATCACCCTACCATTGCACATTAGCGTAACTGCGTATAGCCCACACGGGTAGTAAGACGCGATGTTAATAATAAATAACTTTCCCCCAGTGCTATACCGTCGACATTTTTCATACAATTAGATATTAGGTATTCCAAGTGGCGGGGTGCTATCTCCTTTTGACCATGACGACGGAATAATCCACCATCTTGTAGGTCTTGATCCATGGGTGGGAGCGGGTGGTTCTCGGGCAATGAACAAAGATTAGGTGAACCTATAATGTGATATAAATTACTGTAAGTGTATTTAGAATATGTAACGGGTGTTTATATGCATCAAATTTAGCACATGACTAGGAAAATTAAAAGGGGAGAAAATGAAAAAAATCAAATCCAAGAATCATACAAGAAGGTGTATATAATTTTAGTTAGTGTGCTTTTAGTATTTATTGGAGTTAAATATGCTTGTATGTGAGGACTAAATCTTATTAGCTCGGCACAAAAATAATGTTTTGTGATCTATGTGGTACTCGGAATCCTACCTAACCATGCATTAAATACAATGTCTGGTCAAATAATTTTCCCTGAGGTATTTTCTGAAATGAAAATCAACAACGCCAATGGTTGTTCTCAATACACACATTGTGACAATTGAAACACAGTGAAGAAAGGAGTTTATGAACTTGGTAACCAAGAACTATTTCGTTTGAAAAGCACTTACTGCTAAAGTAGATGCTAATATAAACATAGAAGTTTGAGATCAAGCATCGATAGTTTCAAATACATTCGAAGGGTACAGAGAAAACAATGGGGAAGCCACATTACAAAGATTTTCCAGGACAACTTTTATATCTCAAACCTCAGTGAGACTCCAGCAAATAATTATTTTTGTAAAATTAATTTGAATACGAGAGATACCCTCTTTTAACCATAATCTAAAGTGTATTAGAAAGGTATCTTGATTATATAACAGATGGCAGAATTAACACAATTTGAATTTAAATTGGACTTTCTCCCTTTTTAATCTGTACCATTCATTTTTATGATACCTCGGCTCCCATGAATTTTGCTGGTAGCCTCTAAAAAAAACCCCAGATATATGAATATTCACGTAGTTTACAGTTCATGAAACAGACCACTAAACTGTAGTATTTCAAAAACGACACGAAGAAGAGACACTCGAAAAAGCACTAAACAGCCATACAACATTAACTGAATGGTTTAACCTGGACAAAGCTGACGAAGCCTTCAGATATCTTCTGTACACTGAAATTACCAATCAATGCATCTTCACCATTAAAAATATATATAACGCAATAGAGTATGTGGCATTGCTTTAGTCATAATGTACCTGTATCACTAACAAAGCCAAATATGTAGTCATTATGTAGAGCATTTGTTTCAATAGGAATTGACGACGATAGATAGGAATGGCATCCTATCCACAAACAATGTCTGAATTTCAAATTCCACGAAACATGTGAGGACTTTTTGAGTATATATGGTGCTTATGTCGACCATCATCACTTCTGACCAGGTGTAGTTCATTTAAACAATACTTCACTGTAGATTTAAATGATCTACATGGCCCCGAAGCAGCAAAATGCTTTGATCTCTACGTGATAAAGGATATTCATAAGGTGGACGCTTATCTAATCCCTTTCTATTAGATGATCGAATACACCCACACAATGATGAATCCTGAATAACTAATCACTGTTAATGAAATCCTATTTTCAGTAGATAATGAAATACCATTAAATAGTTTTTATTTAATACCCCTGAGCCTGAGGGATGTGGTAAAACATTAATATACAACATCCTCATTTACATTGTAAGAGGTCATAATAAAATAATTTGGGTTTACATTAACAGAATTCCAGTACTACGTTTGAAATGTTAAAAATCCGTTCAAAGACCTTTTGCCTTATATTACCATTAACAGAATCAACCAAATAGTTTAAATAAAATATTATATTCATTTTCAAAAATATACTTATTGAATAAATGAGCATGATGATTTTCTAAAGGTTTAACGGTTCGCCATGATATATCAACATAAAATGTGTATTTTAATTTTGCGTTATCTCCTAGATGGCCGTTACCTTATATTACTACTTTTAACTATGTAATAGAACACTGATGGATCCCCTTTAGAGTTACCTCTAGTTTTTGTCTTTGTTTATTTATAAGATTTTCAACTTTTTGCCATATTGGTGAAAAAAACTATTCAATTTAGTTCCGACCAGCTCCCACTAATTTTCCTAACCCCCATTTTTATATTATTAAAATCCTACACTTTACAAATTTTATGTTATATGGGGTTTCCTTTTAAAATTTACCATATTTAAATTTTCTACCTCACAGAAATGTATATTATATGACGAGATTCAAATTTCACCCATGCTTAGAAGATTTTTTTGAAACATCAAGTTTACAATATTTTTTATATTGGAGTGTTTTAATTGCTTGCGATGCCAAATATTTAATCTTTCTGCTAAAAGTTTTTGAAATTATTAGTTATCTTTAAGCACAAATATTGATTATATATTTTTAAATTTCATTCTCTCTGGCTATCACTGAAGATAATATGTTATACCTAACCAAAAGATATTTGTGTTTATATGTTTGATATATTTATTTTCACTTGCCCATTTCATTGCCTACCTTCCCAACATCAGATTTGAAAACCATTTTGGAATATTTAAATATCTTACCATACAAGTGGTTAATAATACTATAATGTCCGGGTATGTCAAACTCCCAGCCAATTCTTGATCTCCCATTTTAAATATTTTATGTTGATACCCTTTTTACAAGCCCTATACGTATTTTTTTTAATATAGCAATTTTATACTTTACAGAAATCTTATTAGTTTTGGAAAGTTTTAGTGAACTATACCTTCATGGTTGGGTTCCTTATTTGGAATTTTAAGAATGTTCACAGGTTTTTGTCTGTTCAGAGTGGAAACTATACCTGCCTGACAAATTTAAATCTTCCACGACACTGAAAAGTAATTTATTATTTTAGTTTTTGAATTTTAGAAAAGCCTAATCTCACCAGCCCTCACTTAGAATGATAAAAAAATAACTTTTATATTTGTAGGATTACCTCCACATTCCTGGCAAATTCTGATTCTCAACCTCCCTTAAAACATTATTTTTTCTACTTATAGGGTGCATGAATGGCTCTTTACCTCCATTTCTTCCGGAGTTTAATTTAATATTTTTAAGGGTTCAGACTTTTGGTTTAATTTGAATGGTCCCTATACCTGCTTGCTGAATTAGAGCTCTCTACCACACATATAATTACTTTTTACTTTTTTATATCTCTTTTGGACATTTTGAGCCCGTTCCTCCTCTCCAAGTTATTTTTTAATTTAGATATTTCAAAATTTTAGTTTTCTTTATCTGAAAAGGTTCTTTTTATTGCCAAATTTTAACTTTTTACACTCTTTTCCTCTTTCCCATGGCCCCCTTAAAAATTTAAAATTTTCAAAATCTTGTGAAGTTATTTATATTGGTAGTTTTAGTTTACTTCTGAATTAGAGTTTCTCACTATCCTGAGAAGAAAGGAAATTTTTCTTTAATATTTAAATATTTAAAACCTTTTCCATCCTCTACCCATTTTTACAACCACCACTTTAAAATTTCAAGAATATAATTTATTTGGTAATCTGGAGTTGTCCTTCTCACCTCCTGGCTATTTGAAAGTTTCTATCAAATTAAAAATTGCTTCTGTTCATTCTACCCTCAACTATTTCACAAATTCCCATTAATAAATATAAAATTTTCAGATGTTTATGAATGTTTGGAGTAGTTTAATTAAATTCCTGCAGAATACAAATTTTTTCCACACAAATAAATAATTAATTCTATTAGTTTTTGAAAAATTAAAACCAATTAACCCTATTTTTTCCAACTCACAATTGAATCTCATATTTACAGATTTATTTGGATGCATGGAGATATCTCTGCAAAAATTTAGTTCTCTATCTCATCTAATATGATGCTTCCAATTATAGACCACCATCTATTGGAGCCCCATTTTGAAATTACCCATTATTAGAATTGTGTGGTAATATGAGTAAACCCCTCCACCTTCATGCCTAATTTCACCATTCTAACTCATCTTTATAATTTTAGTTATATTCATTCAATTGTAGTAAGGAGTAGAATGTAATTTATAATATAAGGAACGTACTTTGATAAAAACAGCTATTAGCTTGATTGGTACAACTTCTTTAGTCAAATTTAACAATATAAAGTAAGAGTCATAACATGATGATAGTTTATTAAAGAGAAACTATTATATCAAGAAATTAAATCAATTAAAACAGGCTTAATACCATTTCTAAAAATCATCAGAGATTGTAAAGATAAAAAATTAATTCCCATAAACAGGTAAAATGTAAATACTCGAAACACTATCAAGCAGTATCAGAAGAAAGACTTAACTAATTACCAATAAAAAGTGTAAGTTATCAAATTGACTAGATTATAGCTATTAATACTACAACAAAGACTCACAATGAACCCAACAATTAAATGATCAACTATACTAGTAACAGCCCAAAATAATGTTGAAGAGAATATATACAGGACGTTTAGCCAATGAAAATAAAAATATGATTCATAGAAAGCTAGTAAATGACTAAATTAATATTTGTGAAACCTACATATATAAAAACAAAAAACAAAAAATCAACATGAAACATATTAAAATGAAAGTAAATATTAGGAGAAGAGAGAAAATACAAGAAATTAGAATGATACATGAAAAAAGAAGAACGTTGAAGACAGAAAAGGAATTATGGATGAGATATTTAGAGAAAATATTCAACCCGGAAGAGTAAAGCAATAAGAGTGAAATAGAGGCGCAGGAAGAATTAACAGGAGGAGGAAAAGTTCCAACATCGAAAGAGGTTGAGTACCCACATAAATGTTATATTTCCTATAGAATTTTATTTTAATCCTTAAGTAATTAGTTTGGTTAAAATTGGATAAGTATGACGGGTAGTAAGATGTGGCTAAAACTTCAAACACTACTGCAGTACAAGATATTGCAAACCACTATTTATAGCCATTAACTATTATAATATATCTAATTTTTTTAATTCCTCTAATCATCACTTTCATTGAGATTGCTCGGCAATGAGCAAGTTGGTATTAAAAAGATATTTATCAATTTAATTTACGTACTGCATCCTTTAATCTATGACATAGATTTATGGATCAATAATTTGACTCCACACAAACAAGGTTTAGAGGAATTAAAGTATCAATTACATAATCTTTTATTATCATTAAAGATAGCACTTTGAAAAAATAACACTACCACAGTCAAAAATGGTAGCTACACATAATTAAATATTAAATATTTATAATACTTACCTATAATCAAAAATAATCTACAATACGTGATTAGTCAAACGTGGTTTTTACATTAAATCATTGCAAAAATGTTGGTGATCAAATTCAATGCTAGCTATTTAAAAACAAAAGAGTAGGAACTAAGATGCATTTACAAATGATATTTAAAATCGCATAATTTATTTCAAAATTTTAGCCAGCACATTTAAAGTTTATATCCTCACAGTCAATGAAAAAATAGAACAGTGTTTTATTCTTCTTCTAGGAAGATTGTTATCGGACCTTATGAATCAATCTTTTTGTAGGAATTGAAATTATAAGAAGAAAAATATCCAACTGATTCTTATTTTATCGTGCACTACTATCTGAACGTGCTATAAGCTTTTAAACTCGTTAATTGGTTAGGAATAAAAAGGTAAAATATATAGTATGTGTACCCTAATTTTTTAATTATGCCTGTCTGGGATACATCACTCATAACCAGTACTTATGTACCGTTGTTTAGGAGATGCCCGAATGTAATAATCTTACATTATTTCCATGAATCCTCTTTCAATGTCCCAATGAGATAAGTCGAAGATGATAGCAAATATTAGAGTGTGAAACCATTGGAAACTATTAAACTAATTTAAACCCAACCAACGATATCCTGGTCCCCTCTGGAATAAATCCCCTTTCAGGAAATAGACTCATGGTTCCGGACGGGTATCGTACCTGGGACCCCTAGGTTGTTAGCCAGGAGCACTGACTGACCCCTATACAACGTGGCAGGTTTGTACCCTCACTAAAATGAAAGGAGATTGGTAAAGCATTTAGGAAAAAAACCCTCTCGGTACACCTAACCAGGATTAGAACTCTGATATCCCCATCACATACACTTCAATCCAACCCGAGAGGGACGTGTTGGTCAATATGACCCCCGATAATTTTATTATCGAATTTACAAAGGTATATCACTGAAAATAAAAACACCACTTTGATGATAATATATTTTAATTTATGTTTGTTGATTGTTCAAACGGTATCCGAAAAGTAAGGTATATAATTTATATTTAATATTAAATAAATACTTCCTGGGTGCATAATCTCATACACCGTGAACATATATAAGCAACTTCCTATTGTTATATTGTAGTTATTTTCACAACAAAAAATCTTTATATTTACCTAAATAGGACTTTACTTTTTACCAAGGCTATTCATTATTATCTTGAAAAGATAATACAGTATATATATATATATATATATATATATATATATATATATATATATGTTTGAGATACTGAACATTTATGTTGTCACAGTAAGTCAATCCACTAATAGGAAGTAGAATCGTGATCATGACGAACAGCATGAATATTTCACCTGTTTCACCTGAAGGTTCGTCAGAAGGGAAAGGTATGTTTGTAATGCCATGAGTCCTTTGGGAAACGATCAAATTCACATTCCATCGCAGATGTATCAGTTTTGGTGGTGGACAAGTACGTCAAGTCTCTAAAATTTGGGCGCTAGTCAACTCTTTCTGGGTACCCCAGAGGGAGTCTAAGTTAAATAAAAGTTTATGAATTATGGTGAGAAATTACATTTGGTTTGATCAATTTAACGTTATAGGTATGTCCAGTCCTCTACTTTTTGTTTTAATGGATTATTAAATTAAAATAATCAATTTACAAATAAAATAACATTTTTACTTTCTCATATAAATAATAAACCAAATAGGTTGCCCGTTCTTCGCACAAGGAATCAATAAGTAACTTTGTTCTTTTATAAAATGTAAAATCATCCACAGGGAAAAGAAATCAAATTTGAACTAGATTAAAAAGTTAATATTTTATCGTTTCAGTTATTCCAACAAAATGTGGAGAGTAGGATGATTAAAGAGTAATATTATAATGAAGATACAATATATAAAAGTGTTAAATCTTTATTTCTCTTTGGTAGATTAAATAATAACTTATTTGTAAACCATATAATGATGTATTTCATGTTGGTACCAATACAAAATATTATTTTGTAAACTGACCCTAAACATGCAACGTAAAACTTAAAAATTGAAAAGATAGTGTTTCTTAGATCCATCCCTGTGTACTTGATGGACTGGCACTGAGATTAGTGACGCGATAGAAACCACTGGCTGCAAAAGAGTTTTAAAAAAGCTAAGGAACAGCAACGAATAATTTAAAAAATGAAATATTTATTTACAAAGCTTATGATGTAATTCAATTCACTATTTTGAAACCCTATATTAAATGTTTGTTAATTGGACGTTAAGAGAACCTTATCTATAAGCATATCGGAATGCGAAATTTAAGATTTTTAGGATGATTAAGAGTGTTGGAAAAATTCATGCGGACAGACTTAAAATACATATAAAATCATGACTTTAAACGTACAGCTGCTAATTTTGTATATATATATATATATATATATATATATACTCCTTGTACAGTACCAATCTAACCAAGACAATCCAAAACAATTATGTCTATCAATAAATAAATTAATATTATAATCAAACACTAGCTAGGCCACGAACTGAGTGCACAAACGTATAAAATATTTACCTAGGAGTTATTATAAGAAAAGTGAAGCGAAGTAGTACTATATAGAACCATTTTTCAAAATTGTATTGGAACAAATCGAATGGTCCATCGTATGAACTTTATCGTTCCTTTGCTATGATGTGTGAAAATAAATATACTTTAACAGAAACACAATTACGTAAGAGGAGCATTTCGGTATACCAACGGGCATAATAATAAAATCCCCATACTGTTCAATATGTGAGAATATACATTAAAAATATAGGTTTTTAATTTTTAGTAGTCCTAAAACGTTTCATTGATAAGTTATTTCGTATCTTAAAGTGATGTGCAGATATAATCAAAATTTAAATATCTGCTTATGTTAAATACCCTCTAAGTCATTTTACATGCAAAACATTAATTCTCTATTTATTTTTAAATGTTAAACATGCCTAGAATTTAATTTTAATCAAAATAATTAGAGCATAATTTTAGATTTATTTTTATTTATCCCCTTACCCAAACTACCGTTAATTTTTAGTATTTAATAGACAGTTTCATAAACACTATGTGAAATCTTAATAAAACCCTAGATACAAATTCATAGCCAGATCTGTAAATAGTTTCATCCTTAGCGTTAGGTACAGACGTACTGACAGAGAGATGAAAACATGAAAATCAATTTTTCATGTTCATGGGGTCATGTGATGTCTGCTATATCAAAATCTCGAATTAGATTTTTTGGATGATCACATTACTTACTCTCTCCAAGGTGTGGTGAGGAATTTAAAAAAAGAGCATCACAGTTCAACAAAAACACTAACTAAATAATATATAAATAATGAAACATATTGAGCTATGCGAATACCTGCCCAGTTTTAATTTTCAACCCCACCCCACCAAGAGGTTGTTTATTTATTACCGTTTTGGAAATTTTGACCCTAATATTTTTTGGAACAAGTTTTCAAATTTCAAATTTTTATTGCTTCAAAATATTTTGATTTTATAAAATATCGAAAAGTTTTTTTTACTAGGCATGACATTCTTAACTCTATTTAACAAACATCAAATATAAGATGTAAGCCCATTCATTATTCTCTAGATATCTCTAGTAGTACATTAATCTTCCAGACATATTTAAATTTGATATCACAAAATAGTATTTTTATATAGGTCATAAAAATGTTAATTCCTCCTAATTACTCCCCCTTGTTCAGAAATTAAATTTTTTCAAACCATTCTTGTTATTTGGGATTTTCACTCAAAGTGTATATAAATATTTTATCCATACAAGAAGTGTTTTATCTTATTTATCCTTTTTTATCCTATTAATTTCTGAAATCATGGAGGAGGATAACTCTGCCCTCCAATTTCCTGGTCGTTCAATTTGAAATGCTTGTTTGAAAAATAAAAGTGTCTTTATTGTGAAGCGTATACCTATCTGACAAATTTCAATCTTCTACCACAGTAATGTTGTTTTTTAATTAAGTTTAGGGAATTACGACGGACCCCATTGTAAAAACCCTCACTTATAAGATTAAAATATGTAATAATTGGTTGGGTATTTTGCGTAATCCCACAAAATTGATAAAAATTTGATTTCTTTATCCCCCATAAAAGTGTTGATTTCAGTAAATATCCACCCCTCCTCTATTTCCAATAGTATATTTTAAAATTTTAAATTATAAGGCATATTTGATTGTCTTGAAAGGTTACTTTACCTTCCTGCAGAGTTTATTTTTTATACCACCATTTTAAGTATTTGTTTCTATTAGCTTAGAAAATTATAAGCCTCCCACCCCCATTTTACCAACTTTGATCCTAAAGTTACATAATTAAATATTTGTTTGCTTATATATTGTTTTCTACCTTCCATAATAGTTTTGTTTTATTTATAGACCCTAATTCATCCCCCGACCCACAATTCATAAAGCCCCATGTTGAAATTTGTTAAGTTTTTCCAGGTACATTTTTATGTAAAACTATGCCAAATATAGGCCTTATAGATATTCATGAAGTGGGAGAAATTAACTATGAGTGAGGGCCCTCGTTTTTATTTGTTCAGATGTACCTTCCCTCTTCATCCATTTGACTTGTGCGTTAATTAGGATTGGTCTTGGTATCTGATTACCAAATTTCAATTCTTTACTAGAGAGAGAAGTAGTTTTTAAAATTAGTTTAGAAAACTGTATCCCCCCAATCTACCATCCAGATATTTCCCCATGCTCCCATTTAGAGATTTTTGATTTTAACAACTATATGGTTGTCCGTAGTTTTCATCTACCTGCCTTCATTTTTAAAAAAAATCCATTTATTTCTTCTGCTATTATTATTATTATTATTATTATTATTATTATTATTATTATTATTGTTATTATTATTATTATTATAACTATTATTAGCACCACGTCTTACTACCCATTCGGGCTATACGCACTTACGCTAATGTGCAATGGTGGGGTGATTGTGAGAGGAAATGGAGGACCTACAGTTTAACGTGGAATCCGGACCACGGTGGAGGCCTGGCATTCCTCACATTCACAAGTTGTGATTAATACACATCCTGTCAGAGGTTATTCTGTTGTTCCTCTTCTATTTAGCGAGGTTCTATTAAAAATTTAAAATCTTTCAAACCTGCATGATTACTTGAAGTGATCCCGTTATCTGCCCACAAAATTTAAATTTTCTTTCACAATGAGAGGTGGTTAAGTATTTATATTCATTTTGTAAATGATAAACCCCTCACCCTCTTAACGCCAACTAACATTTGAATTAATTTCTTGAATAAAGAATGAATTTGATTATATGGAACTGGCTGTATACCTGTATACCAAATTATAATTATCTACCTGATCTGAGAATGTTTTATTCTAATAATATTAACCCCTAACCTCTTTCCCAAAACCCAACTATGAAATTTCAGATTTTTTATTTTATAATTCTTAAAATATCCTCTGATGTATGTACAATTATGCCAAATTTCAACTTTATATCTATTTTAGAAGTGAGAAAATTAGTAATGAGTGAGAGAGGCATTTCAATATTATATAGGGCATACAGACTAGAATTTTCCCGAGGATTCACTAGCATTAAACAATTCATCAACACCTTCGATAACTTCTAGTTCTAGAAACGAATGAAAACTATTCGAGAACAGTGATTTATGTGTATATCAAAATTAACGAGTTAACACGGACTCGTCCCCATCCCCTTCTCCCCTATATTTCACCTCATATCTCTTGCTCTCTTATGCAACCGCAATACTATCCGTGTCTAATGTTCACTGCTTACCCTGTTTGTTTGTTTGTTTTTACGCTACTTCTCTCGCTTATGAGATAGCATGATCGTATTTTAATAGCTTACCATGGTTCACTGATAAAAAGGGGTACAATTGAAGTTCCGTCTGGATCTGATGAGTACTTTTTGAGTTTAACAGTGACAAACAAAAAGCAGACAAACACTCTAAAATTGGATTACAGTTCATTCTTATAAGAAAAAAAGATCTATAATATATGAATGTAGGTCTACTACATATAAACCTTAGAGTTTTATAATATGTATAGATTTACTATCTTAGAAATAAAGATGAAGTAAAATGTAAGAAACGCTCTATAGTAAGCACCTTATTATACCTAATAGATTGTGCAGTTGATTTAGTATAAAGAAACAGAACTAAATTAGACTATATTTACAAACAAAGACAAACTAACTGAAATAAATGGTACGAAACTCCGCACGGACTTTCTCACTCCATTGTCTAAAAATTGAGATATTTACTCAAAATATATATGAAAATAAATAATATACACTATCAAAAAAGAGCATAAATAAATTTATATTTACGTAGTAATTTTTTTGACTCCAGATTTTAAATTTTATAATTTTATTTAAACAAATGAAAATCCTCATTGTTATATTTGGACCAAAAAAAATCGATATTGGGTCCACAAGGATCAACACTTTGTATTAAAATTTTTAGTTCCGATTAATATTTTCGACATTTTATTAGAGGTTGCACATCTGATGGTTGTCGTATTGATATTAAATTCCTCATTTATAAATTTAGACCCCTCATTTCTAAATTTAGACCAGTAAAAAAGGTAGATATTGACTATTGAGTCTAAAATGAAGGAGATAGATCATTGCTGTACAAACATTTCCCGAGGTTAAAGGAAAAGGAACATAATCTTTTGAAAGACATTCTTATTTGCTTGCTATATACTTACATTAAAGAATTATTACGTTAAAACTTAAGTAGTATATCTGTACAACTATAGTTTTTCAAACTGTATTAATATATTTGCCAATAACTCTGAAACTAATGGTTTTATAACGATATATTGCTTATAAAAGTATTCTATTTTTAATAGTACTACAATTTTGCTATGATAAACTATTTAGTATGTCAAATAGCTACGGAGATATGCAAATTTCCGCTTCTGTAAAATACCCTAAAATTAATTTTCATGGGAAAATAAAAATAGCAATTCTATTTATAATCTTAATCAATGAATAGATACGAATTTTAATCATAAGCGTTAGAGACAATTAATTTTTTTTTTTCTATTTTCGCCCTTTACTTAACTACTCTTAACTATAGGGTTAAACAGACACACATACAAACGGCATTGTAAAAACAATTTTTTAGGGCTCAAGGGTTCATGAAACGTCGACATCCATCAACATCTCGGGTTATTTTTTTTTACTTTCGCAATTCATTACCTGTGTTCTAAAAGTTAAAAAATATATAATTGCGTATAGCTTGAAAATGATTGATTTAATAAAAATATGTTTAAAATAAAAGATTTGTATTATAAATAGACCTGAATATTTGCAATGATCAGTAATCTCATATTTCAAAGAGTTTTGGAGATATGATAGAAAATTAGAATTTACGCATCAGAACAGAACACTTAAAGTAATTTTGATGAAAAATGGAAAGTATCCATTTTGTTTGTCATATTGATCAATGCTCAGAGCTGAAATTTAATCAAAATCGTTAGAGCCAATTTTGATAAAATCAATTTTTCTCTTTTCACCTTAATATGAAGGTTAAATATCCAATTCCAAAAATTCCTTATGAAAACCCTGGATACCATGTTTTAGCCCGAGCAGTAAAATAGCTGAGGCTCTATTCCGAGGTACAGATAGACAGATGGAAATGCAAAAAAAAAAAAATTGTATTCGGTGGTGGGGATGGGGGTTGGGGTGGGGGGGAGGGTCATAAAACGTTGGAATTCATCAAAATTTGAGTTGATTTGTTTGACGATCACAGTACCTTCTATACCTGTGAGATAACGAGAAAGTAAAATTAACTAAATTTAAGACACAAGTACAAACTTACCCCAATATCCTATACATATATTATGTCAGTGTCTAAAGTGAGATGTGAACGGGCCGTGACTCAACGCTCGTGTTAAATTATGTATAATGGCACTTTTTTTTTCCAGCACGATGGTGGAGAAACGTTCCTGCACGCTACGTCTTCATAACAGAAAGCTGCTTCACACTCTTCCTCCTAACTTTCATGGGATCCATCAGCCCAACTGCCGTTGCTTCCATGATTCTGAGGGTTACCGTTGTCGGCGAAAATAATAATGAGCTGGACGTGTGTGTTGTCGAGTCCTCTTCTAACGAGTCTTACAATGTTACGGTACAGCAGTATACTCATAGCCTCAAATAAACCTTTCAATAATTTCAATAAAAGCGATGAGACAGGTTTATTATTAGACATAATCTTTGTTTTTAAGTTTATCTTTTTTCTGTTTACAGTCTGGAGAGTTTGATTGGGATGGTGCTACTCAAACTATGGTCTTGACAGGTTCTTCTATTGGGACGCTTGTGTCTCTTTTAGTCTCGGCAAGGTTGTGTGAGGTGTTTGGTGTGAAGAGACTTGTGGGATACTCCTTCCTTATATCCGGACTATTGGAATTCGTGCAGCCAACCTTCATGCGTATCCACGTTTGGTTATACATCACCGTAGTTCTCATTCAAGGACTATTAAATGTAAGTTCATAATGAATATTATAATTAGAGACTACTTCAATTAATTATAAATTTAAAATCATTTCACTATTCATTTTCTTGGTTACGTGTTCTAAGTTGTCAGTCTCATAGTACACTACTTAACTTGATTATTCTGCACAAGATTTTAATCTCAAACGAATGCACAGGGGATGATTTAATATGATTTATAATTCTTATTTTCACACCTACAAACCCCGATAATAAGCTACGGTTGCATTTCTTCCAAAATAACTTCTTCGTCAGTAATAGCTTAAATTAAGACGTTAATAAGCTTGGTATGAAACGTTGTAGCTCGAAAGATATTCTAATATTTTCTATTTATTTGGAAGATTTAATATGATGTATTCAAAAACTTAAACTAACGGTATACTTACTACTAGCTTTTATTAAATAAGAATCTTTGCGTTATTTTAATCAAAATTAAAATATCATAGGCCTACATTTATTATAATTTACCACCACACTTTGAAAATTTGTACTCAAATCTATAATTTTACAATAAAATATAAGGGAGCTAACGATTTTCATAATAATATAATGTTTTTTTTATTTAAAGCTTAATTTATAAATTCAAATAATATCCCGAAAATATCTTAAAATTAAGTTTTTTTATTGCGTTCTACTAGCCGTTTGGGTTATACGCTTATGTATTAACTACACAAATATGTTAGGGATTAGGAAGATTTAATTTAGAGGATGTGTATCAACTTTTGCGTGGAGGGAGAGTGGGAAACCTAAAAACACCTTCAATATACCTGACTGGTATTGAGACCCAATTTCCCCGTCTTCAGCATTCTAATCTATTGTGAGGTTAGCACCTTACACTATGCGGTCACCGAAGAGAGTGAGAGTATGTTGATCTAGAAATATACAACTTGTAATTCACATCTAGAATTTGCACCTAGATACTTAAAACTGTATATCCTGATGACTCCACAACAACATAAAGTTAATTAATTACCTATCAGGCCTACTAGGATCGAATCAATGTCCACTAGACCTGTGAGAAGCTATTATATAAATTTGTTGTCACAGGGATGAGAAAGTGTGAATGTAATTACGGTTCACTTTACTCGGTTACTATTTGGGTTGTAATAAACACCTTTTAGGTGGGGCTTCATTTGATCTGTTAATGTTATTATAATTGCTTATTATTTAATAATATAAATTAAGTTTCTGATTTCACTTGATGTAGTATCCACTTCATTAAAAGGTCAGTGTTATTTATATTAAAAGGGATGTAACTCAATAACAGTAAGGAATTAAAACGATACCTTCGTTTTGGCATAACCAGATAAAACCAATAATTTCTCATACAATTGAGTTTGATTTATAATTTATTAATCTATTTTTCAAACAATTTGTTGGCGTTTCCCTATAGTTATAAAGTGGATATAAGCCCCTCAAACTATCATAATATCTTCACATTACTATAAAAATATGCAGTTCTTAGAGTCATGGTTTTTTTCCAGGGTGTAGTTCAACCAGGATTCAATATCCTTTTTGTTCGTTGGCTAGACAAAAGAGAAAGAACCAAATTAGCTGCTTTTGTATTTACGGGTGAGTATCGACGCTTATTTTAGATGGTATATTAAGATATGTTTAAGGTGTTTGTTGAAGGTGTTTCGGCCTAATGATGGGGACGTTTTCTATTATAAGGAATACAACGCTTAGATTGAAAAAAAGTTGTTAAGACACCAAGGTATTGAAAAAGGATACAAATAATATTTGCAACTATTTTTGACTGATTGGAATTACAAAGCAAATATTCCTAAAGATCCACTGATAATTTTATTAATTTAAATAATATGTTACTTAAGTACTATGATGAAATAGATATTAATTTGAAGAGGTGAAAAATATTTAAATAATATTAAATGCCTAGAAACACATATATAATGATTTATAACTTAATAAGTGTAATAATTTATAAAGTAAAAATATTAATAAAATAAAATTGCAATGATTTTCTTTCATATTGTCTAATATATTTCAATCCATTCAAATGCAAAATTACAAAATAACACAGTATTAACTGTAATAAACAAAATTTAAACAATTAAAAATATATTAGTATACTGAAATGACAAAACAGAAAAAAAAAGTTCTAACTCATTTAAAAAAATATAAGTTTATAGAAATATAGATTTAAAAAAGAATATATATTTTTTCATATAAAAATAAACGTTTGAGGACTCTATTAATGATTTTATCCCTCCGTAATCAACATCTCATTACTAGTACGAGCTACACACTCGCTTACGTCAATATGGTAGAGATAAGTAATACACAAAAATGTATAAATATGATTATTTATAAGTTTTAAAATGTATTTTTTTAAATATTTACGAGCTTTGTGACCTAATTATAGACACACATCCAAAAATAACTTTAATAAATGAACTACTTCTTGTATAAAGATGTTTCTTTAATTTCATTATAATATATAGTGTGCCCTAGTGTGTCAGTACATCACTTTACCTCTTAGTGGTACGGACAATGGTATACTGGACGGAAAGGCAGTCTCTATAGTAGGGACATTTGTTTGTAGGGATAGTGCAAACGAGCTCAGAGTAAGACTGAGACACGGTTGTACTTGCGGTTTACTGGCTAAAATGTGCCAGTACTGATCGGTACAGAATCCTTATCGTAAGCAGCGAATACTTTCAAAAGTGTGGGTACGATCAAGGCTAGTGACCTGTTTTACTGTAAAAGTATTACTTAAGGACAATGTACACATTCGCCTCGGATTACGAAATATATGATGGCGAGCTGAGGTTAAAACTGAAGGACACATCTTTTGACAAGCCGGCGAGAACTTGAACTATTGGAAAGTGGTATGTGAGAAGAATGTGTGATAAAGAGAATGAACTGTTAGAGGAAATGATGAAATTATTGGAAGATAAATTGATATTCTGTTTGTATGTGATATCAATTGAAAAGGAAATATGTTTTGATGACGATTGATGGTAGCTTGTCATTGTGGGCAGGTGTGGATGAATGGGTAAGGGGAAGTCATAGATTAGGTTTCATCCTATGCAAAACATCTTAATTGTTTGTGAGAAGGTGTGGGCACGTGTGAAAATAGACATTCGTAGATTTATGTTTGTTGCTGGTTGCTGTCCGGGGATGTTGAAGACAAGAATGTGTGAGTGAATTTTGGAATGAGCTCAATGAAATCTTGAATGCACGTGAACCGGGCAAAAGCATTATCTTGTTGGGAGATATAAAAAGATGTGTGGATACCCAAAGAGAAAATTAAGAGAGAGTGTTAGGAATGTATGGTGATGAAAGGGTAAACGATAATGGTTATGAGTTAGTGGTACTGTTTTTTTTAAAAGGCTCATTTGTGTCGTACACATGGTTTAAGCCCAAAGATCTATATTTATATATGACAAAGGTGTGATTAAAGCATGATAATTGATTTTTTGGTGTATTATGAGAGACTAAGAAGATTAGTAAGGAATACTAGAGATGTACATGGAGCTGATTACGGGTCACTTCTTAGTGATCTCATTAGTTGAATTAGGTAGAAATTTTGTGAGATTGCAGCGAAAGAGTACTAAGCAAGTAATAATGAAAGTGGAAATGTTGCAGGATAAAAGTGTGAGAGCGTAATATAAAGAGTGCTGGGATAAAAATTAACTTTACAAGAGCTTAAATGGAACGTAAAAATAAAATCGAATGATATTAAAATTGCTTGTAGCAGAATAAAAGAGGCTTTAGTTGAGTGCACGAGATATGTGTGTGGAATATTGGTGGTGGGAAACTTAAAACGAAATATATTATTTAATGAACAGGTGAAAGAAGCTGTGAGAGAAACGAAGGAAGAATACGAACGGATGATTAGTGTGAAGAGAGAAACAACACGTAAGAAGTTGTGGGACATTTACAGAGAGAAAAGGATGAATACAAAGAAATTATTGAAGGAAAGTGAAGAGAAAATGAGATTAAAAGAAGGATAATGAAGAATGATTTTGAAGGAAGAAAGAAGCTGTTCTGTAAGTGGGTAAAGAGAACGAAACAAGGAGTGCAGGAAATACATATGGTATTCACATTCAGACTTAACGTGGTGAGATGATCTGAATTGAAAGCAATATAAGATAGAGATTGAGGGAGTATTTTGAGTAATTGGACGATGAAAATATGGATAAAAAAGCAAAAAATAGTGAAAATATTATGATGAAATAATGAATTAACGAGGCTGAGGTTTTGAAATCCATAAAATAGTTAAATAACGGCAAAGCTGTGGACTTAGATAGGATCACAAGTGAAATGGTTAAGTGTGGAGGCATAGCGCTACTTGCGAGATTGTGTGAGATGTTCAATGTGCATGTTGAGATTTCGAAATTTCCTAGTTACTGGAAGAATTCTCTCACTGTTCCTTTGTACAGAGACAAAGGCAGTAAGAGTGAATGTAAGGATAATAGGGCAGTTAATTTTTTTTTTTCAGGAAAAGTTTTTGCGAGAGTTTTAATTTAGAAGGTGTGTGAAAAAATTTTTGGAGAAGGTTTGGGATGTATAATGTGGTTTCAATCCAGGTAGAGGTTGCATGGACTAGATATTTTCTATTGCAATAATTGATTAAGAAATGTATGGCATTAGGAAGAAAGTTTATTTGATATTTGTTGATCTGGAGAAACCGTACGTTAGAGTGAACGTTCATAGAGAACATGTTGTGGATGCATGGTTAGTAAAGCAATTATGGCGTTGTCTGATAGAAGTAAAATGATCGTTAGTTTGGATGGAGCTTTGACCCAATGGTTTGAAAATGAAGAGGGTGTTTTAAAAGGCTGTGTTATGTCTCACTGGTTGTTTAATGTATTCATTGATAAGTGAATGAGAAACGTTTGGTGTACAAATGGACAATGGGAATTGGGGAGTGCTGTTACATACAGACAATACCGTATTAATGACTGAGAGTTAATGTACCGTGCAGAATTCATTAAATAGTTTGATTGTGGGGACAGGCAGAATGGATCTTTGTATAATTTTCTCCAAAATTAAGGTGATGATGTTTGATAAGGATGGATCTGGAAATGACAGTCATGTTAGTATAAATGGAAAACTGTTAGAACAAGGGAATATTTTTTCTTATCTTGGCAGAATATTCTGTATAAATGGATAGATCGACAAACGAATGTATGAATTACGGAGAATATTTGGATGTATGTGTATTATTGCAAAGAATGAAGTAGTATTGAATGAAGAAAAATGACATTTTATGAAAAAGTGGTAGCTCCAAAATTGTTTAATGGATATGGAGCGTGGGGTTTTCAGGAGAAACACAATAACCAGGTAAATGTGGTAAATGTGCTATTCATTAAGACGACCTCCAGACAGGACATTGCCCAAGCGTTAAAGTCTCCCGCGATTGCCACGGGGAAGTGCTCTTTCACGTCTTTGACCAGCCTGACGAAGAAGTCGGTGAATTCGTCGAGAGTTAGGCTAGGCGGAGCATAGCAGCTGTAGAAATGGATATTCCGCAGCTTAGCCCCGACAAAGCCCTTCTCTGTGCTGTTGACAACGTTCTGGAAAGGAAATTCACCGCAGGACCAGATTACAGTTTTTCCGGTGGAGTCGGACACCCAGGATTGAGTGCCGAGTTGCCTATACGGTTCCGAAATGGCCAATAGATCTGGCTTCAGCTCTCGTACAGTCTGCATGAGCAGGTCCTGTGCCGCTTCTCAATGATTGAGGTTATGCTGAAGTACTCTCATCGACGATTAGTGGTTAGCGCCTGAAGTGCCTCCTTAAAGACTGCGCACCTGCTGCTACCAGCTACGTGGTTGCAGTTCACCTCTTTCCCTTTTTCAGTGCACAGGATACAGCGCGCATCCTTTGTGCACTCGGTAACTTTGTGGCCGTTCTCACCGCATCCAATGCAGTGCCTGGATCTGTCGACCTCACTCTTGCATCTGGCGGTGATGTGTCCAAATTGCCAGCACTTAAAGCACTTTATGGGTCTTCTCACCTCTTTGATGCGGCATCGCACCCATCCAATACGAATCTTTCCCTCCTCACCGATGATCCTACGAGCGGTTTCAGCTGGAAGCCTAACGGCTGCTATCTGGGTTTACCCGTACGCCCTTCGCAGTGATTTAACTGCTTCTGCTGTTATCTCACAGCTCTCACCTGCCGCTTTTTGGAGCGCAACTTCCCTCTTTGTAGTGGTCTCCTCAATGTCCCTGATCTCAAGGTTGACTTCCTGCATCTTGCTCATGACCTTCGCATCTTCTTTGAGAGCATCTGCCATCAGTCTCCTCAGTTCATCAGTCCTGGCACTACTCTTCTTGTTGAGGACAGTCAGAAGCTGACCAGTGTTTGTCCTACGAATCTTCTGGATGCTATCTCCGATCATTTCCTCGGAGACACCTTGCTTGACTTTCCGGAGAATATCGGCGTAGGATTTGCTTCTTCCTAACCTTTTTTCGCACTTCCTTCCAGCCAGGATCTCGGTCTTCTAAAAGTTTGCTTGTGCCTTGAGGCTCCATCGAGCCATCACGCTGTTTCTTTTTTTTCGCCTTCTTTGTTTCCACTGAGGTCTGGGTTCGCTCTTTCCGTTTCCCGCCGCTTCCCATCAACTTCGTTGACATCGGCGTCAGAGCTATACTCCGCGTAGCCATTTCCAAGTCATTTCTGTTCAACGATGGCGAAGTCTGAGCAGTTATATCCAAAGTATGTGAGGGGCCAAGGGCTCCAAGACTTCCTTGTCTAGCTGCCGCATCCTCCTGAATGATCCAGCAAGGCTATGCGCAAGGGAGTGCGTCTCACTGTTGACGTTTCTCCTACCCTCCAGGTGCTTCAGCAGCTTAGCGATCAGCTGTTCGTGCCGCTCCCACAAGGTTTGTCTTTTGATTAGGCATTCGTCGTGCTCCTCCTTCGTTCTACTTGTAGCAGATGAGGCCAAGTGGTCCACCTGTTCGATGTGACGGTCGCTGGCTGATGACATCCCGGAGCCCGTCTTTTCACTCCCGTCGGACGCCGGTACTGAGGTATCCCTCCTCTGCACCGTAAACGTTAATTTCGTACCTAAGTTCTCCATAATTTGTTTTTTATTCGGGGTCTCTTCCCCTAGCTGGATTTTTGGTCCACCCCGAGTATTTGATTTCCTCGGTACCCGACATATCTGCCGGGCATCCCCCTATCCGCCACCTAGGGAGGCGCCCGATGCGGGACCGAGCAAACCCGACACGGGTGTGTGTGTGTGTGTGTGTGTGTGTGTGTGTATGTATGTATGTATGTATGTAAGTATGTATGTATGTATGTATGTATGTATGTATGTATGTATGTATGTATGTATGTATGTATGTATGTATGTATGTATGTATGTATGTATGTATGTGTGTGTATGTGTGTATGTGTGTATGTATGTGTGTGTCTATGTATATATGTATGTATGTATGTATGTATGTATGTATGTATGTATGTATATATGTATGTATGTATATATATGTATGTATATATATGTATGTATGATAATATTTTCATTGGCGAAATTGTTGTTGATGGAGGTTGATGGCACAAAGAAATAAAAAATAAAAGGTGCTTTAGAAACTGTTTTTTAGATTGAGGTGAATTCCTACATAGTTTGCTCATTAAAATACCGGTTAAAAAATAATAAATTTACGTACATTCTTATTGTTTCAAAAAATGAAATATGAATCTTTTCAGTAAAATTGCTAATACATATAACCTCCAAATTATGTACACCATCTACCTCACTCTAGTCTCACCACTTGATATATTACAATACTCTTATCATGCTATTTCTCCATAACTAATGTTAACATATTTCTGATAATTTAATTTTTTAATAATCAAATTACAATATTTATGATTATTATTTTTTCCTCCAGCACAAATTTTTGGAACCCTCTTCGCAATGTTTACTGCAGGACAGATTGTGGACGCCTTTGGTTGGCAAGGTGTATTTTATTTGAATGGAATAATAACATTTCCTTTTTTTCTATCTTGGATGTATTTTGTTTATAACTCTCCAAGCCAACATCCCAGAATATCAGAAGTTGAAAAAGAATATCTCTTGACTGCAATAAAGATAGAAGACAAGGTAGGCTACACATTATTAATTTGTAGCAATATAAATTATATTGTTTCAATATTTTTCTATCGTCATCTCACTTAGTACTAACAGTAGGGTATAACCGTATAGGTACTAAATTATACATTTTTTACTCACAATTAAGTAATTATACCTATCACCTTAATTATATAAGTGTATTTATCTTTTAAAAATAAAGTCAAGTGATACATTATTTCACCCGACTTTATTTTAATAGAGATTATTCCCAAACATCCTAATAAATATTTTGTTTCATCTGGACGTCTAAAAATATCGCATATACACTAAATTACACACAATCTAATATACATAAGCACGTCCTAAATAATGTTTAGTGTAATGTGGTTGGACATTCTTAAACTGTCGCTATTTTTTGAGAATACAAAGCTACTTGTATTTGGGCCATAAGGCTAATTCAACCTTCGTTTAACCTGAAAGGCTGCAAGATTACCTTGAATGGTACCATTTAGACGCAACTTATAAAATAAGGGTTATACTGTAATACTAATAGATGCTACCTTTCAGAATAAATGGAGTGTACATTACATGAATATAACAAGGTAAGTCTATATCGATGGTCGAGTTGATAGAAGTCGACTACGGTACTAGAAGCGTATAAGGTATAGGCAAACATCATTTATAGATGCGTAATATAATTTAATAAAATGTGCGAGCACGAAAACTACAAAAAGCCTGCTGGAGCTAGAGCCTGGAAGTGTTTTGACGCTTGGTATGGGTATGTGACGTATATTTTATTACAACTTAAGAACAAATATAAAAATTAAAAACTTTTTAAACTCATTGTTAAGAAAAACAATGTTAATTTCTTAATATTCATTATTAATTACTAACATCCATATTAATTTAAATTCAACCATAATGTGAATACTTTTTCTAAATATTATTATTTTTTTCATCCTTTTATATGATAGTCAAAGTAGTTCTTTATTATTTCGTCACTTTGTTAACATGTTAGTATCATAATGTGTTAAAAAATAAAGACTATATCTCATGAAATAACCACAATTTATCTTATGTCATATTATATCCATAATATTCTTTTTTTCATCTACGCTTTGCTAAATTTTTGGGTTTTAGGGATATATGTTAATAACTACAATGTGATAGTTGTGATGATGAAGTTATGATTTAGAGTAGATAGGGATCTGACATATCCTCATGACACCCTATCGGGTAATGAAACTCTCTCTTCCAATAGCAAGCAATCAAGTATAATACCAGTTGCGGGCTATCTCAGAATTGAAATAAGATATATTTATTTACAATTTCACTGATTTCAATTTCCCATTATAAATTTAATTTTTAAAATGTCTAGTGTATTTGATAAATGAAAACATTTCAATATAATGTTTCAAATACATTAATTTTAATCATCTTTTAATATCTGAAATAATTGTTATGTGTTTGATTTAATACATTTTTTAATACTTTTTAATTTGCGTCTATTTCAGGTAGTACCTGTGGCTCCATGGCTGAAGATCATAACGTGCCCTCCTTTTTGGGCACACATTTCCGTGAACTTGGCTGTCGCTTGGATTAGTTTCACAATAGGAACGGAACTTCCTCTATATCTTACTAAAGTGTTGAATTACAACATAAAACAGGTATTTAAATATATATAACATTTGTATCATGAGAAATAAAATAGGATCTTTCCATTTACCTACATATTAGGTGTAGTAAAATAAAATGTTATATCATTTTCTTTATTAATGTGCTAGCCAACAGTCGATACCTCAAGCAGGTTAGCATTAAAATACATGAAAAATCTTAGTTTGCAAATTATAAAATAATATATGAATCTTGTTTGTACACAGTTGATTACAATAAACAAATTGTTTAATAGCTAAGACATTTTAAAGAGGAGAGCAAGAAAAAAATATGTTTCATTAATAATAATTATTATTTCTATGGAACAGAAGTAAATAAACAGACCTATAGTAACTAATCTTTAAATGCACATTCAAAAACTCTTTTAAAGTTCAAGTTATTTCCAGGACATTTTTTATTTTATTTGACATGTATCTTGGGTGAGTAAATAATGGATGTCATTTGGGGAGTAGAGCTATTCAATGTTCCATTCCAGCCATGGCAGAATAGTAAAAGAAAGAGCTAAACAATATCATAATTCCTCTAATAGGACCTGATTTAAATATACAAACCTTGCTGAGATCCGTCGTCTTTAAAATGAATTTATTAGTAATTAGATTAAGGAAGGTGAATAATAAAACTATGTCTTAAAACTAGTAAGCAGGAATTAAAATCTGTACATTTTAAACTATTGCAAATATTTATTTAATTGATTATATTTAAAGTGGTCCATTCTCTACTCTGAGCCTAGTCCTATATTCTCCCATTTGCCATGTATATCCGGCTCACTGTGATATACAGTACTTGATTGTCCTAACAATGTATTGTTATGAATACAGGCTATGTAACTCATCATTACCTTCCCTTTACATTCCCCAGTAGCCTCCTCCTATTTTGAACAAAACATATTCCCAAGCACCTTGTTTATGAACATTCTAAATTTTTTTTTCAAGTAAGGTAAAATACTTTGTTTCGTACCCATAATGAACAGCTGGTAAAATGGTTTGAGCTTTAAATTTTTTGAAATCAGGTGAGGTGTCAAGAACATACTGACCCAGTAAGAGCATAAAATTCCTGACTGTAGGCCTGATCTTTTCCTAACTTCCAATCTTAAATCGTTATTGGTTGCCTGGAGATCCGATTGGGGAACTATTTTATCACCGAAATATTTTACCCGAGGAAGAGGCATGGCAAACTTTTGGGTGTTTCATTGTCTGTTTTTATAGTAAGATCTCATCAGGCCCACACCCAATCCCCAAGATGGAGGACCATCTCCATTGGTTGTCCATGACTGCTTATTCAAAATATTTGCAGCTACTTACCCTGAGGACGCGTTGTGTCAGGGCTGATTGGGACCCAAGAAACAGTGTCCAACCATTCTTAAACAAAATTGAATTACCAAACTGACAACAAAATTGACTCAGCATTGTTTGGTTATCTCTTATACTTAAATTTAATTAGAAGACACTCGTTCTATACAACAATGGTAGATTATGATTATTTTTTATTTGTTTATCTATTAAAATTGCTGTATATTTAGGACTGGGTGGATATATTAAACAAGTAAATATTATAGTATTGATCTATTACAAATTTAATGGCAGTAAAGATGTAAAGTTTTACTTTCTCTCGACATCTTGGAGATAAATATTGTGATTGTAAAAAAAAAATCGAACTCGAGATTTTGATAAATGTCAACATTTAATGAATCCCAGAAAAAAAATTATTTTGGAATGCAATCAGTCTGTCTGTCTCTACCTCAGGCTAGAACCGAAAATATTTTACCGATTGAATTTAAAGTTTGTATCTGGAGTTTTAATAAGTTCTTCCCGAGAGGTTTTTGGAATTAAATATCTAACACTAAATCTAAGGGTAAGAGAAAAACCAGAAAAAATTGATTCTATCGTAATAAGCTTTAACAATTTTGATTACTTTTATATATAGACACTGTTTATGATTATAAACAAGATGGCAAATCCCAATTTCTCATGAAAATGACATTGAGGATAATTTATGTTAGGGAAAATTTCCAATTTTCATAATTTCTCCTCAACTATTTGAGATATGAGATAACTTATGATTGTAAAGTTTTAGAAATATTAATGATAGAAATATTTTAGTTGAAATATATATTTTACAAAACCAACAATTTCTGAGATACAATCCTAACTATTATAAATGCGAATGTGAGTTTGTTTGTTTGTTTGTTTGTTTGTTACGCTTTCACGCCTAAACTACTCGACCGATCATCATGAAACTTCGCATACACGTTGTCATGGGTACATAAAAGGATATAGGGTACTTTTCATCCAGAAAAAAAATGCAAATTAGAGTTTGTTTGTTTGTTATTGTTTGTTACGCTTTCACGCCTAAACTACTAGACCAATCATCATGAAATTTCGCAAACACGTTGTCATGGGTACAGAAAAAGACATAGGGTACCTTTCATCCAGAAAAAAAAATGCAAATGTGAGTTTGTTTGTTTGTTTGTTGTTATTGTTTGTTACGCTTTCACGCCTAAACTACTCGACCGATCATCATGAAATTTCGCATACACGTTGTCATGGGTACAGAAAAGGACATAGGGTACCTTTCATCCAGAAAAAAAAAATGCAAATGTGAGTTTGTTTGTTTGTTTGTTTGTTATTGTTTGCTACGCTTTCACGCCTAAACTACTCGACCGATCATCATGAAATTTCGCATACACGTTGTCATAGGTACAGAAAAGAATATAGGGTACCTTTCATCCAGAAAAAATGTTAATGTGAGTTTGTTTGTTTGTTTGTTTGTTATTGTTTGTTACGCTTTCACGCCTAAACTACTTGACCGATCATCATGAAATTTCGCATACACGTTGTTATGGGTACAGAAAAAGACATAGGGTACCTTTCATCCAAAAAAAATGCAAATGTGAGTTTGTTTGTTTGTTTGTTTGTTATTGTTTGCTACGCTTTCACGCCTAAACTACTCGAACGATCATCATGAAATTTCGCATACATGTTGTCATAGGTACAGAAAAGGATATAGGGTACCTTTCATCCAGAAAAAATAAGAATGTGAGTTTGTTTGTTTGTTTGTTTGTTATTGTTTGTTACGCTTTACCGCCTAAACTACTCAACCGATCATCATGAAATTTCGCATACACGTTGTCATGGGTACAGAAAAGGATAATGGGTACCTTATATCCAGAAAAAAATGTGAATGTGAGTTTTTTTGTTTATTTGTTTGTTATTGTTTGTTACGCTTTCACGCCTAAACTACTCGACCGATCATCATGAAATTTCACATACACGTTGTCATTGGTACAGAAAAGGACATATTAGGGTATCTTTCATCCAGAAAAAAAGTACTGTTCCTGATGGATAGAAAAAAATAACTGTTAGACGGTCGTCCAGCTTAACAACTCGGCCTACTGATATGAATATATTAATTGCAACATGATGCCTGGAGTACAGAAAAAGGGACCTGTGGTATCCCAGAAGAAAATCTGATACCCCGAATAAAAATCTGTTCCCGAGTTATTTTAGGCACATCTATCTTAAAATGATTAAAAATGATTATATTCAGCTAATTAAGCTCTGTCTATTCACCCCGTTATGGTAAATGACAAAATTGTCGTAAAAAGTTTGGTATTATTCATTTCAGCAAAAATAGCTCTCGAGGTATTATGCTACGACAATGTAAACATTTAGTGTGGGACGAAAGTACGATGTCCCACAAAAAAGCTATAGAAGCGTTAAACCAAACTCTTCAGGACTTGCGAGACAGTACAGTTATTATGGGACGAATGGTAGTTTTACTGGCTGGTGACTTCCGACAAACTCTACCGGTGATCCAGAGGGACACACATGCAGATGAAGTCAAAGCCTGTCTCAAGTCATCAAGATTGTGGGAAAAAGTGAAAAAATTCAGCCTAACAACGAATATGAGAGTCCACCTTTATAATGACGTAGATTCAGGACATTACGCAGAGACACTATTGAAAATTGGCGATGGACGTTTGGACACGGATGCTGAAGGCTGTATTTTACTTACAGGGGAATTCTGTAATTTGGTGGAAAATGATGTGGAGCTCATTGCTAAAGTTTACCCAGAATTCCAACTAAATTTAAATTGTGATCATTGGTTGTGTGCAAGAGCAATTCTTGCACCAAAATATGAAATCGTTAACAAAATCAACACTGACATTATGAAAGAGGTGCATGGAGAAATGAAGGAGTATTTGTCAATAGATACAATCATGGACACAGAACAGAGCACTTCATATCCCGCTGAGTTTTTAAATTCTCTGGAGCTATCGGGTGTACCCTTGCATAAACTACAATTGAAATTAGGTGTACCAGTTATGCTTATGCGAAATTTAGATGCACCCCGTTTATGTAATGGGATGAGGCTTCAATTACACAATTAGGGCAAAATATAATCTGTGCCACCATTTTAACAGGTGTGGGAAAAGGGGAAAGTGTAATCATACCTCGAATCCCAATAATCCCCACTGACCTACCATTCAAAAGACTCCAGTTTATAATCAAACTTAGTTTTGCTATTACTATTAACAAAGCGCAAGGGCAAACATTGCAGGTAGCAGGGGTGCATTTGTAAATGCCATGTTTTTCCCATGGCCAGCTATATGTAGCCTGTTCGCGTGTGTCCAATGCCCAGAATTTGTATGTATTTGTGCCAAATGGAAGGACATACAACATAGTATATAGGAGCGTCCTAAAATAATGATCTATTCTCTGCCCATGATTGCAACGGTCAAGAACAAGCGGAGTAAATAAGGGATTTTAATTAACTGTAAGTAAAATTTAAGATGGAGTAGGATCTTCCAATTCGTGGCAAGGCATAACCTGTGACTCTACTGACACACACTCCACTACTTCTTTTCTACTTCTACACTTAATCCTGATTTATATTGTGTAGTTTGTTTTTTCTTTATCTCTACCTCTATTGACTAACAACCTCAATATGTTCATCGATTTTATTGTCATATTCCCTGTGTCAATCGACAACCTGAATTTATTGATAAAATCTACATTAACGCGAGTGAAGCCGCGGGCAAAAGCTAGTCAAATATATATACTTTTTAATTCAGGTCTTTAATTCTTAATTCCATGGATTAAGTAAATAACAGTGTATATTATTAAATGTATGATCTTTGGTGTAGTATTTCTATAACATTGTATAGATCTATTATTATGTTTCGCAAATCTTAGGAGTTTTTAGTAAATGCACATTTAAATATAAAAGTGGGAGAAAGTTAGTGCATCACACCGTACCATTTATTTTTTCAAATACGAGCATTTAAATTAATATAAACATTATTTTTGGATTCAACTATCTGCTGTAAGGACATAGATACTTTACATAAATATATATTATACATTTAATAAAATATGAACTGATAATTCCAATGATATTTAATGATAGAATTCATTGAAATATAAAAATAAAATGCTTTCAATATCAAACTTATTTTGTAATATTAATATTCTTATTTAATTTATTACGGTAAGAAATCGCAAAAAATATTTTCAATTATGAATACTTTTTATAGAGGTCATCTGAAAAATCAGTAATATGATTTTAGATCAATAGAATATAAGAATTTTAATATTTAACTAATTATAATTTAAAATAAAACTGCCTGACTTGTTCAAAAATAATATCAATTGTTTAGGAGCTATGAATGTTTGACTATTTTTATTGTTTTTTCCTTCTTCAGACGAGTTTGATATCTGCACTACCCCCTTTGGCTCAGTTGATCAGCAACGTGATGTGTGCGATCTTATCTCATTTTATTAAAAATAAAGGAATACTGAGTACATTATTATGCTACAAGGTGTTTAATACTATTGGTAAGTTAAAACTGGAAATAAAATCTTTATTATATATTAATATTAAATTCAGTCTAGGTTTTATAAAAAATAGACCTAAATAACATTTATTATATATATATATATATATATATATATATTTGAATCAATTTATAATATATGGATTTCTCAACTTCTGTGTGTATGCGTGCGATAGGCTATAGAGATATCAACATTACTATACATAGGCCTATAAAATATACAATTTTTTTCATAATTTATCAGATTATAGGCATCTAACATCTTATAATGTTTGACTAATATTGAATACAATATAATTTGTGTATATTTTACTTGAAACATTATTTATTTAAATTAAACAACTATACCTATTATTTACACCATATCTACATAGTAAATATCTGTATGAGATGGGCAGTTCAACTGTAGTGTTTAAATGCTAATATTCAAATCGTATTGCAAAAATAAAATATTACATACAAATTCATTCAATGAGTTCTAGTTTTAAGCATATGCGAAAGTCAATCTACGCTAGCTTTTATACTGATATAAATTAGTCAGTACAAAGCAATACACTTATTTTAAATGAGGCACAATACATACGTTTTTTGGCCTAGTTTAAAAGAATATTCTTGCAACATTTCCTTAAAACTTAACTTTGAATTTACAGTTATCGTGAAACAAACATCTGGATATATATACAAACGAAATGCATAGAGGTCAAGTTAAAAGAGGACCTTGCTATTATTATGAGTATTAGGTGTTCTGTCGTACCAAAGGTATATTACTTTTGTAAATGAGAAAATAAATATATATATACTATTTATTAATTTAACCATCACAACGTATCCATTAAGTAATCTCTACAAAAAATTATATTCAAAAATAAACATTATTTCCGTGCCAACTTCACTACATTTTCCAAGCCTTTACTGCCATATACATGCTGGCCACGAAAAGGATTATGTTAGATTGTGTCCGTTAATGCGTGCAGTAATATATGAATAATAATGTAGATTCATATAATTTTAAATCTATTTGTTAAGTGAGGATCTTATTATTCAAAGTTGTTTTGGTTTTTTCAGCCACTCTGGGACCCGCGATAATGATGATCCTTATACCACAGCTTGGCTGTGACCACGTAGCAATTGTTGCTGTTTTAGTTGTGACAATGTTCTTAAATGGCGCCTACTATGGCGGCAGTTTTATAAACCATTTGGACCTTGGACCAAATTTCGCTGGCTCAATAAGTGCGTTTGTTGGAACGCTTGCTGGAATAATAAGATTTGCTGCGCCTTTACTAGCCAACATGATAACGGAAGTTGTAAGTTCAAACAAAATCTTCCATTATTTAAAAACCCTTGTCATTTCCATACAACATATAAACAAATTAACGCAAAACAATTTCCTCCAGATCTCTTGCAAAAAGCAACAAATGAATAATATTATTTTTTATGTCCTCACTTTTTCAATCAAAGTGTTTGATGCAAGCACCATAATTAAGTAAAATGAGTTCATTCAGAGGGATTCTTTATAATTATTTTCATATGTACTAATCATCTTACTTAGGATTTCAAATTCCTAGTATTGAACTAGAGTGCTATAAATTTGATGTATTACAATTTTTTTTCACCTCGTGTCACTACTTGTTTGTGTTGCACGCAGAATATCAGTTTTGCAATAGAATGATTTATCAGCGTCATGAGATCTTAGTCCAAAACCTAGTTGAGTGCAGTTTAAAGGTTCGCTATATAATCTATCTAAAGTCTGTTCACCCTAGGAATTGTTTTCTGAAAGGCCTTTTTCCCTACCGGAAATCTATTATATAGTAGGATATTGGTAGGAAAAAAGACCTTTCAGAGAGTAATTCCTACCGTGAATGGAGTATATGTAGTTTTCCAATTCAAATTTAATGCTGATGTAGTTGCACTTTCTCTAAACTACTTTCAATAGCAATTACTCTTAAATTAAGCTGTTAATAATCTTAATACTATATTTTATTTAAATACATTCGATATATTTTATATAACACCATTCTGTATAGATCTTTTTATAGCTAACTTGTTATTATACATTTGTTGTGTTGATAAAATAATGTAAGAATTTATACTGCTGTATATTTACTATTGAACTATCAAACACTAGATATGACCTATATTTATTTTCATGAAGGAAGGGGATTATACTTGGTAAAAGCTATTATATTTTTAATTTCAATAATTTCAACTTTAACATTATATTTTGCAGTAAAACTCAAGCATTTATCTTTATAGATCATTAATTAAACTAGGCCTATTTTTAAAATTAATATTCAAACTTTAAGATAATTTTACAATTGAAGAAAATCCTAGAAATACTGAAAAATACAAGTATTTTTGAAATATATTAAAAACATACATTTAGGAACTAAAAGAAAAGTTAAAGTTTTGTTAAAATATTACAAATTAAAATACCTTTAAATATCAACATACAGGCTGAAAATAATTTTAATTACAGTACCATCCATATGGAAAGGAAAACAGCTCAATTAATTTAAAATAGTTGGAAAATTACACCTTAACACGGGAATCTAAATTAATTGTAATGTTATTCCTTTTATATAGACAGTGCTGTAATTACAATGATGTGCAACCTGAGTTTTTATATTCATTAAAATTTATATTTGAAAATAATACTCTTGTATTATTATATACTTGGCAGCATAACAGCCCTCCCCGCGTACAACCCGAATGGGTAGTAATACTCTGAGCAAAAAAAAGAAGCTCTCCTAAGTTGCATTTGGTTGTGGTATCTGATAGCTCGCAATTCTATTGGTCATTCATGTTTAGCTGACAATTCCACATGTCCATCACAAACCCAGCCTTAACCTATGATTGTAGAATGACCCTGAGCACGGGGTGAAACCTGGATAGTCCAGTGGTAGAGCATTGGCGTGCTAAACCAAAGGTACCGGGCTCATTTCTGTGTCCAGGTGTCATTTTTCAACCAATTGAAATTAATTGAACTGCGGTCCCTTCCATACGGTCAGTTCCATAGTTAATATTTATGAAACATTAAAATTAACTATCCAAACTAAGGAAAGCATATGAACATGAAATCTTGTTTGAAAATGAGTTAACTTTCCCAAAGTGAAAGAATACTAAGGCCCAGTTTCAAATTCAGATTTAGTACGCCTCAAGTGCGGCGCTATACTAAATACAAGACGTCACCTACCTGAAATTGAATGGAATGGGCCAGTTTCATATGTGAAACTGGCCCATTCCATTTTGGTCTAGGTAGGTGTCGTCCTGTATTTAGGGCCAGTTTCATAGTCAGACTTAGTGAGCCTAAAGTGCGAGTCGATACTAAATACAGGACGACACCTACCTAGACCAAAATGGAATGGGCCAGTTTCGCATATGAAACTGGCCCATTCCATTCAATTTCAGGTAGGTGACGTCTTGTATTTAATATAGCGCCACACTTGAGGCGTACTAAATCTGACTATGAAACTGGCCCTATGGGTCAGTTTCATAGACTTATTACACCTCAAGAGCGGTGCTATATTAACTACAAGACAACACCCACCTAAACTCCAATGGAATAGGGCAGCTACACATGTAAAACCAGCCCATCCCATTCTGATCACTCTAGGAGTCGTCCTGTATTTAGTGCAGCACCGCACTTCAAGCATACTAAGTCTGATTATGAAACTGGCCCTAGCTCATTAAAGTACAATAATATCCAATAATTAATTATGTGCCCCCATACATGTTCCTGAATCTACTTTGTATAGAAGTAGTGCGTATATTATGCTGATATAAAATTTATTTCAGAACACGCTGACTGCATGGAGTATTGTATTTTATATATCTGCTGCTGTGTCTGCATTTCCGCTCCTCGTATATTTAATCTTCGGCTCCGCAGAAGAACAGCCTTGGAATAAAATATTATATGGTGATGAAATGGAAACGAGCAATGAGAAATGTGTCAACTCCACAGATGAACTTGTTACCTGCAGTGACAAATTGGACCACTTTAACGAAAATATCGAAGAGAGCAAACTTCCCGCAAAAGAAGATAAATGATCAGTTTTCGTTTAGTAAGATAATAAAAGAGGATATGGAGCTAATATAAAATATATCAGTTAAATATGAATCTTAGAAATCAATATTTTTAAATGGGTTGGACGTATTGATTACAGACCACTGACATATATACACCAATAACACTTCTTGTGAGCTATTTATCAATTAAATATACCAAATATCTTGCTTCGTCTTACGTATAAAAATCGAAACAGTGAAATTCTAATGATATAGAATTACCTCTGAAAAGTTTATGTTGTTTGTAATGGACATATTAATCACTTAGTCTATTGATGTTGCGAAATAATTAGGTTACCGTTTAACTTAGATTCCATAAGAGATTTGGCCTCAAAAACTATACCACACATTTCTTTAATAAAATTAAATATCAAAAGTTAAAAATAATATTGTTTCTTACTCAATAGGAACAATTTTAGTTACTAAATTTATTTTAATGACCATGTTTGAAACCTTAATTTCTAACTTAAAAAAAAGTAGTTTTCCATCAGTATTTTTTTACTTTCTCTCTATCTTACAGGTAGAGAAAGTATTGTGATCGTCAAAAAATTCGAACTCGAGATTTTGATGAATTTTGACGTTTCATGACTTCCTGAATCCGAAAAAGTGGTTTTTGAATTTCCGTCTGTCTGTCTGTCTGTCTGTCTGTCTGTACCTCCAACTAGAGCCTAAACTATTTTACCTATTGAGCTGAAACTTGATATCTAGGGTTTTCATAGGGTTGCCCCGAGGGGTTTTTGGAATTGGATATCTACCCCTAAAATTAAGGGTAGTTTACTGAAGGGCAAAAAGAGAAAAAGTCGATTTTCTCAAAATCGGCTCTAACGATTTTGATTAAATTTCATATATGAACATAAATAAATATTACAAACAAAATGGCTACTCTCAATATTTCGGCAAAATCGTTTTAAGGGCTCCGGTCTGATGCATAAATTAACATTTTTTATAATAGCTCCGAAACTATTTGAGATATGAAATTACTTAGCATTACAAATATGTATATATATTTATAATACAAATATTTTATTCGAAACATATTTTTATAAAATCAATAACTTTCAATATATACGCAATTATATGAATTTTTTTTAACTTTTTGGACATTAAAGTTTAAGTATTACGACCGTAAAAAAAAAACTAACTTGAAATGTTGATGGATGTCGACGTCTCATGACCCCCCGAACCCTAAAAAATAGTCTTTGCAATGCCGTCTGTCTGTGTGTCTATAAAAACTTAAAATTAAGGGTAGTTTACTGAAGGACGAAAAGAGAAAAATTTGGTTTTCTCAAAATCTGCTTAAACGATTTTGATTAAAATTCGTATCTAGGCGTTGATTAAGATTATAAATAAACTGGCTATTTTCATTTTCCTATGAAAATGATTTTTAGGGTACATTACAGAAGCGTTAATTTCCGTATCTCCACAACTATTGGAGAAACTAAACAACTTATCATTGCAAAATTGTAGGACTATTAGAAATAAAAAAACTTTTATTTGACATATATTTTTATAAAAACATCAGTTTCTGAGATATTTGCAAATATATTAATACAATTTTGTGAGCTTTAGTTGTAAACATATACTACTTAAGTCTTAACGCAATAATACTCCAATGCCATAGAGTAATTAAATATGAGTAAGTATCTAAAAAAAGTATGTTATTTTTCCTTAAATCTCTTAGGAGAAATGTTTGCATAGCAATGATCTATCTCCATTTTAGACTCAATAGTCAATATTTACATTTTTTATTGGTCAAAATGTATAAATGAATAATTAAATATCAATGCGATGACTTGAAGATCTGCAACATCTTTTAAAATGTTAAAATTTTAACCAGAAATCGAAATTTTAATACGAAGTGTTGACCCTTGTGGAAGACATTAAACTGTTTGAAATGTTCTTAGGTGGACAAAGATGCGCCTCTTTTCTCATTGATTCTATATCATTGTATATTATTTTATGCGTGTTCTTATGTGGAGTGGTGATGATACAATGTACATTATTCCGTTCAGAAATCTTACGAGTTTATAGAAAGAGAGAGAAAGTCTGTGCGGTGTGCCGTACCATTTATTTTACTTTCTCTCTATCTTACAGGTAGAGAAAGTATTGTGATCGTCAAAAAAATCGAACTCGAGATTTTGATGAATTTTGACGTTTCATGACTTCCTGAATCCGAAAAAGTGGTTTTTGAATTTCCGTCTGTCTGTCTGTCTGTCTGTCTGTCTGTACCTCCAACTAGAGCCTAAACTATTTTACCGATTGAGCTGAAACTTGATATCTAGGGTTTTCATAGGGTTGCCCCGAGGGGTTTTTGGAATTGGATATCTACCCCTAAAATTAAGGGTAGTTTACTGAAGGGCAAAAAGAGAAAAAGTCGATTTTCTCAAAATCGGCTCTAATGATTTTGATTAAATTTCATTTATGAACATAAATAATTATTCCAAACAAAATGGCTACTCTCAATATTTCGGCAAAATCGTTTTAAGGGCTCCGGTCTGATGCGTAAATTTACATTTTTTATAATAGCTCCGAAACTATTTGAGATATGAAATTACTTAGCATTACAAATATGTATATATATTTATAATACAAATATTTTATTCGAAACATATTATTATAAAATCAATAACTTTCAATATATACGCAATTATATATATATTTTTAACTTTTTGGGCATTAAAGCTTAAGTATTGCGACCGTAAGAAAAACTAACCTGAAATGTTGATGGATGTCGACGTCTCATGACCCCCCGAACCCTAAAAAATAGTCTTTGCAATGCCGTCTGTCTGTGTGTCTATTAAAACTTAAAATTAAGGGTAGTTTACTGAATGGCAAAAAGAGAAAAAGTCGATTTTCTCAAAATCGGCTCTAACGATTTTGATTAAATTTCATTTATAAACATTAATAAATATTCCAAACAAAATGGCTACCCTCAATATTTCGGCAAAATGGCTTTAAGGGCTCCGGTCTGATGCGTCAATTAACATTTTTTTAAATAGCTCCGAAACTATTTGAGATATGAAATTACTTAGCATTACAAATATGTATATATATTTATAATACAGATATTTTATCCGAAACATATTTTTATAAAATCAATAACTTTCAATATATACGCAATTATATGAATTTTTTTAACTTTTTGGACATTAAAGTTTAAGTATTGCGACCGTAAAAAAAAAACTAACCTGAAATGTTGATGGATGTCGACGTCTCATGACCCCCCGAACCCTAAAAAATAGTCTTTGCAATGCCGTCTCTCTGTGTGTCTATAAAAACTTAAAATTAAGGGTAGTTTACTGAAGGACGAAAAGAGAAAAATTTGGTTTTCTCAAAATCTGCTTAAACGATTTTGATTAAAATTCGTATCTAGGCGTTGATTAAGATTATAAATAAACTGGCTATTTTCATTTTCCTATGAAAATGATTTTTAGGGTACATTACAGAAGCGTTAATTTCCGTATCTCCACAACTATTGGAGAAACTAAACAACTTATCACATCAAAATTGTAGGACTATTAGAAATAAAAAACTTTTATTTGACATATATTTTTATAAAAACAGCAGTTTCTGAGATATTTGCAAATATATTAATACAATTTTGTGAGCTTTAGTTGTAAACATATACTACTTAAGTCTTAACGCAATAATACTCCAATGCCATAGAGTAATTAAATATAAGTAAGTATCTAAAAAAAGTATGTTATTTTTCCTTAAATCTCTTAGGAGAAATGTTTGCATAGCAATGATCTATATCCATTTTAGACTCAATAGTCAATATTTACATTTTTTATTAGTCAAAATGTATAAATGAATAATTAAATATCAATGCGATGACTTGAAGATCTGCAACACCTTATAAAATGTTAAAATTTTAACCAGAAATCGAAATTTTAATACGAAGTGTTGACCCTTGTGGAAGACATTAAACTGTTTGAAATGTTCTAAGGTGGACAAAGATGCGCCTCTTTTCTCATTGATTCTATATCATTGTATATTATTTTATGCGTGTTCTTATGTGGAGTGGTGATGATACAATGTACATTATTCCGTTCAGAAATCTTACGAGTTTATAGAAAGAGAGAGAAAGTCTGTGCGGTGTGCCGTACCATTTATTTAATATAGTGTAATATTTAGTATTTAACATTTATGTAATATTGTTATTGTTCTATTCATAGAAAATATATTAATAAAATGCCCGTATAAACAATTACTCTTAGGTTTTGCATAAGTAGATTATACTAATCAATTTGGCTCCTGTTAGATAATATTTTTTTTTAATGTTGAGCTTAAAGTGATTATATACAAAGCCAATCGCTGTAAATGTGATTGCTAAGTTCATTTTATGGCACGTGTGGGTGTGCATTTATTTTATATAATATACCTATTTCAAAAAATGTAAAACTGAGTTTACACCTCTTAGAGACGCTTATGAAAGTCTATTACAAACATAATGGAAATAAAATTATTTCAACTCATTTTATATATCATTTAGATATAACATACATTTATACTCTTCTCGAATGAGAATGGCCCATCCTATTTCATATGACACTCCTTTATCGAACATATGTAGACCGGATTTTAGATAGTCCCTATTGTCCCTCTTTCTGTTCATCTCAAAATTGTCACTTTATCAAGGTTACATCATACAATTATCGCCACAACAGGTATATATCTGCTCGACACTTCTACAACTAGTTTTTATTTCAATTTTCCAAACAACTTTTTTTCACATGAACTGTTGTTTTGGTTTAGTTCAGATCTTTATGTGAATGATAGCATGAATCAATATGCATATGACTTACATATGTAAACATAATAATGAAACTAAACAAATTACCGGGTTTATAAATCGGTTTAATAAATGCCACCTAAGTAGATTTAGGTTGAAAAAAGCATTTAATAATTCACAAGATCTATGTTAAAATAAAAATTATGTATTTTTGCATATAATTTTGGGTTTAAAACGAGCATTTCTTCGAATGGAGAATATGGTGTATTAATTTTGGAATATAAATAGAGATATTCATGACTACTCTTACCATTTGCTTCCTTTAACTTCACTGCAAGATTTTTGAAGAATATTAGTAATAATTTAAGCTAAATACACTAGAGTTAGCAATTTGATATTTAGTTCGACTTTGGTAGGATGATATCTTAACGAGCTTAAAATGGGATGTATTTCCTAGGACGATTTCCATTACTTAATAGTTGATATAATCCCTTAAATAATTCAATTACAAATAAGTATTTAATAAATTGTTTTATCTAAAGTGTTTGTACTTCAACGTATAGTATAGAAATTACCACTTTTTATTCAATAAATGTGAATATGTGTGGCGTCATTGGCTATCTTCGAATCAATTGTAAATAATTCTTATTTAATATGATATTGTATATAAATACCTCATGTATATATTATTTATACTTAGTATGTATTATTTTCGTCAAATATCACTATAACTGTATTACGATTTTAGTAAAAAAATGTTTTGTAAGATTATATCTTATTAAAAATTGGTTGAAGCTTTATCTAACTTCTAGCTTAAATTTTACTTAAGAATTACGTTCTAAAATTATATATTATAGATTCTTGAAACAAAATTTTCATATTAGGTTCATATATAAGGCTTAAACCAATATAAAATCACACATTTTTGGAATCTTCGGGTTTGCACTCATGAAGTACTTTATAAATAATAAATACTGTCAGATTGACATCATAGACTACGTGAAAATTGGTGCCTGTAACTTCAAAATCAATAACCCTATAAAACTCGAATAATTTACATTATTCTCTGGAAAGTCTTTAGAGTGTAGGCCTTGGTCACGAGTTTTAGTTATACATTTATTACTAATTTTTTATTTTGATTTCATTTTTACATTTTGTCAGCCCAACAATATTTAAATCGCGTGATCCCAGGTTTGTGTTGTTAGAAAAGATATAATTCATTCATGACCTAAATTTACTTGGATGAAAGCTCAAAAAGTTACTAGAAATAGTCCCTAATATATCCCTACGTCAACAGCTGACATATATCACTTTGAATCACTATAATGAGAACAGATAGTAATATATGAATGTGATAGTTAACCACAGTGATTTTGTCTAATATTACTTATATATTTATTTGAGGTCAGACAGAAAAATTATTTATAGTTTTATTCCACTTAAAAAATATTATACACAGCTTTTCCACAAAAGTTCTAACGAAAATAGCTTTAAAATAGTGACCGACGAATTTAAATCATGTGGTTGAACATGACGGAAACAAGTTTTTTACAATGATGCACCCAAGTAGTTGATAAAAATATTTTATTCAGTTAAATATTTTGAATTTAATATAAAATAATCATAGAATAATTTATTATATTTATAAAAAAGACAAGTATTTTCTCTTTTCAAAGTAAATACGATGCCTTTATTAAAAGATATTGATGTATGAACTATATTACACATAGTCAATAACATTCCAAAACGAAGAAAAAGTACTTTTAATTATGTTTAAAATATTGTTTTGAGTTGGATAAAAAGAATTTATTAAAAAGTAATGTAATAGTATGAAAAAGCTTAAGTTTACGTTATTTTAAATGTAAAATATAACAGGTAATTAAAAAACTTAACATTTATCACAAAACAGTGATCTTTTACAAGTGCTCGCAACCCAAAACCTAGGCATATGAAGTTTGAACTGTCATCCAAGTAAAAACATATCATGAACGGACTCTATATAGTTCTTAAAGCTATTAGTATTGGCTTTTAATCATACAAGCAATTTGTTTTCTATCGAAAATCCTAGAAATAAAAAATGTCAAATCCAAGCTAAAAGAAATTTCATATTTAATAAAAATACAGCATACCACAGTTTAGCGCAACCAATCTGACGTATATCCTAAAAGTACATAGATTTACTCGACGTATTAGAGGTGACCTGGTGGTTTAGGGGTAAGGTGTCAGACCTCTGTGCTGAGGGTCCAGGGTTCAATCCTCGGTCCCGGCACAGATTTATCTGATTGCCAAACCCTTCCTTCACCTCTGACAAGACGTGTATTAATCACAACTTGTGAGTGTGAGGAATGCCAGGCCTTCACCGTGGTTCGGATTCCACGTTAAACTGTAGGTCCTCCATTTCATATCACATTCACCCTACCATTACACATTAGCGTAATTTCGTATAACTCGAACGGTTAGTAAGATGCGGTACTAATAATAATAACAATAATAATACTCGACGTAGGATCTCTACATGGTATTCAACAGTGTTTTCGGTGACCTGGTGGTCTAGGGGTAAGGTGTCAGACTTCTGTGCTAGGGGTCCGGGGTTTAATCCTCGGTCCCGGCACAGATTTATCTGATTGCCAAACCCTTCCTTCACCTCTGACAAGACGTGTATTAATCACAACTTGTGAATGTGAGGAATGCCAGGCCTCCACCGTGGTTCGGATTCCACGTTAAACTGTAGGTCCTCCATTTCATCTCACAATCACACTACTATTGCACATTAGCGTAAGTGCGTATAACCCAAACGGGTAGTAAGACGCGGTGCTAATAATAATAATAATAATAATAACAGTGTTTTGCATTATCTAATTTTTGTAGGAAGATTGCGGTGGGCTGGATTTGTACTCGCGACTTGAAACTCAATGCCTTGTGACATCAAATAAACAACTCGGGCTAGTCTGATAAAACTATTTATAATATTTATTGCTTTACAGCATCGACTGGATGATATCACAATAATCAGATAATCTGTGACTGAAAAAGTAAGTTAAGTAGGGCAAAAGGGTTGGTCTATAGCAGATGTTCTCAACCTATTTTCGTTCACGCAACACTACTGTACTATTTGTTGTGAGTCCTCGAATGTGAACGGGCAAGTTGGAAACATTACACGAGATTCAGGCATATGCATGCACCAGACTTATCTTAGTTGAACAGGAAATGTAAGTGTTTGTCCGATATTCAACCACAAATTTAACTTTAGTCTAAGAAACTAATATATTCTCATTAATTACTCAACTCTTATATTTTGATTCGTTAAATTATCTGGAATATAGATTTTTTAAGCTTTTGGACACATTTTTCTTATTTATTTCTAAAAACGAGGCTAGTATTGAATTTAATTATTTTTTGTACCTTTGTATCAATAATTTGTACTAACAATTTGTAGGAACAATTTTGCCACGCCTAGTGTATCTTACAGCACACCCTTTAAGAACCAATGGCCTCTATAGGTTTACTGACACACAAATATTAACGAGCAATTTTTGACGATTATTTGAATTCTTAGCTATGTTGAAAAATCCATAAATATAGTTTATGTGAAGAATAAGATGAGGTTAAACAAAATCAAATAGAATACCACGCACGAAAAGTGACAGTAGCGTGATTCTCAAGAGAAGCTATTTAAGGTGGGGTGCTAGTGAGCGTGAGCTTAGGGCAGTATTTTCAAAGTTTTATGGCATAAACATTTTTTTGGCCAAAATAAATCAAATATTTCTTCTACAGAGTCATAGAGTTTAGTTTTCCGTACATGCTTATATCAACAGTTCTTTAATATCTATCATTATTATTATTATTATTATTATTATTATTATTATTATTATTATTATTATTATTATTATTATTATTATTATTATTATTATTAGCACCGCATCTTACTACCCGTTCGGGTTATACGCACTTACGCTAATGTGCAATGGTAGGGTGATTGTGAGATGAAATGGAGGACCTACAGTTTAACGTGGAATCCGAACCATGGTGGAGGCCTGGCATTCCTCACATTCACAGGTTGTGATTAATACACATCTTGTCAGAGGTGAAGGAAGGGTTTGGCATTCAGATACATTTGTGCCGGGACCAAGGATTGAACCCCGGACCCCTAGCACAGAAGTCTGACACCTTACCCCTAGACCACCAGGTCACCTTAATATCTATCAAGGGTGTCCTGGAATTTAGTGACAACTTTTTCTCTGCATTTAAAAAGTTTGTCACCAAATGCCGCTATGCTCATGAGAGATATTAAAGAACTGTTGCGATTAGCATGTGCAGAAAACATAACTCTATGTTTCTATAGAAGAAATATTTGATTTATTTTGGCCAAAAAATGTTAATGCTATAAAAACTGCAAAATTAATGCACCAAACTGGCGCTCACTAGCACCTAGCCTTAAATGAATTGAAGAGATTTAAAAAATATAGAGATATGACTAAAGAAGGTTTAAACGCCCAAATTGATATGACACAAAGATATACGCAACAGAGCAGAAAAGCTATTGAGAAATTAACTTTATTTAAATATTAGGGAGTCAGAATCATAGCCCGAATATATATTTATTATGAGTATATTAATTAGGGTCACTCAATATTGTTTATATAAATGTATAAGTTTAACTAAAATTTTTATTTTATTTAAAGACACATTTTCACTTTTCACATACGGGGATATTTAAAAAAAATCCTAATAAACCCAATATAAATTCATAACGTTAGGTAAGTTATCAAATGTGTTAGTATCATGGTTTTACTTGGCTTTCTGCTGAGAGTGAGGTTGAGGTTTGAATTAAGATTATTCAAGATGATGTATTTTTCTTTAAAATCCCAACTTGTCTCTCCGCCAATGCAGGTACATTTTCTCTAAATTCTAATGTAGCTATCGTTTCCCCATCAGATTATTAAAATATCCCTCATCTCCCTAACTGGATGAATTTATTAATTATTCTAATATGCAACAAATGAGTAAAAGCGATGGAAAGTAATTGCTTTTTCACTGTGAGGTTCGGAGTCAAAGGGGGTGAAAGACTATTTAGGAAAAACCACTCTCTTTACACCCGGAAGAGATTCAAACCCCGAATCAATGATTACCAACAACATTATGAGAACGAGTACTGACACACCATATTCAAATAATTTGTTTAAATTTTTATATATATTTAATGCAAATTTATCAAGGAGTAGTACTAATCTTTTAGTTGAAGTGCATATATTATAGCTATCGATGAATAATTGCTGTAAAATAAAGTGACATAAAGCATTTTCTTGACAAACCATCTTGTAATAAAAAAATATATGAAAATAACTTCTGTGTCAAATTTATTTATCAGTATTATTTTGGTATCTCATTAAGGATAAATTTGAACTATATTTTTAATACGTTTGATGTCACCTAAAGGAGAAAATCAGCAACAACGAAACAATTTAGCATCTAATCTAACCTAATTTTTCAGGTCCAAGTGAAGGAATATATATATATATATATTAATATAGTAAAATTCTATATCTGTACATTCGATTTTCTGTTTGTCTGTTGCTAAACTCATAAAGTACTTATCAGATCGAAACAGGACTTCTTTTGTTGTAATCCTTAATTTTCAGAAAAAGCTAAGTTATATATCATCAAGCTATCCCAACAGTGTTGAAAAACGACTCTTAGGATGAATATGTTTGCGTCTTAAATCTGTAACAATTCAATTAAATTAACTTCAAATGTAAACATTTCTATATACGTTTCCTTGGCAACGAGGTGTTTTGAAAGATCTTCAAACCAAATCTAAAGATCCTTGGTAGCGAGTGTTTTGGGATGGAAACTAGCATCCTGCTTGTTTTTAAAAATAATTTTTGTCTGTCTGTTTTTCTGTTTGCTTGTTGCTCGGTCATGCCAAAAGTACTCTATTGTTTGTGCTGAAATTTTTCATGGTTATAGCTTGGATATCCAATTAACGTATCTACTATAATGTTATATATTACAATCCAATAAAATATTTGTTTTGTAAAAGTCTATTCTTTTTTAAACCACGTGATCAATCCTTTTATTCTTCTATTGAATATATAATTAATTTCTTCTATCTTAATTTATTGCCAAATAAACTGCAAACTAAAGTGTTTATAGAATACATTTCACTCTTGAATCCATTAAGAAACTTTATTTTGTCTTGGTCGTTTTGTGTTCACATTAATAGACGGATCTTATTAAATTCCTTTGTGACTTATGGTATCATCAAAGTACATACAAGCAAATAATAATTATAGACTCGAGAAGTAAAATAATGCAAGCCATTAAGAGAAACGTCACTACGAAATTAAATTGTATAAGTCGATTTAGTTCCTTCCAATTTGATCAAAGAAAGTTGATCATTTTACGAATATATCAAAATGTATAATCGTTATTAATGTACCGGTTTTTTATACCATGTGGGATGAATTAGCCTGAACAATATTATATTTATACATTTTAAAATTGTAACTAAAACAAAATGTTTACACGTAGAAACAATTAAAGCCTGCTCTGGTGCAGTGGGTTTGCAAATCAAACGATCTGAACCGAAACTTTAGTTAATCTTTGTATCGAAATAAATGCCACTCTACTCTAATGAAAACGATCAATCCCCTCTACCACAGTCGATTGAGTATGTGGTCGACTTCTCATCACTGCCTTCTAATGTCTATCGATAGTAGTTGTCTTTCCTGCGACCTAGTAGGCCACGTCGCTGTCAGAGAGCGAGCTAAAGGTAAACCTCAAGGGATGTAGGTTACAAGCATGACATATTCGCTCGGAGGAAAAACAGTACAGTCACCCAATATTTGATGCAGTGTTACACACCGTCTAATGCCACCTACACAAATTAGCCTAGGTCCAGAGGATGAAAAGGAATTCACTAGAATCTGTATGGAGAGAGGATGTAATATCACAATATAGAAATAAAACGTGCCAACAAATTTCAAATTTGGTATGCCAGCGTCATGATACATCAGTGTGTATATTCCATACATGTGCTGGAGTGGTTAGCAAGATTAACTAAGAATATGAAGGAACCTGCCGGGATTAGAACTCAAATCTTCTCGCTACCAAAGAAACCACATCAGAAGAGATTGACTTCAACCCCAAGTTCCTATCGATTAAGAATTTAAATTTATTGCTTGTGGACAACTTTAAGATATTTGGATTCTAGTCCGACTGTGATGGAAGCCTTTATTGGGAGAAAAATCATTCTAGATGTGAATTATTTGGGGGGTGGTACCTACTATAAAAGTGCTTCTCAAAATGTTACTGACCTTATTTGCCTTAGAAATTGGTTGTATGAAATAATTATTCTATAAATATCCTTCTTGGTGAAATGTTACGTGATTCAGTGTTAAGGTTGATGTATTCTGTTAGGTTAAATTATGTATTCAGAAACCTCTCACAGTTTGTTTTTAGGAGCAATCGCTATGTAATAGCCTTTGTAGTGTGAGGTTTAGCTTCGTATTTAACCGGTTCACGTCTAAATGCTTTTATAAATTATTACTTATTGCTGTCCTTTGTACCATTTTTACATTTCCACCATTGGGTTGCACTTAGTTTGGCTGCCAGTGTAGCAAAGCGAAAGAGGGGTTGTAGGTTGGCGTACTGGGGTGAAGGGAAGTCAGTAAACCCTAAGGTAGCCTTTACCACCCTCTACCGCTCCTTTTTTCAAGGTGACACATCGCTTCAGCCTGGGACAACTTATCCCAAACGTCCTTGCGATTTCTACCTTCCATTAGAGACTTGCCACAAAACGCCTCAGCAAATTTAGTTGCCTTTCAAGATGGAAAGTCCCTTGTTTATTTTTCCTGGCACAATTTAATAGAAGAAAAGTGACTGCTGGGTGGAGTTCAATACTTCATATGATCAAGTAACGCATCTACCTGTTAAACTAACGGTCCCACGTTCAGTTCTTGGAATGAAACCAACAATATATTTTTTGTTGTTGTAAAATTGAGATTTCCTCACTTACAGTCGCTTCATAAAATGGAAATTAAATATAGTTAGTAAGAAGTCTTCCCAAGGATCTTTGTTTAGTGTCAAGGTGAGTTCTTAGCTAATACTTTAATTGTTGACTATAGATAGTGTACGTTAATGTTATAGTAGTGACCATTAGGTTACAGTAGAAGGTGGATTAGAACCAAATTCATCATAATTAAGAGTGTTGAGAGATAGATACTTCAGTGTGTAAAAACATCTCTGTTCCCCCAAATATAATCAAATAAAGCAAAATAATATACACCCTTGCTTTCAAACGCCATTTGATAAGACATTTATTTTGATGTTTTTAATTTTTAATTTATTTATTTGGGGTTTGAGGTTTAAGGTATCTTGCACTTACTGGACCAAGTGATTATGCGAAAAAACAATTTATAAATTATCCTGGCTATTTTAATTATTTTAACTTTAAAAAAGACACAACAACATTGTTAGGCTGCTGCTGACAAACATTTGTTTGGGAAAAAGTCAAACATTGACCGAATTTAATAGGCCTTGGCTTATAATTTAAACCATAAGGGAATCAACAAAGATAGGCTTGTCACCTATTTGAGTTGAAGGGAAAATACAATAAAATACCGACCATAGAGAGTCGTTATTTTCTTATAATTGTACTACAAACGATTTTTACACTTAACAAGATATAAATTAGATATATTTTTATATAATTGATATGACTACTGTGCTTCCTATGTGTGCTTTATCTATATAGGAAGATTACTTTACATGACCAATATCAAGCTTACCCAATGACTGAGCTCCTATTAACCTTCACCAATGGGTAATTGGACAGGGGCGTAAGTCTAGTATTGTACAGTTAACCAGTGACGTAGACATCAATAAATGAGCCTAGGCCACAGAGAAGGAAAGAACAGATCCACAGTCGCTAGGTTAAACGTGTTGCGCTCCTTTTCGAGGCTTTACTCCCTCAACGTTGGGATCGCTAGCTGCGGTCCCCGGTGACTACATCGCAATCAAGTGAGCATTTTTTAAACCACTCACTTTAAACTCAAATTTACTAGAAGGCAGATACAAAATATGAGCTCCTCGATTCAACCAGTCGGCTTGTCTGTGGCCTAGGCTGAAAGCAATGAGGTTCTTTTATTCTTAATAATTTCCTAGCATTTATTTAAACAAATGAGGGAACATTTATTCTAAGCTTCACCGTCCTCATTCCCATCCCAAATACGGCTAGCCCGAATTGTCATGAATACGTGAAGCACGAGAAAAACCCTACATACCTAACCTTAGCGCATGGAGTTGTGTTATTTGGGTAAGACAAACCCATGCCCAAATAATATGTTTATTTAAAAACTTTTCCTTAAAATCAGACAGTCTCAAGACATTGACCTGATTGCCTCTACAATATTTACTTTCTCTCTATCTTACAGGTAGAGAAAGTATGGTGATCGTCAAAAAATTCGAACTCGAGATTTTGATGAATTTTGACGTTTCATGACTTCCTGAATCCGAAAAAGTGGTTTTTGAATTTCCGTCTGTCTGTCTATCTGTCTGTACCTCCAACTAGAGCCTAAACTATTTTACCGATTGAGCTGAAACTTGATATCTAGGGTTTTCATAGGGTTGCCCCGAGGGGTTTTTGGAATTGGATATCTACCCCTAAAATTAAGGGTAGTTAACTGAAGGGAAAAAAGAGAAAAAGGCGATTTACTCAAAATCGGCTCTAACGATTTTGATTAAATTTCATTTATGACCATTAATAAATATTACAAACAAAATGGCTACTCTCAATATTCGGCAAAATCGATTTAAGGGCTCCGGTCTGATGCGTAAATTAACATTTTTTATAATAGCTCCGAAAATATTTGAGATATGAAATAACTTAGCATTAAAAATATATATATATATATTTATAATACAAATATTTTATCCGAAACATATTTTTATAAAATCAATAATTTTCAATCTATACGCAATTATATATATACTTTTAACTTTTTGGACATTAAAGCTCAAGTATTGCGATCGTAAAAAAAAACTAACCTGAAATGTTGATGGATGTCGACGTCTCATGACCCCTCGAACCCTAAAAAACAGTCTTTGCAATGCCGTCTGTCTGTGTGTCTATTAAAACTTAAAATTAAGGGTAGTTTACCGAAGAGCAAAAGAGAAAAAGTCGATTTTCTCAAAATTGGCTCTAACGATTTTGATTAAATTTCATTTATAAACATTAATAAATATTACAAACAAAATGGCTACTCTCAATATTTCGGCAAAATCGATTTAAGGGCTCCGGTCTGATGGGTAAATTAACATTTTTTATAATAGCTCCGAAACTATTTGAGATATGAAATTACTTAGCATTACAAATATGTATATATATTTATAATACAGATATTTTATCCGAAACATATTTTTATAAAATCAATAACTTTCAATCTATACGCAATTATATGAATTTTTTAACTTTTTGGACATTAAAGTTTAAGTATTGCGACCGTAAAAAAAAACTAACCTGAAATGTTGATGGATGTCGACGTCTCATGACCCCCCGAACCCTAAAAAATAGTCTTTGCAATGCCGTCTGTCTGTGTGTCTATAAAAACTTAAAATTAAGGGTAGTTTACTGAAGGGCGAAAAGAGAAAAATTTGGTTTTCTCAAAATCTGCTCAAACGATTTTGATTAAAATTCGTATCTAGGCGTTGATTAAGATTATAAGTAAACTGGCTATTTTCATTTTCCTATGAAAATGATTTTTAGGGTACATTACAGAAGCGTTAATTTCCGTATCTCCACAACTATTGGAGAAACTAAACAACTTATCATTGCAAAATTGTAGGCCTATTAGAAATAAAAAACTTTTATTTGACATATATTTTTATAAAAGCAGCAGTTTCTGAGATATTTGCAAATATATTAATACAATTTTGTGAGCTTTAGTTGTAAACATATACTACTTAAGTCTTAACGCAATAATTCTCCAATGCCATAGAGTAATTAAATATAAGTATCTAAAAAGTATGTTATTTTTCCTTAAATCTCTTAGGAAAAATGTTTGCATAGCAATGATCTATCTCCATTTTAGACTCAATAGTCAATACTTACATTTTTTATTGGTTAAAATGTATAAATGAATAATTAAATATCAATGCGATGACTTGAAAATCTGCAACACCATATAAAATGTTAAAATTTTAACCAGAAATCGAAATTTTAATACGAAGTGTTGACCCTGGTGGAAGACATTAAACTGTTTGAAATGCTCTTAGGTGGACAAAGATGCGCCTCTTTTCTCATTGATTATATATCATTGTATATTATTTTATGCGTGTTCTTACGTGGAGTGGTGATGATACAATGTACATTATTCCGTTCAGAAATCTTACGAGTTTATAGAAAGAGAGAGAAAGTCTGTGCGGTGCGCCGTACCATATATTTTACTTTCTCTCTTTCTTACAGGTAGAGAAAGTATGGTGATCGTCAAAAAAATTGAACTCGAGATTTTGATGAATTTTGACGTTTCATGACTTCCTGAATCCGAAAAAGTGGTTTTTGAATTTCCGTCTGTCTGTCTGTCTGTCTGTCTGTACCTCCAACTAGAGCCTAAACTATTTTACCGATTGAGCTGAAACTTGATATCTAGGGTTTTCATAGGGTTGCCCCAAGGGGTTTTTGGAATTGGATATCTACCCCTAAAATTAAGGGTAGTTTACTGAAGGGAAAAAAGAGAAAAAGTTGATTTTCTCAAAATAGGCTCTAACGATTTTGATTAAATTTAATTTATAAACATTAATAAATATTCCAAACAAAATGGCTACTATCAATATTTCGACAAAATGGCATTAAGGGCTCCGGTCTGATGCGTAAATTAACATTTTTTATAATAGCTCCGAAACTATTTGAGATATGAAATTACTTAGCATTACATATATGTATATATATATTTATAATACAAATATTTTATTCGAACCATATTTTTATAAAATCAATAATTTTCAAACTATACGCCATTATATATATATTTTTAGCTTTTTGGACATTCAAGCTTAAGTATTGCGATCGTAAAAAAAACTAACCTGAAATGTTGATGGATTTCGACGTCTCATGACCCCCCGAACCCTAAAAAATAGTCTTTGCAATGCCGTCTGTCTGTGTGTCTATTAAATCTTAAAATTAAGGGTAGTTTATTGAAGGGCAAAAAGAGAAAAAGTCGATTTTCTCAAAATCGGCTATAACGATTTTGGTTAAATTTCATTTATAAACAGTAATAAATATTCCAAACAAAATGGCTACCCTCAATATTTCGGCCAAATGGCTTTAAGGGCTCCGGTCTGATGCGTCAATTAACATTTTTTTAAATAGCTCCGAAACTATTTGAGATATGAAATTACTTAGCATTACAAATATGTATATATATTTATAATACAGATATTTTATCCGAAACATATTTTTATAAAATCAATAACTTTCAATCTATACGCAATTATATGAATTTTTTAACTTTTTGGACATTAAAGTTTAAGTATTGCGACCGTAAAAAAAAACTAACCTGAAATGTTGATGGATGTCGACGTCTCATGACCCCCCGAACCCTAAAAAATAGTCTTTGCAATGCCGTCTGTCTGTGTGTCTATAAAACCTTAAAAAAAGGGTAGTTTACTGAAGGGCGAAAAGAGAAAAATTTGGTTTTCTCAAAATCTGCTCAAATGATTTTGATTAAAATTCGTATCTAGGCGTTGATTAAGATTATATATAAACTGGATATTTTCATTTTCCTATGAAAATGATTTTTATGGTACATTACAGAAGCGTTAATTTCCGTATCTCCACAACTATTGGAGAAACTAAACAACTTATCATTGCAAAATTGTAGGACTATTAGAAATAAAAAACTTTTATTTGATATATATTTTTATAAAAGCAACAGTTTCTGAGATATTTGCAAATATATTAATACAATTTTGTGAGCTTTAGTTGTAAATATATACTACTTAAGTCTTAACGGAATAATTCTCCAATGCCATAGAGTAATTAAATATAAGTAAGTATCTAAAAAAGTATGTTATTTTTCCTTAAATCTCTTAGGAGAAATGTTTGCATAGCAATGATCTATCTCCATTTTTAACTCAATAGTCAATATTTACATTTTTTATTCGTCAAAATGTATAAATGAATAATTAAATATCAATGTGATGACTTGAAGATCTGCAACACCTTATAAAATGTTAAAATTTTAACCAGAAATTGAAATTTTAATACGAAGTGTTGACCCTTTTGGAAGACATTAAACTGTTTGAAATGCTCTTAGGTGGACAAAGATGCGCCTCTTTTCTCATTGATTATATATCATTGTATATTATTTTATGCGTGTTCTTATGTGGAGTGGTGATGATACAATGTACATTATTCCGTTCAGAAATCTTACGAGTTTATAGAAAGAGAGAGAAAGTCTGTGCGGTGCGCCGTACCATTTATTTATATGATAATTGTCATCATTATACAGCAGCTAAATACAAAACACAAAATATACTAATACCAAATATATTCTTTACATGGGCATCATAAGATAACGTTCCTGTCAACTTAGATTAAAAACAAATATTAACAGAGGCAAATAAATGTATTAAACTTTGATTTAAATGCTAAAAGAACATTAAATATATAATAAATGAAAAACATTATACAATATATAAATGGGAAATTTTCCCCTCGTCCCTTTTTTAGCATGGACTAAGCGCCACTCACTCTGAAAATGTCAATACATATTTTTTTTACGTATTTCATCAAACGAACTGTCTACTGCCAAAAAAACATGTCATGTGTTTTTAAACATTGAGAGGAAGTGACATTTTGCTTCAAGAGTTATTTACTGGTTACGTTGTAAGCACTCCCTTTTAACAGTTTGGTGCATTTTAGTTTTTGACAGGCATAAAAATTAGGGGTGAGTTTGTGAAAGTTAAGTAGCACACTATTTTTTTCAAAAAATGTTTTCGTTGTACTTATTGGATAGCCCATTACCAAACGTATTGATTTAAAAGGTTGGGTGGGGTTAACGACACTTTTTAAGGACAACTTACCAAAAATACCTCTTCAGAGAAATAGATCAATCATTTTCATCTCTTTAAGAGATTTTAAAATGTCTATATTCTCCAATACGTGAATTTGTGTTTCGAACCTAGTGGATTGAAAGGTTTTATTAATATTGACTAAGATACATCACTCTTTTAAAACTTTAATGTTTTAATAAAGAAATAATATTCCAAGTAAGACATGGTATGTCTGCTTTCTTCAAATACGAATGTTTTCTTGTGATTTAGTTTTGGTGGAACCAAGGCCGTAGTCAAGGGGAGGGTTTGGGGTTCAAATCCCACCCCCAAAAAATTTTATTAACAAAAAATATATAGCTTTATTTATGGTTCAAACAATATCAAAATTAAGGTTCAAGTACAAATTAGGGGGTTGTGTTGCCATAAAAACACTTCAGAGAGCTTCTAGAACTGTTTAGAATTTTGAATTTGACCTAGCCTCCAACAGTATATCGCCATAAATATGGGGGATGTGCCCACAAAACCCCCCCTGAAATCATTGGCTGGTTACGGCCTTGGGTAGAACGTCCTTAATCCCATTCTCACTATATGCATTCCAATCACACTAAATGGGTAGAACTACTTCAGTGCTCACGTGGTCTAAGGCATCATTTTCATAATACATTTCACAGTCAGAAGATCAAGCTTCCAATCCAGGTCAGTTGTTTTGAAGGAACAACTTAATATATCAGGAATGACGAAAGTAAAACTAGGCGGTAACGTGACCAACCACATGTGCGTTAATTATGCTCATCATCGTGTTTTATTACCTGTCCGGGCTACCTTATTATTTACATTAGTGGGATATGTGTGAACAAGATAGAGTAACAGTATTCATAAATTAGTTCCATCATTAATTTAAACTATGTTGTTTACATATTTTGACTCGAAAGATGGTCTAATTCATTAAAAATACTTTGTTTCGAATCTCGGTGGGAACATAATTTAGTACCTACGTGATAGTAAATAAACTGGAGGACAGGTTGTTTAACAATATACAGTCACCCCCTCTTCCCCGTAATGTAGGCCTAAATTGTCAGGAGGGGCTGCGGCCGAGGATGTGTTAAGTGACCTGCTTCTGATTGTGTGGGTTCGTAATTGACGCCCGGCTTGGGTTTTTATAGTTCTTATTTGTACTATGTCTCTTACAAAACGTGATGTTGATAAGAAACATTAAAAGGTATGAAATAACTTAATGGAATTATTTAGGAGCTCGTGATAGAACGAAGTATTGGAAGGAATACTTAACCAATGGACTGACTGATCTCTAGATGATCCTACACGGTTTATGAACCTCGGCACGATAGCCCTCCAATACACGTATTGATGATCCGGCGTCCTAATCCGCATAGCCTCAAAAACGGGCAGAGTGACCCCCTAGACTCGACTCAGCCCTGTTAGCCGGGATACACTACTGTTTATTCTGCCTTTTGGCCTGATTTACCGTGAGGAATGCTGACACTGTTTATGTTGTCAGCGCTTATCTTCTATTTGTTTACAAGCTAATCACAACACCTTGCAATACTCGTTTTGCCATTCACAATCCAGAGCACAACAATATTAAACAAACACGCCTCAATCTAGGCAGTGTTGATTACAATTTTAAAAATAAATATTCTCAGAAGACAGTAGAAAATTATATAATTTTTATTTGTCTGGAGTCCAAAATTTAATCACGTCTTTGTTTTTAATTTAGGAGGTGAATGATTAAAGGTAATAGTATTTTTAAAGAATTTTTAATATACGTTGTTTAAAAATATATTAATATAACGATATTATACATTTGAATAAACACCATACTTTGATTAAGCCTTCTTCTATTTAAAAATTTAGTTCAACTTATGAAGGAAATGGGACTCTATTTCTCCCAATTTGATTAATCTAGTAACTATAAAATGCACTTAATAGTGTTTCCTAAGAATACAGGATTTTGGGCTTGTGAAAATAAAAGTACTGGCTTTTGTGGCCGATTTAGTACTGGTATGGGAAACAAAATATGAATTAAAAAAATCAGATTCTGCATTAATAGAGTGGGATTAGTAATTAATAAAAAAGTTTATAAAGATAGAACAAGGAGAAAATGTAGCCTTAGCAGTTGGAGAAATGAGGTTTGAGAAAGTTAGGTTCTTCAAGTACCTTGTAACTACAGTAAATGAAAAATAATAACACCATGGAAGAGTAGATACAAGCTGCAAATATAGGTTTATATGCCTTAAATAAAATTTCCAATACAAGGATTGTGTCTAGAAGAACTAAAATTAGAGTATAACAAACAATATTAGGACCAGTGCTACTCTACTGATTTGAACTGTAGACGGTAAGCAAGAAGATGAAGAAGAATCGTTTAGAATTTGAAAATAAAGTATCGAGGAAAAGAAAATGGGGAAATCAGAATTAGGAAAAGTGTTAAGCTACATGATCTATTTAAGTAAGCAGAAATAACAGCAATAATGAGAATCCAAAGTCTTGAGTGGTTGGGGTATGTATTGAGAAGGGAGAAGGCAATTATAAACAAGGAGTAAATAGGAAAACCAGAGGTAAGAATGGAAATGGGGATACCAAAGCTAATATGGGGTGATGGAGTAAGGAGGGAACTAGAGTACTGGTTGTAGGTAAGACTAGTGGTGTTTACAGGACAGCGTGGAAAAGGCTAAAGCCAAGGCTATGAACTGACTGCGGTTTAAATGTCCAGCTAGGTAGAGGTAAATTTCAACTTATGAATTAAACATTTCAAGAGATACACGTAATTTGAATATATCTTCAATATTCCAACACAGCCCAATTTTAGTAGGAAGGGCATTTTATGCCAAAATTAATAACATTTTACTATAATATTAGTATTGTAATATAGGTGTTGAAATTATCATAATAAGTGAAGATAAAGAGCAAATTTGTTAAATTTGTAATATATAAAAGTATAACTAATAACTTTTCTAGTCTGTTAGATAAGGACCTTCCTATAATATTGGACTGTAAATTAGCTCAACAATGGTCTAGCTAGAACGTTAAAGGGGTGATATTCAAACTGGTTAGATATATTTGGCCTTTTAATATTAAATAAATTTGGATAGCACTAGATTTTAATTCGATTTGAAACTGTCAATATAGTTCATTAACAGAGAGTTTGACTCTTTTTATTAGTAGTTCAAGATAGGTATGTTGCCTTAATGTGTTGTCACATTCTTTCTTTATAGGAATTTTGGATATTGTGCGATTGTGTTATATTTACTCTCATACTTTCTAGTCACTTGAATTAAAATAAATTAATAACCTTTGTGATAGAAGTTTTATTTTAGTGCTGCGCATAGGTCTATAGATTTTTAGCACTGTGACTTATTAACTGTTTAGGCTATAAGCACTCATGTGTCGACGTTCACTGGAGATAAACCATTCTGCATCGGCGAGGAATTGAATTAAATTTGAGATACATTTAATCTAGTTTACAGTAGCAGGGACGTAATAGTGGGAATCCCGGTAAAATGTAGTAATCCTGATTCTTCATACAAGGAAATCAAGGCGTCCCACACGAAGACGAGTACATTTACTCTAAATTTTACCAAATTCATACTTACCCTTCGCGTTATTATAACACTTTATATGTGAACTGATTCTCAGTACTCGTCTAAGCTATCCACGTATTTACAATAATGAGGTACGGACATAGATGATAAAATGTAAAGAGTGTTCATCCATCTGATTGGTATTCAAACCTTTAAATCCACGTCACCAGAAAATTTGATGACAGGATACGACTTTTTAAATGTTCCCGAAGTTTTGGACGTTAAAATACTTAATATAATCAATATGACGTCTAACACATCTCTTTTTCTATTGCAAATTAGCACATTTATAGGCGCATTACTTCTAAAAATTGTCCAATTATATCCCATGGAAAAAGGGAGATGTCCACCCCACATATTACATCGAGTTGCTCCTAGAATATGAAATTTACCGAGTTTCAAAGATAGAAAAAAAAGGATTGAAGTAGTCAGTCTGATAAAAAAAAAAAAAAGTCGATTGAGGAGGAGTGAGAGAAAGATAGGGAAGCGAGTGGGGTGTAGAGGGGTTCGTCCATTCACTATTCAGTGTATTAGAGGTGGAGAGAAGACGATGGCATCTGAGGCCTTCCGCCCTTACAACCCCACCACCCTTACCCTTCTCTTTTAAACAGCGAGTTTGTATTCGAGTCCCGACGCCGGGTGAGGCCAGTACCGCAAAGTTACCATGGTTTGCATGTTAAGTAGACTCTCATGACGGTCGGGCGGACAGGGAGGAAGGGACACACCCTTGTTGGCTATTTCTCTGTACGACTCATTGCTTAGATACAGGGGAAGAAGGTGATATCTTTATATATCTTTAGAGGTCAGCGGACACATGATGTAATTTCATGAGATACTAAACCTTGGCTTACTTCACATGTTTTAGTTAGGACCATTATGAATATAAAAATAGGCTTAGACAAGGTTGGATTCTTGGTTAGTATGCCTGACTGTGATCTCAGCAGCTCCTCGATCTTGATTGGGTGCAATGAAAGTGGTTTTTGTACCTTATTTTTTGACAGACTCCTACTTCTTGTCATGGCTATCCTTATTTAATTACACTTGTTGTGTAGGAATGATGAAAGTATAACTTAAAGGAAATGCCTACACATTCGTGCAGATAAAATGTGGGAAACCATTGCTGTTAGTCATTTTGAAAAGGCCAAGTTTTTCTACAAAATTTAACCTATTTTTCCATATTTCAATACATTCCATACTAACGTGGCGATTATCGAAGCATCTAAATAAGCCTATTATATGTGTGAGCATTACTTTAAAAAATAGTACATATCTGGAAATAAAGCTTTTTAAAAATGATGCCTAATTTTGGTTGTAAAATTATCATTTGTGAAAATATGGTATTTTCTGAATGACCAGTTAGTTTAGGAAAAAGCAACCACTGTAAATTTGTAGGGATACTCCCTTAACATTCCACCACCGGTAAATGAGAATACATTGTATTTTATTCCCCGCACCTACATTTGCGGACGTTTTTATACTACAGTGGTCTTTAAAACACCTTGCAGGTGAGTATTGTTTTCACTTTTATCTACTTCTTGAATTAGGTAGCGGGGTTTTTGTGCCTGCCACCAACCTCATAAACTAAATCGTTACTCATATCTTTGGAAATAAGAGGCTATTCTTCTTTATAGATTTTGTTTTATCCTTCCTACTGTTAAATATATGTACATTGTACAGTTATTATTACTAACCATTTAAAAAAATTTTGCAGAAAGTTATTTGACAGAGTGTAGCGAGCCCTTCATAACTCTAATTGTTCCGCGATTATTGACAAATTACCACCTAAACGAGATTTGAAAGAATGAGTATTTTTAACATAAATCAAAATACGTATGTGTATGGTTTAGCGATATGGTAATATGTTTTAGCTTTCAATATGGTAGAATCTCAAAAAGGGATTGGTTTGGAATTTAATTCCAAGTGATTTTAATTTAAAGTTTCAAGCAATAAACATCTGTCATATTTTTGTTTAATTTTGACATTTATTTCGAGAATGGCGTCTTAAACCACGTAAATAATAAATTTAATAAAATAAAATATAAATTATACATTGGTTTTTAGTCTTAATTGATAACCAAATATAAAAATCAACTTTAAAATCAAAGAAGTAATTATTGAAAATATTTCAATTTGAAATCCAAATAAAAATGTTACGACTGTTATAATGGTAAGAACATTATGTCATTCCTATCATGACGTACCTAGTTTTATTATTAGTATCTATATTGTATTTTTCTAATGTGCGTTTTTTAACATAATTCACACAATTTTTTAATTATTAATCTTTTTAATCCACCTTATTCATATAAATAAAATAAAACTAGGGAATTGTGCCGAAAATTATGCAATTAATGTTAAAGTTTTTCTAGAGTATTATTCCAGAGAGTTTTAAATAAATAATAACTGTACAGATGTGATCAGGTAATAAAAATTAATAAAATTTACACAATGATACATACATTATTTATAACTATGAGGGTGAAAAACAAATACACTTTTCAACTAAACAGAGTAACATACATGGATAATTGCACATTAAATTAAAACTTTATTGTAAACCATATTTTTTTTGAGGAATCCCTTGTGTGCAGGTAGTTGCCCATGACCTGTGGTAGGTTAAATTTTTATGTGTATATCTTGAGCTAAAGAAACATGGTTTAATGCAATATGTAAGTGAACACTCATCGAGATACATAGATAGTTGCTCAGTTTTATTTGAATGTCTGACCTTGGGACTTGTTGATAATCATTGATAAGGCTAATCAAACAAGGAACTGCTTTCGTTTAAAGATAAATGGAAGATTGTTATCTGTGGAATTGAGCTCAATCCTGTGGAGGTTTAATGTCTGTCTCCAAATTGAGCTGTTATAACTTTTAGGTTAAATTAATATCAGTACATTGTCTGGACCACCATGGGAACTTCATTTACCAATCTGTGGCCTTAATTCATGTTTCGAATCAACATGACAGTAGTTGTACCTTTTTTTTAGCTGTGAGTGAGAAGTTGGCATACACGATAGTGTTACTGCGTGAAGGTATTCTAAAAGTACATATTCTGTTTCTTCGCTCGATGATGAGATAGCGTGAAATTAATTAATACAAGAGAAGTAGTCACCAGGATCGGTGTCCACGTGGTCCAATGCGCTACTTTGGCAATAGACTAGACTGCTGGTGATGGGGAGATTGTAGTTCGATCCCGGTAGGGTGTACTGATGGTGGTTTTCCTTAAATAGTGTTCTACTTTCTCCATATAAAATTTAATTTAATTTTTTGTATGTACACTTTTTATTAATTCAAACTTACTTATCTCTAGCCCATGAGCGTGATTAGTAAATGAGCCAATAGCTCTAATGAGTATTAGAAAGCGATACTAAAAATAAACTAGAAGTAATCCTGACTCAATTTGAAGAGTACTTTTTAGTTTAATGTCAATAAATAAACAGAGAGAAAAATATTCCACCATGGATTATTTTATTTACTTATAATTTATATTACCCATAAGAAATAAGAACTCCACAAAACTGTTAATTTACAAACATACTTTTATTTACATGTTTAGATTTATTTTTACTATGGAATTCTTAAAATTTAAGTACTACGATTTACTATATTTATTAAGATGTAAATGTTTACTATCTATCTTATTTGCTTGTTTACTGATTTTTACAAATTATCAGTAAAAGATAATCTATTTGTGTTCTTGATCAATTATTTTAAAGTGGACCTCTCAAAAATCGTAGTATACATTTTTAGTACTATGTTGAGACTAAAGTTTTTACAAATACAAAATTTAAGCAATAGTGTCTTACAATTGTCTTGGTACAATTTAAAGAGAAGCGTCTCAACGATAATACGTACATTCAGTATTTGGGCAGACTATAGCCTAGGTACGAGAATAGGTAGGATATAAGCTTGACATAAAGGTGAAAAAATATCATCATCAATATTGGTCTTTACGTCAAACCCATTTTAAATATTAGTTGCGAGGATTTGTATTTAGGTAATTTAATAGAAAATAGGTTCTACTTTTGATCGAAGGGGTTATCACTTCTCTTCTTTTTCAGGATATTTGAGATCCCCAATTTGCTTGATAATTTCGTCGCATTTTCCATCATTGATAGTAAGTTTGTTGTCCCAGTTAATGTGTTTCTCGTTACCATTCCCTACCTCATTACAAGAGTTTATTTTATTCCAAGGTTGTTCATCTGTTGAGCCAAAGATGAAATATAAGGTAACTGGAAGGGAAGTTATAGCTGCAGATATGTAAAATACTGTATTCCAGGCAGACAGAGTATTCTGAAATAGAATAATATAACAATGTCATTGAACTACAAGCTTATCACTGTGATGGCTGGATATTATGAATAGCGGGAGTGACTCTGAGCGATAATATTGTTTGTTGCTATCTTGCTGATAATATAACACAAGATAGCATTTCTAGGGTAATATTTTGAATATTATTGATACTATTATTATTAAAGGTGTTTATATAATATCAAGTTATATTGAATGTAACGTTATGCTTTTTTACTTATATTAAAAAAAATTGAAGTGTTATGAGACAAGTACATTATTCTTTTAGACCATTAGAAACTTTTAATCCATATATGTTTGGTGTTAGTTTTTTAATTAAGTTATTAATTAAATGTAAAATCACCCAAAGCCTTATGCGTGCGTCTTAGTTTCTACTTCTCTAGACAAAGTTCTATAGAGCTCACCACCATTCAATTTCGTCACAGCCGTGCCTGTGCTCGTAGCCTTGAGTATGGTATATCCTTAATCTATACCGATGAGTAGAAGGCGTTGAGATGTGTGTCTATGAATACAATCAACAATCGTTAACTCGTACTAAAGGGGGCAGGCGTCAGCAGATTTACGTAGGATACTTTGGGATGTGTGGTTATGAATACCACCCACTCTCGATAACTCGTACTAAAGGTGGCGGGCGTCAGTAGGATTTACGTAGGAGGCTTTGAGATGTGTGGTTATGAATACCACCCACTCTAGATAACTCGTTTTAAAGGGGGTGGGCGTCAGTCATATTTACGTGGGAGGCGCTGGGATGTGTGGCTATGAATACCACCCACTCTCGATAACTCGTACTAAAGGTGGCGGGCGTCAGTAGGATTTACGTAGGAGGCTTTGAGATGTGTGGTTATGAATACCACCCACTCTAGATAACTCGTTTTAAAGGGGGTGGGCGTCAGTCATATTTACGTGGGAGGCGCTGGGATGTGTGGCTATGAATACAACCCACTCTCGATAACTCGTACTAAAGGGGGTGGGCGTCAGCAGATTTACGAAGGAGGCGTTAGGATGTCTGGCTATGAATATAATCAACTCTTGATAACTCGTACTAAAGGGGGTAGGAGTCAGCAGATTTACGAAAAGTCAGTCTTATCTAGGGAAAATAAAGTTGTGTTCAAGGAATGAAAATTGATACTTTATCAAAATATTATACTTTAATATGACGAGGTAAACAATACATATCAGATGAAACACATAAAAAAATAATGCAGCTAGGTCCGGTGATGGAAAATGTTTAGATTACAATAGGCTTATAATACTTGCAAATTATCTAAATACTGTACTGTATGTATAGGGGTGAGATGTAAGGGGGTAGTACCACAGCGTTGCAAGATCTCCGCCATCCCCCTGCATTACACTACTTCTTTAACGTTTTTAGCCTGTCGGATGCAGCTAGCGTGTTACTATATACAACTTTATTTCAGTAAAATTTTGTACGAATTATCCGCAGTCAGAGATATCGAGGTCCGAGTTATTGAGATATGACTGTATTTACAATAATTCAGCATTTAAAATAGAAGAGAAAGGTGAAAAGGATCATCCTCAGTAGAAGACTCCAGGAGTGGAGATAATCTAGGTGTGATGCTGGGTGCAGTGATTAGGAGCCATCCTATTACTATAGTACTGTTCTTCTTTGACTTTGTTGTATTGTAATATCATTTTAATTTTGGTTGTCAAATAGTTTTGCCATTTTTACAATAATTTAAAAATAATTTTATCACTGCAGATGGGGGTATTTATCTAATCACTATTAATGATTAAATGAAAACTAAAATGGAACACTTAACTACTTAACATCCATGCACAACGGTAGAGATTTAAATATATAAATATGGTGATTAGTTCTAAATTCTTCTTTTAGCTATCACCAGGCTCAAATTAATGTATTCTGGAGTCTCAATAAACATCTAGTCAACGCAGGAATGACACGATTAAAATAAATTAAATTAAATATCGCATTTTCAGAGAGAGAGATTACATAAAATATTACATAGCTTGTATGAAATAAAATTGAAACGTAAATTTTATATAGAAATATTTAAAATTACCTTATCGGTTAATATTCCTGCTAGCATCGGCGCAACAAACTGTATTGTGCTAGAAAATGTCGAAACAAACGCTGCAATTGAGCCAGCGTAGTTTGGTCCCAGGTCCAAAATGTTCATAAAACTGCCACCGTAGTATGCACCATTTAAGAACATTGCCACAACTAAAACACCAAAAATTGCTCCATGGTCACAACCAAGTTGTGGGATGGTGATCATCATAATTGCTGGTCCCAAGGTAGCTGAAAATATATTTTTTAAATCAAGAAAATATTTCACATATTTCCCACGAAGCTCTTAAAATATTAGTAATTTTATTTAATTTGGTGTATATGTATGGCAAAATTTAATTTGATAACCACACACTAGATTACTATTTAATAAACAATAAAGCATTTTCACTATCAATATTGTTCATCGTAAAAAATTTGGATTTTGTTTGTCTATACGAGCTAATTATGCCCCTAAAATGGGACGACTCCAGTATAGCTAGGTGACCTGGCGGTCTAGGGTTAAAGTGTCAGACCTCTTTGCTGGGGGTCCAGGGCTCAATCCTCGGTCCCAGCACAGATTCATCTGATTGCCAAGCCCTTCATTAACCTCTGACAAGACGCGTATTAATCACAACATGCGAATGTGAGGAATGCCAGGCCTCTACCGTGGTTCGGATCCCACGTTGAACTGTAGGTCCTCCATTTCATCTCACAATCACCTTACCATTACAGAGCGTAAGTGCGTACTACCCGGACGGGTAGTAAGACGTGGTGCTAATAATAAAAATAAAAATAATAATTATTTATTACAAATTCATATTATTTTATTTGTGATGGATACACTAAGACAAATGTCTTGGGTTTAGTTTTAATATCAAGGTGCCATTTTTTCAATTTAAAGACTATTATATTTATATTCGGATATAGCAGTAACTAACAAATATAATAACTTGACTATTTAATCCATTAACCTTATAGCTTAGGGCTGGTAAAATAACTCAGTATTTCACAACATTTTATTATATTTCATTGAAGCTACATTCAATGGCAATATCCGCCCTACATGATCCCTCCCAGAATTCTCCCTTCGTTCGACAGTTCAGTTCTGAGAATTTTAATTTTCATATTTTTGACAACGTAGCCAATTGTGTTTACAATTATGTTGTATCAAACTCTATGGCTGGTGGGTAGCTTTGACCTTTCGTGCTACAGGACAGTGAACAATGAATAAGAACTTGTGAACGATTTGCTTATCCCTTTAATTTAAATGTGAGTTTATATGTAACTAGGCAATATACAAAGGGGGCCAATTTTATGATTGGTTCAGTTTTAGATATTTTATATCCCTAGTTATTTATTTTGAAATTTACATTTTTCAATTAAAAGCTTATACAGTTTCAAAAATAAACAATCATGCTATTCCTACAGCTATTATTATTGGAAAATAATAATTAATTACTATATAACAGATACATGGCAATACGATGAAATTTATCTTGACCAGGTCAATGATCAGTGTGTTCTAAAATTATTATAATTGAAATGTCAAAATATTATGCTAGTTTTATCATTACTCTAGAGTTGATATGGCAGAAAACTGATTAGAGTTTCCACGAAGTTTTATTTTAGTTAGATAAAATAGCTACACATCAGGCTGGTTGAAAATCATTTATTAAGATACAAATTAAATAAAATGTCACTAAAACTTTAAATTTTTTCTTTTTTTATATCTTTATTAATTGTCAATTTTTTTTCCTCTTAGAATTTCTAATGTCATAAATATTTATGTATATGTGTATTAAAAGCCATAAATGATAAAAAAATAGTATTTTGAAAAATTAAATTATGATTAGCATTGACCATTAATAGTAGTAAGTTAACAATTTATAAGTATCTAGTATCTTGTAAATAAGCTTCTGGAAAGCTCGATAAATTGTTGGTATTAAATAAGTTTCAATTTAAGGAAGAAGAAGAAAGAATAAAAGGAAAAATAGTAAGAAATACTACCTTAAAAACCCTTAGTAGTGGGTACACAAACAAAGGTAAAAGGTTTGTCTTTTCTGGTAATCTAGTGACGGAAAACTAGGTTTTTGAATCCCAGCAAAGCCTTCTGAGTTAATTTCTTAGATGTTATCCCCATCTCCTTCTATGCAAATGGTGGCAAACTTCCTTTAAATGATACCTTATTCAATACTATCAATTAACTGCAAATAATCAGTTATTCCTGATAATGAAAAAAAGACTAAATGAGAATTAACATCCACTGGTGGCTTCTACAGGAAAAGTACAGAATTATTGAATTTATTTTCTAATCAACAATGACAGTGTATCCTTTAATTCTTTTTTAATCTAGGATAAGTTATTACTTTAATTAATGAGGCGTAAAATTTACGTAAAGGCGACGGTCAAATTGCTGAAGGGGTAGAAGTTGATTCTAGATACGCACCGAAAGCATGTCTCAAAATTTAATTTTCCCTCTCATCATATACTGTTTTTTTGGTTAATTTTAATCAACCTACCTCTCATCATATACTGTTTTTTCTGGTTAATTTTAATCAACCTTACCATTAATTATGTTTTTAAAGTAAGAAATCACTAATGATTAACCGAAATTTTGTCTATTTTAATAAAAAGTCAAATGAAACATTTTAAATATTGTTTATAGTATGCCATGGATGAACAAAGTGCAGGAAAGGATGATGAGAACAATGAAAGGAACAAATACTATATGACTTTTAGGATGAAATAAGGAAACTAGATTGCACTTTACATTTTTCAACTGGACCAATATATTTAGTCCTGGGAAAGAAAATCCGCCTTTACCACTTAAGAGCGTTCATAGTAGTAGGCCCAACTCACCTCCCGGCTCGTGCGAGGTTTGGAAGTTAAAAGGGAAAAGTAAAGACCTAAATATTCCAGAAATTTGTGCATTGCATTCGTATTTTAATGGTTAATCGAAAATTTTCCCTGGTGATGATGAGGGATATAGTAACAAAGTTTATAGTTAATAATTACAGTATGTCCCTATTAAGAAAGAATAAATATTTGTGCACAAAGCTAGCTGTGAAGCCATGTTAAAATGGTCAAAAACGGCCTTTTAAACGCAGTTTTTATCTTAATATTACTTAATATTTCAACGATGTTCAGTATTATAAACTTCTATAGACTCTTTAACTCCATTAAAGTTTAATCATAAATGATCCACGTGCAATAGTGTTCATGTAAATCTACGATTTCGAGCCGACCGTATCACAGAATTGATGGCCATGTAATGCACGCTCTCATCAATTGACCTTGGTTTCATACTATCAGAACTAAGGAGTTAATCTGAAACGCATGAATCAGTTTTGCAGTTTTATAAAAAAACAGACAATAAAAACAAAGAGAAATTGGGAAATCATTAAGGAGTGATAGAAAATGACTCTACGCGCTACACACTCCCGCTTGGAAAGTTCCGTTAAAATGAAACCTAAGTCATGGAAATAGGTTGCTTACGATATATTTTCTCCAAGACGAGAACCTCATTTTGTCCGATAGCTGCAATGTAAAGTATTTACTGTATTCCTCGTTTTGTTTTAAGTATTTTGTTGTATTAATTTATTTCATTTGTTCCTATCCCTAATTTCTGTGCAGTGTCCCATGCATATTGAAAATGTAATTCAAAGAATAACTAAGCTATTACTACACGGAGCCGACCCGCACCACACCGCATTTTCTAGCCCTTTAACTAATAATTAAGAAGAAGAATGTTTGTTGTTCATAAAGTTGTTGTAAATAATATTGTTTATATTGTACGTAATGTTGGAACCAATTACTACAGCATCACACATGCAACGGCTGTGAAATAAATGCCTAGTTTTACCAGTAATGACACAATGACTGCCAATATCTGTGAATAATTCAATGGTATACGTCACTGCTCTTTTAAAATCAGAGTCACTGTGATCACCAATATTGTAAAATCTCTGTTTCGCCCATTCCTACAGTGCTAAGGGGTTAGCATGAAAACAAAGTTGGGAATATTCCGAACATTTATTTCCGGTGGTAGGTGGTTACACGGTCCGCACCGCACAACACCGCACCGCAAAAGTGCAGAGCGATGCTCTCTCGACGATTCGTCCACGCCGGTGCGGTGTGGGACTCGTGTAGCTACTTACATTTAAAATCATGGATAGCATTCCACCGAAAAAATGCGGTGCAGTGCAGCTCCATGTAGCCGGTCCCTTAAAGAGCCATTTTTTAAATTTAAATATACAATTTAACCCCGAGTATAAATACAAATTCTAAAATAAAATAAATCTGATGCACTTAACTACTACACAAATTAGAGTGTAATAGAGTGGGTAAATTAATAGCGATAAACAAAATATCAACTCTAAGAAATTATTGGTGATCATAGATTTAACAGTTCCCTTAGATGACCGTAGAAAACTCACAAGAACTCCCTCATTAGGATTAAAATTTTTTCCATATTATCCGTTAATGAAAGTATGATAAATTGTTATATGGATAGTATCGTTAGTAATATGTTTTAATGTGTTTAGCATGGTATTTTAATGTAGGAGAGCTTTCTGACCTAGAACAAAGCAAGGGTTCCAATTTCTAAGGAGATAAGTCTGTTTTGTGATCGTTAGCAATCATTTATAAATCTAGACATAGCCTAATTACATCATGTGTTTATTCAAAGATGTTTCTATATATATAATTTAAAAATGTAATAGAGAATGTGATTACCAGTTCAAACTTACCAATAACATTGAAAATTCTGTAGCAAGTCATTTTACTCAGATATCCTTTATTTCTTATCCACTGTGACAGGAGTGCACAAAACACATTGCTGGTCAGTTGAGCCAAATGAGGTAGCGCAGATATTAAACTCGTCTATAGAGAACAATTGAAAATATTGCAAAATAGGCTAAGAACTAAAAAACATATACCTATAAAATTTAATTTGTAGTATTTATTTAAAATCTAAAGATTGTATTTGTTAAAACAAATAAGCAATGTATCAAAATAGTAAATACCTTCTCATGAAGTGTATTATAGTTTAGAAGAAATTTTTTCCAAAAGGTTATCAATAAATTAACTTAGGTTATTTTTTTCTCCCAAAAAAGCATATGTAATGTGTTATTTGGTTGGTTACACGTCATTAGAACGTCCATGTGTCAGAACTTCTTACAACTCCACTATTTGAAATAAACGTGCTACATCCAGGGGTCCCCATCAATAAGTAATATTTCTTCTGGTTAGTCGAAAGAGCCAATCGAAGATCACGATGAAAACACAACTTTAAATACTGTGGGAGTGGCCAAAGTTAGGACAGTTTTATTTTATGTTTATTCTATACTGTTTCACTTTTGTCTCATGCATGATCAAGCCAAATTATCAAAGGCATTATAAAAATGTTATTCTCATAGTAGACACAAGTGTATTTAAATCCCGTGAGATTTTTTATACTAAACATAAGTAAATACTGAATCACACCATTCCCTTACGGGGTTGACAAGAAACTGAACTGTACATATTACCCAAAAAATAATTCTGTACTTAATCCATCCTCTCTTACTTTTTCTACACTTCCCTATCCTTGCATATTCTTTTCGCTTCAAAAACATCTATGCACCGAGACATTCATGATATTTTATTCTTAAAACTCTTATGTTTATCTTTTTCACACATTCATCTACAACATTTAGCCACATCTTTTGATCCACACAATCTACCTTCATGTATTTGATTCGTGACTCGATCTACACTCATCCTATTAACCAGCCCACACCAACGTAACACACTTCTTTCCCACTGCCCTTAGGATTCCCTTTCAAACCCCAATCTTTCAGCACACATTCATTACTCTGTCCATAAATGTTTTTCCACATTTATTTTATTCCAACTGTATTCGCCTTAATATTATATTTCTCCTGACAAACCAAAACTTCACATACATAAAAAGAATGTTGGCGTTTACATAATTTTACATACAACCATCATTAACTCTTTCAATATTATTTCATTCTTTGCAAAAGTCCACATACACCCAAAACTCTCAAGGATGCATTCACCGGTTCAAGATACATTTTTCAATTTTTTTTTAACATTCTGCCAAGATACACAAAATCATTAATTTATTCTAACAGTTTCCCTTTTATACCTAGCTGACAATCATTTCCTGATCCATCCTTATTGAAAGCTATTCGCTTAGATTTGAGACCTTTACACAAAGATCCATTCTGTCTGCGATAGCAATTTCAAGTTCTCAGAAATCAGTCATCATTTACCTAGTCTTAAATTGTACATCTCCAAAAAATAAGTAAAACGTATTTTCAAATAAAATACATTTGCAATATTCAATTTGAACAAAAAAGTTAAGAGCATCAATGAAATATTTAGTACTTTAAAAAATCAGTCATCAATAATATAACATTAATTTTAAAGCTAAGGATAAAATAACGATTTAACTTATAATTATGAGAATATAACATATAATATAAAGTTTCAATGTAATCCATTATTTATTTTTTTGCCGGTGAGTCTAAGTACAAAATCGTCTGGTTCTGAAATTATCTACGTACATGTATAGTCTTACCTAATCATGCCACTGTGCATAAACATATATTGTTTTTTATAAACAATGAATAAACATTAAGGCTCCAAATCTACTATAAGTGAATTGTAAATTAAAATGAACTTATTTTAAATAAAGTAGTACGATAAAAAATAAATACCAAAGCTTTCAAAAGAACTTATCTGTAAATTTAAGGCATAAATATATTTCCAAATAATGAATAGAATTATAACTTAATTATTGGTATAAAATTATCCTTTAAAACATAAATAATATCTTATTGTCTATCATTAATCAAGTTGGTTCTAGTTTACATTGCAAAAAAACTTGTGAATTCCCCATAACTATATATTTTCATAAGAGAATAGTAGTTATTCCCCTTAATAGTCACGTTGAACAACTTTAAAACTAATATAATCTAGTTTTTTGGTAACGTGTTGGTTGGGTCTCAAATCTGGGTGTACCACTGTTAAGTTTTCTACTAAATATGTTCTCATTTATTTTATTTCAAAATAAAGGAACAATTCCTCTGAACTATAACATATATCTCCATATATAATTTAAAATTAAATACGTTTTACTCAGGTAAAAATAAATTACATTTAGTGTTTAATAATGTTTAGTAATTTTATAAATGAAAGTCTCTTTTTAGGGGGAATGCTTAAAACTTAATAACATATTAATTAAACCTTAAATAAAAATAGCTTATGACTAACACATTGAGGAATTGTCCCCTTTGATGTTGTTTTACCCAGATGATTTAATGGACAAAGTGTTTTTGCATGAAGAGCAATAGTTCTGAACAGATACATTTTGAGATGTACCAGGGTAATATCATTGTGTTTTATTTATATAATGTTTCTCGACCAGTTCATAGCTGTTACATCTCAATATTAAATGGTATTAAACTGTTTTGATAGCAGAGTGTTTCAGTTCATTAGTTTTACATTTAGAAATGAATTTGTACTAAAGTGAACAAAACAAAAATTAATAAGATACTAAAGTAATTAGTCTCACATAGCTAAGCCAGGCCTTATAAATAACATAAAAATAAGATTTTTGAAGTTATCACTATTCTGAATTCGATTATCAAGACTCCTATGCAGAATAATGCAACCCATTTTTACTTTCTCTCTATCTTACAGGTAGAGAAAGTATTGTGATCGTCAAAAAAAATCGAACTCGAGATTTTGATGAATTTTGACGTTTCATGACTTCCTGAATCCGAAAAAGTGGTTTTTGAATTTCCGTCTGTCTGTCTGTCTGTCTGTCTGTCTGTACCTCCAACTAGAGCCTAAACTATTTTACCGATTGAGCTGAAACTTGATATCTAGGGTTTTCATAGGGTTGCCCCGAGGCGTTTTTGGAATTGGATATCTACCCCTAAAATTAAGGGTAGTTTACTGAAGGGCAAAAAGAGAAAAAGTCGATTTTCTCAAAATCGGCTCTAACGATTTTGATTAAATTTCATTTATGAACATAAATAAATATTCCAAACAAAATGGCTACTCTCAATATTTCGGCAAAATCGCTTTAAGGGCTCCGGTCTGATGCGTAAATTAACATTTTTTATAATAGCTCCGAAACTATTTGAGATATGAAATTACTTAGCATTACAAATATGTATATATATTTATAATACAAATATTTTATTCGAAGCATATTTTTATAAAATCAATAACTTTCAATATATACGCAATTATATATATATTTTTAACTTTTTGGGCATTAAAGCTTAAGTATTGCGATCGTAAGAAAAACTAACCTGAAATGTTGATGGATGTCGACGTCTCATGACCCCCCGAACCCTTAAAAATAGTCTTTGCAATGCCGTCTGTCTGTGTGTCTATTAAAACTTAAAATTAAGGGTAGTTTACTGAATGGCAAAAAGAGAAAAAGTCGATTTTCTCAAAATCGGCTCCAACGATTTTGATTAAATTTCATTTATAAACATTAATAAATATTCCAAACAAAATGGCTACCCTCAATATTTCGGCAAAATGGCTTTAAGGGCTTCGGTCTGATGCGTAAATTAACATTTTTTTAAATAGCTCCGAAACTATTTGAGATATGAAATTACTTAGCATTACAAATATGTATATATATTTATAATACAGATATTTTATTCGAAATATATTTTTATAAAATCAATAACTTTCAATATATACGCAATTATATGAATTTTTTTAACTTTTTGGACATTAAAGTTTAAGTATTGCGACCGTAAAAAAAAAAACTAACCTGAAATGTTGATGGATGTCGACGTCTCATGACCCCCCGAACCCTAAAAAATAGTCTTTGCAATGCCGTCTCTCTGTGTGTCTATAAAAACTTAAAATTAAATGTAGTTTACTGAAGGACGAAAAGAGAAAAATTTGGTTTTCTCAAAATCTGCTCAAACGATTTTGATTAAAATTCGTATCTAGGCGTTGATTAAGATTATAAATAAACTGGCTATTTTCATTTTCCTATGCAAATGATTTTTAGGGTACATTACAGAAGCGTTAATTTCCGTATCTCCTCAACTATTGGAGAAACTAAACAACTTATCATTGCAAAATTGTAGGACTATTAGAAATAAAAAACTTTTATTTGACATATATTTTTATAAAAACAGAAGTTTCTGAGATATTTGCAAATATATTAATACAATTTTGTGAGCTTTAGTTGTAAACATATACTACTTAAGTCTTAACGCAATAATACTCCAATGCCATAGAGTAATTAAATATAAGTAAGTATCTAAAAAAAGTATGTTATTTTTCCTTAAATCTCTTAGGAGAAATGTTTGCATAGCAATGATCTATCTCCATTTTAGACTCAATAGTCAATATTTACATTTTTTATTAGTCAAAATGTATAAATGAATAATTAAATATCAATGCGATGACTTGAAGATCTGCAACACCTTTTAAAATGTTAAAATTTTAACCAGAAATCGAAATTTTAATACGAAGTGTTGACCCTTGTGGAAGACATTAAACTGTTTGAAATGTTCTTAGGTGGACAAAGATGCGCCTCTTTTCTCATTGATTATATATCATTGTATATTATTTTATGCCTGTTCTTATGTGGAGTGGTGATGATTCAATGTACATTATTCCGTTCAGAAATCTTACGAGTTTATAGAAAGAGAGAGAAAGTCTGTGCGGTGTGCCGTACCATTTATTTTATTTATGCAGGAGTAAGGCACAAGGTGTCAATATTCATCAAAAGGTTTAGATCACAAAGTTGTCATTACAATAATGTATCTGAATTGAAAAATTAGTGCATTCTTTAAAGCTTGATGCTAATGATGCAATGATATTTGATTATAAAATAAACTATTTACTAGCGTATAGCCCGCGAGGCTAGTAAGATGCAGGGCTAAAAAAAATAGATTCCTTAGATTACCTTTAAGAAAGCCTCTTATTATTTAATAACTTGTTTATTTTGAAATAAACTCAGATACGTCAATTTTTATCTATATGGTAAAATATATCTCTACTCAATGAACTATTTTAGAGAGTCTCTGCTTAGATCGATTCAAGTTTAAATCAAAGGGTTTAATGCTATTTTGATTTATCAGCCGTAAGCTAGCAGTTCAATAGACAAATTTATTCTTGGCAATCGGTTATACAACCTCTTTATTTAAATATAATAAGCTAGTTTTTGTCCAAGGTTACCATATATTTTTCTTAAACTATTTAAAAATTTATTTTTTGATTGTTTTGTTCAAATTCTAGTTCGTCATTCATCACTAGGGACGCACAGATACATTTTCATTGAAGGACGCACTAACTTATTTCACTCAATTGGGAATTTCATTGGTACTCTTTATATGTATTTCGTATATATTTCGAATATATTATTATAGGTCTGGTTTTAAATTTAGCATATACCACCGAAATATTTTCAGTTATGTAAATTATTGTTAAATTTAATATGTTTTAAGCTTTTACTAAAACAGTTTAGAATCTTGGAGAATATAGAAGGGGGGCACTGGACATCAATCTGGGGACTCTAATGTCGTTTGGAGAGAAAAATATACTTTCACACGAACCAAAAAGAATTTCTTTGGCTATCCTCGCCTAGCCGTTTGACTTTACATTTTGAAATGTTATTGCTTTGTAAGCCCTGATCTAAAAATAAAAATATCATATTATCTCGATACTATTTAACTTGTTCAAATCTATCTGAACTGTCTTAATACCTGGTTTATTGAGTAATTCAAGACTTTAGTGAGGTAAAGAGGAAGTTCTGTTACTATTGTGAAACTAATCCAAGCGACAGCCAAGTTCACAGAAATGTGAGCCCACAGCGGGAGGTTTGTGATAATCTCCAACCATGGAGCCACTGGAACTATCTGAAATTAGAGTTAAATAAATTCATTGGTATAAAATCAGTGAACTAAAATAAAACATAATATCGTGGTTACAAATAAAACACTCTCAAATAATTTGGGAGGACATAGTCAAATAAATACAACTTTACTGGTAGTTTCATTTTTTAAACACGTCTATTAGCATCTACTTTAACTGAATAGAAACTTTAATCTTTAACCGTAGTTTAAGGTGTAAATCTCTGACATTTGTACTTGATGGTGGCACTTTGTCTAATTTACGAAGTTCTCTAATTGTTATGGAGACAATGACCTTTATTGAAGTAGTCTATAATAGTTATAAATCTATCAAATTTTTATTTGTTAGTAATTTTTTTATAACATATGAAATTCATAAGTTAATTTGGGGACATTGAATTCTACTATGATAGTCTATATATTAGCATGTTGTTATTAAATATTATAAGTTATAACACAGAACTTAAGACTGAACTGATTTATATTATTTATAAATATGGTTGGACAGAATTAGACTAAAATGTATAGTAGTTATTTGATTGGATTATTTAAGGACTCATATTTCTAAATATTTTATTATAGCTCTTATTTTAATATTTGACCATTTTAATTAAAAAATAAAATTATTTCTTAACGTTTTATTATATTTCTTTAGATTTAATATATATTTTGATTTATTTAAATTTGTCATTTCTTACGTTTAATGTGTACAGTGAAATAGCTACAAATGTTATGTAAAGAATTTCTAAAAATTAGTTCACAAAGTATATAAACATACAACTTATTTACATACCAACTACATCTATTTTTTTATTTTTTTTGACATTATCGCGCAGCCTTCATCGCTGCGTTATTTCTTTTTTGACACCACTTTTTGACACCAATTATCCACGAGGTTGTGTGTGAATGGTGTTATATTCGACGATATAAGTTCTTCGGAAGCCTTTTTTTGGCTGAAGTTGAGTGTTTGTTTATACACCGTTCTTATTCAGAACCGTTAAATTTAAAACTATTGATTTAACGAAAAATCTTTCTGCACTTTTTAGGGCCAAATTTTCTTTCTTCTCAATTGCCGGCTCTGCGAACGATTATAAGTGTCGACGCGAAAGGCCAGTGAACGCTCGGTCAACTGGCCGAGCCCAGAAACGTGTGTAAAGTGAAGTGAAACAGTTAATCTCAAAAAGCATAAAATGTCTTCTGATTCCGACATTGACGTCACCGAGGAGGAGGATGACGACGACATGATATCCGAGGAGTCCCTGGATGACGACATGGAACGGCCACCCAAAGGCAAAGGTACCAGGGAGGTACAAAAAACTGCACACTCACTCAACAAAAAAGGTAACCAGCACAGTTCTGACTTAACCTTTGAACCTACCTCATCGCTAAAAAGGAAGCACAGGGTCAAACCGGGATTGGATGTTCCGGTACCAAAGTCCATCAAGGTAACTAATAAGTTCACCACACTTGCTAGTTGTAAAGACAGTATAGACCAACTGCAATCCGCTATGGAGGCAACAGAAGATATCCAACACGAGAAATCTACACCAAAAAAGGTAAAAACTCCACCGATAGTGATTACAAACTCGGAAGAATACAACAATATAATAAAGCTCTTAAAACAAAATTTAGTAGACGATTAAAAACTATACTGTATAGCTCAGGGTATTAAAATCATAACTAGCTACATAAGAGACTATTCAAAACTCTTAAAACTTCTAAAAGAAACCTCCCTTGAACATTTTACTTACATGTTACAGAAAGACAGACCTTTTAAAGTTGTGATAAAGGGCCTACACTCCACAATGCCATGCGAGGCTATAAACCTAGAACTAATCGAACTGGGTTTCAACCCCATAAGCGTGAGACAACTCTACACAAAAGCATCCCTACAATCAGTATCACCAAGGCCACTCCCAATATTTGTATGCACACTCGAGAAAAACCAGTCGGTAGAGATATTTATAAAGTCAGAGCAATTAATCACACGATTGTAAAGGTGGAGGAGTACCAAAAGTCGGCGAGCGCGGTACTTCAGTGCCATCGTTGCCAACGTTTTGGGGACTCCAAAAACTATTGCTCTCAAACACCTCGGTGTGTCAAGTGCCTCGGGAAACACCTGACTACATTTGCACAAAGAAAGACAGAACCACGCCAGCAAGATGCGTTTACTGCAAGGGAGAACATGCAGCTAATTACAGAAACTGTCCCGTGCTGATCAGAGAAATTGAAAGCACCAAGCACAAATAAACAAACGGAGCAAATTGACCCACCGAGACGGACACCGAACGGAAGAAGCAAAACACCATACCAACGAGTTCACAAGCTCCCGCGGCCAAGCGGATGACATACGCGGCGGCCGTCGTCAAACTTCCACAAAAACCGAGCGAGTATCCCAAGACAGATGAGACTTCCGACCTGAGAGACCTCTTCTTACTACTCAAAGACATCAATCTTTCTGGCCTACTTGCTCATCTCAAAAAATACACGAACAGGTTGAAAAACTCCCCTGACAAAACCACCAAGGCCCTAACTTTAATTGAAGCTATCACCGATTTCTACTGCGATGGCAATTGAACAGGAAAGAGGAGTACAAGATTCAGTGAACATCTGTTCTGGAACGCTAACGGCTTAGTACAACAAGAGCACGAGTTAAGAAAGCTACTGGAGACGTATGGGGTCGACATTGCAATGATATGTGAGACCCACCTATCGGAACGGAAGAAGATACGGTTCTACGGATATGAGATGTATCGAAATGATAGGGCAGCTGGCCGGGGAGGGGGCACGGCCGTGCTGGTGCGCAGTAACCTTGTACACTATAGAACGACTCTTCCAGCTATGGACTATATAGAATCCACTTCGATAGCCATTCCACAGGACGAAAAGAATAGTGTTCACCTGCTGCCTACAGAAGCCCTGCAGTCCCACTAACCATCGATGATCTGGACAGGCTTACCTCAAAAAAGGATTTCATCGTAGCGGTAGATCTCAACTGTAAGCATACGAATTGGAACAGTCGCGTGTCCAACCAGGCAGGGCGGACTTTGGCTGGCCAGGCAGCAACAAAAAATTACATAGTCATGGCGACAAACGAGCCGACGTTCTATCCATTAAATTACAGGAATCTTCCTGATGTCCTGGATGTTGTCCTGACGGATCTTGAAACGCTTCCGGAAGAACTTGAAACCCTAAATGAGCTTGACTCCGACCCCCTCCCGTCTTTGGAAGGATGAACCTGAAGATAAACCCAAGATTGTCGTACCTTAGGAGGAAGATCCCCAGGAGTGACTGGGAAGAGTATCATCGGGTATTGATGGTCCAATACCGCTGAATAAGGAGGTGAACTCCCCGGAAGAAGTGGACAGTGCCATCACTCTTCTGACAGCCACATTACTTGAGGCATACCGAGTGACAACTATCTACGAGACGCCACCGGCTTTGTTGAAGAGGGACGATCCGGAGCTGAGCTACTTGATAGCCCTGAAGAGGGAAGCACGCAGAAATTGGCAGCGGCACTGGGACCCGAGGCATCATGAAGAGTACAGTAGGCTAAGAGCACTCGTAAGCAAAAAGGCCAAAGCTCTGAAAATCACCAACTGGAACGAATATGTAGCAAACACTCTGGCTGGGGATGCCAACTTATGGAAGGTAACGAGACAGCTCAAAGGTTCGCAAGGAAAGACAGGCACCACGATCATCCACGGAAGGAAGGGTTGAAATTCCGAAGCGAAGACAAGGCAGAGGCCATTGCCGAATCTCTTGAAGATCAGTTAAGGCAAACGCAGAGCCCCAAGATGAGGAATATACCAGGACAATAAATAGAGCGGTGGGGGTATACCTGGCAGATCCTGTTACAGATCTACCACCCCCCGTCTCCAGAAATGAAGTCACCCACCAGGTGAAAAAGCTGAAGCCACGGAAAGCGGCAAGTCACGACAGGGTCTCGAACGAGATGTTGAGACACGCTCCGAAATGTGTAATCCAGTTCATAACAAGAATGTTTACAGCGGCACTACTGGCAAGTTACTTCCCGGAGGCGTGGAAGGTTGCCGACGTCGTCTCATTGCCCAAACCAGGTAAAGACTGCAAATTCCCGCAGAACAAACGGCCCATCAGTCTGCTAAGCTGCGTAGGAAGAATATTCGAGAAAATAATTTTGCAGCGACTGATAGACTTTGCCAGAGAGCATCAAATTATACCCGACATCCAATTCGGATTTAGGAACCGTCATTCAACGGTACATCCAATCCTGAGCCTAGTGGAGGACACGACAGAGAGCTTCAACCAAGGGGAAATCACGCTGCGGTACTCATGGATGTAGAGAAGGCTTTTGATAAGGTCTGGCACGCAGGCCTTATCTACAAACTGATTCAGGCCAAATTTCCAAAGGCTTATGTTCATTCAATCAAGAGCTTCCTAACAGGAAGACGCTTTCAAGTCAAGATGGAAGGCAAGAGGTCGCCTCTTCATAGGATCAGGGCGGGGGTGCCGCAGGGGTCGGCACTATCACCGTTCCTCTACACGGTGTATGTTGCCGACATCCCCACTGACCCGATGATCAAGACACGCCTTTTGCAGATGATACTCTTTTCTACATGGCCAACAGGAAAGTGAAGTACGCGCATCTCCGACTACAGCGGTACCTCGACGAATTTAGCAGTTGGCTAGGAAAATGGAGGCTAAAGGTCAACGCAGAGAAATCGACAGCCATGATTATTACGAGGAGGAACCCCAAACCCCGGCCCAGCTGGTATTGTTAGAGGACGCTATCCCATACAAAAAGGCAATGAAATACCTTGGGGTGATGGTAGATCATAGACTCACATGGAAGGACCATGCAACATACGCAAGGCAAAAGGCAATGAGGGCCTTCATTGCAAATTACGGCCTATTCAAGAGCCCGGAGCTGGACAAGAACACCAAGATGCTGCTTTACAAAAGCTTAGTACAGCCTATTCTGTTATATGGAAGCCATGTGTGGGGGTATGCTTCCGAAACAGTGATAGGTACACTACAAGTAGTACAAAATAAGGTGCTCAGGTGTATCCTGCGTGTGAACACTCGTACTAACAATGCACACATACACGCCACCACAGGTAGTGCGACACTGCAAGAAATAATTCGGCAGCAAAGTGGTAAATTTTACAAACGTGCCCGTTAGGTAGAAGACAACGCCATAATCAAAAACTCGGCCAGTACGACCCCCGAATGGCAAGGAAATACAAGAAACCCCGGCTCGAATGAGCACAGCAAATACACGCCTCCAAACTAACCCCTTCCTACAAACCACTCCTGATCTCAACTTTGACCAATCCTTGGTCCAAATCCCCATACCCCATAAGCTAAAATCATTCATCGTCACAACTTCACTTTCATCAAAGTCATGTTCGCTCAGTGTATAATATTAACTATGTAATTTATTTCAGCTAGTCTAGATCTTACTTACTCACTACACCAAATCACTTCAGGCCTAATGCGCTTGTGTTTCCATCACAGTGCACGATGGCTTGAATTAGTAACTCCACACAACTCTGTCGCTCCCATCACACAAACATTCACTTTCCAACTCCATTTTTCCATCCACAACCAATCTACACTTTTAAAAATAAAGGTTATGATCTGTGACTACAGATTAGTACTTTAGGCAGAAACAAGCCGCCTACTTCCTCTGAAAGTCGCTTCTGACATTCAGAGCTAGTAGTTCAAGGCAAACAAGGGAGCGTTAACATACCAACTAAAAATGTACGTTGTCTATTATTAATACAAATGCCCTACCAGTGAATTGAAAGCTACTTTAGAGAATGACACTAATACTTTATAAACAACACAGCTCTCATACGATATTTTTACTCGGAAACTTTAAAACAAAAAAATCAAAATGTTGTTGATTTTATTGTTCAACCTAATCTCAATAAGTATGATGTTTAATTTAACATATAACAAATGTATTAATTAAATCAAAGGAATTTAGGTATATCAAGCTCACTAATTTTTTTTAGTACAGTGTATTACTACCCAGGCTACTAATATTAAAAAATATATTGGTTAAAATAATTCTGATTAATATAGTTTCAATTAACAATATAATATAATTTTAGCCAAGCTTATATCCAAACAAACTTTTGATATTTATATGAAAGATATAAAACTCTATATTGAACATGATACATTTTCTAAACCCTTGGATAACGTTAGAAGATTATGAGGTCTCTGAATTATTCCTTACTAGATATATATCTCCGATTTGTTTGTCTTGAGAGTACGATTGATTCAAATTTATCTCAGTACTCGATTGGTGAAATCTTAACATTACACTTTAGAATGTTAAATTATTAATGAGAATGGTTAAAAGAGATGATTAAATTAAATATTTAATTGATATAACCAGTATATACAATTTTATAAAAAAAATTGTCATGTAAGTAAATAGTATTATGTAATTACTTAAAAGATAAACTAAACTATTTTAAAATTAATGTAAATTTGTTGGCCTCCGTGGACGATAAGAACTAGTGGTGAAGGTTTTAAATGCACGTTTCCTGTGATTTGAGAAGGTAAACGTGGCCAATCTATGTTCCGATATTATTCAATGTCGAGAATGATCGATCAAAGAGATACAACTCACCACTGTGATGGTCTGATTCGTTCTCGTTCCAACTATTCAGCACAAACATGATGAGGAATACGTTTCCTGCCTTAGATTTACCATCGCATATAAATCTAGGATATACTGAATGTAAAAGCTTAGACATTATTTACTTGGTCAACGTAGAGTCATTAACTAATTATTAAATGTGGTTAGTAAAACAAAACAAAAAAATACTAAATGTATACAACTATTTATTTACACATTATTCAAAAATAGTTACCTTTTTATCCATATTTGTTGATCTTAATAGGTAATTTATTTCCTCTTCTGATATTCTGGGATGCTGACTTGGAGAGTCATACATAAAGTACATCCACGAAATAAAAAAAGGCAGTGTCAATGATCCATTAATATAAAATGCACCTTGCCAACCAAAGGTGGTTACAATCGTTCCTGCCGTAAACATTGCGAGGAGAGTTCCAAGGATTTGTGCTGGGAAAAATAAGTAGAGATATTGTTAATTTGACTTTAAAATTTATCTAATTCTAACCAAATTTATCAAATACATTCAGCGCTATAATATATTTAATGTCACTTCATATTACTACCCGTGCAGACAAATTAAAAATTACACTAATCGAGTAGGGAGGTGGAAAGTAAGTAAATGATGTCAAATTGTTTGGTGTGATGGTGAATAACTGTTTAGATAAACACTCTAGTTACACCAAAATGGGTATTCAGCACCAATTTGTTCATTATTTAAAAGACAAATAAATAGTAGGCCTACGACACAATCGCACAAACATTCTCATACTGTGTATTATACCTTCAACGATAATTTTAAAATATAGGTGTTCAGTAAACCACCCTTAAGTATGTTTTAATCATAAAAACAGACACATTATGTTATGTATCACAAGTATCACTATTTATCTATAAATTTTAACACCAAATTTGTACAAATATATTTTAAAATATGTTTCGTTAACTACCATAAAATTATTTGTTATTTGTAAAAATAAAAATTTCTTCTAATTTATCATGAAAAACTATTCATAGACTCCCAATCTTCAATATCAATTTCCAAAAATCTCTAATTTTCTATAAACTGTTTTAAGTAAATTACCCTTGAATTAATTTATTCTAGATAAATAAAGATAAATTATTATTCTTTAGGTAAATAGTCCTCATACACCAATTTTGAGCCAAATAGTTTGAACTAATTTAAAAATATCTTGTTTAAAAAAATTGGTCATAAGTTAGCTAATTTAAGATGAACATAAAATGTGATTATATTTGCTAAGGATACAACACAAATGATATAAATTTATGTGACAAAACAATTTCTATTACTTTAGCTAAGAGGTTTGAAACCCATACTAACATGATATCCATCTAAGCTAAAAGATTTTTTTTTTTTTTGCAAATAGTGTTGAAGCAATTTTCAAACACAATATCCACTTAAGTTAAACCAAAATTAACAGTATTGTAAATAAATTAAGCTACAAAAATGGTATGTTACTTGATAGCATACTATTCATAAATTGGTATTATCAGAACTATATGAAAATAATATTGTCAATTTTTATCCAACAAATATTGCAATACATAATAAACTAGATGGTGTCAATGATATAATATTTCGTTATGTATAAAATTTATTCAAGCAAGATGTAACCATTTTGTGGTAAAACCAATCACTGTCAGCATTTTGGCACATAAACAGCTTATAATGATAATTGTGTGTACCAGTATGCAAACTAACTATTGTTAATAAGCCTAAGCCAGAGAGGGAGCCTTTCCAGGTATATAAATAACCCTGACTTTTGACCATATTATGAGGGAGGAGAGAGAAAATCAGTAAACGGGAGTCCATTTCATAGTGCTTTGCTTCCTGCTACTACCTAATCTATGGTAGTTCTAGGGAAATAATCTTGGTGTTTGTGGATAATCTGCACGAGCAAACACGGGATCCCAAGTACTCAAATAACTAGCTTTTTTTTTAAAAGTCAAGGTGTGAATTGTCGAAATTGTGAAAATAAACATTTACGTCAGGTCGGATCACTAACTTTCAAGGCTGATGGAGTGATGGGGTTCGGACAGTAACTAGTTATAATTCTTATCATCTCTAATTTATTTTTGTCCAAATTACTTCATATTGCGTAAATAGTAGCTACATCCATCTATATTACAAATCCATCAATCCATCAATCAATGAATCCATCAATTACTTTGAACTACTCAACCCTAGCCCAATAAGAATTCCTAACAGATTTTCCCACAGGGTAGGGCGGGTAGCGACATAGGAAGTTTTCTTGTCAAGGACAATTATTATATCTATGCTCTCCACATAGGAAACCGATGATTTATTAAAGAGGCTATGTTATTTTTCAAAAACTATTAATTTTTTGATAAAAAAACCCATAAAGAACCCAGGTCTGTGAATTATACTTTGTCATTTTGGCAAATATTGTCTTAGTAATTCGTATTTAAACTGTACATAACTGAACAAATTGGGGGAAAATGTGTTTTAAGGTGTTAACTGTCTCATTGATTTCTCTAAATTGTATGTCCAAAGATAAAATACCTACATATGTATATTTTCAAACTCATGATGTATATACATGTTAACATTTTTCATCCACAAAATTTTAATTTTAAAATGTTAATTATTCATCTTAACCAATATCAGTTTAGCTGAGTAAAAGTTTAACTTTGAAAGCGAGTTTGGTTAAAACATTTTAGATAACAAACCCGCTAATTTTTGTGAGAAACCCACCTAGATATATGTGTATATTATAATCCAGATGCCCTAACAATGTGTTTTTATTCATTATCAAAATAAAGTCTCAAGTTGTCTATATTTGGAGACTTCTACAGTAATATGAATTAAAAATAAATACAAACAAAAATAAACATTAATAGTTACCCGAAAATATAAAAGAAGCCAATTGAAGTCTTTCCTTTTCATTAATCCACCGAGCTAAGATAATATTGAAGCCTGGGATTAGAGTACCCTGGAAAAAAAAAGAGTATTTTGTTTACCACATGTAGAAAAAGCTATAACCATATTACTTACAGAGTATTAGTTAGTAAAACAATTATTGGCATTTCTATAACTTTGACTTTCAAATGAATGTTTTTCCTAATCACACAATCATCCCCACATCTATTGATGGATTCAAATATATCTATGCAATTTTCAACTAAATATAGGCCTATATAAAAATAAATAAATATTGAGTTTTAAATAAATATAAACTTAAAATAACATTATGAATGATTAACTCGTATTTAATATCTTATTGATAATAATACATAATTTCTATTCAATAACAATTTATTTAGATTAATATTAATGATATTGGTAGAATTAATGTTTATGATATTATAACAATCTCTAGTAATAGGATTTTAGAAAGAAATTTAAATATTATTTTGTATAAACAATTTATTTTTAAAAATAGCTGTGCTAAGACTATGATACTTAAGCCATTAACTAAAAATTAAATTATTTTGCTTCAATAACATGTTGATTTAAATTAAATTATTTTTGCCCACATATTTGTTCGCGTTAATGTCATATATAAAATTATTTCCTTGAAAAAATGTTTATATCCAGTGTTTTTAAATCCCTGTACAAAGAAGAAGTCACGCAACGTATTAAATAGAGATTATCTCAATGAAATCTTTGGAGTAGATTAAATGTGTATTCTAAGAATAAAAATAAATCAATGTACTGTAATTATTTCTATTAAAGGAAATAAAGTAACCAATTTAAGAAAAGGCCTAGTTTGTAAACAACTTTAGTGGTTTTATCATCAAGAGCAAGAATTTACAGGCTACCGTTAAAACTATCACCTAAATACAGCAGGTATAGTTGTGCATGTGAGGAACACTTTCCGTGGAGATCACTGCCTGTCACATTCAGGATTTGTCCTTTCCCTGTGTTAATGATCATCGCATGGCAAACCTTGATAGGAAAAATGCATGCACTTAAACTGAAAGGGATGGTCTAATGGAATCATTAGTGCGTTTGGTTGGTATTGATAGCCATTTTTCCGTAGTGTAACATGTCATGTTAATTGCCTCAATGATACAGTTTTGAAGATTGTTTACCTGTAAATGGGTCTCATTACACAGTTTAGATGGGTTAAAATTACGAAGGAATGCTCAAATTTAAAATGGTAGGCTTTCTTGGGTAAACATAATAGATTAAGGGTATTCGTTAATATTACTAACCGATTCATTTCAGGATCTAGAATAATTTAGGTCTTATGCGAGATTGTACTCTCATTTTGGGGTAGTGCCGGGTTTAAGGATGGACATTAATGGGTTGAGCTGAGCTCTCTTAGTGGTGACTGACCCAGACGGGGCAAGAGGATTCCACTTTCTGCCTGGAGGTTGTAACTCGTCTGGAAATCTTATAAGACTTCCTCCTTGTGGCAGCCCCAGGCAACCTCTTGAAGTTTAACCTGAAGGGTGGGAAGGTTAATTACCTCTGTCTTATTCTCTGAGTAGGAATGAATAAGGGGAGTGGTGGCCCCCTTACTTATCAAATACTAAGATGTTGGTAGAAAGTACCGGGGTTAATGATAAGGCCACCTCCACGAGGTCCCAACTTGGCAACTCAAGTTAAAAAAATTTGAAGTGATTTCTGAGGTTAGGTGCCTGACCTCCTCCGAGGGGTTAGTACCCCTACGTGAGAGCCCAGAACTCACAGAAGTGAGAGATAACTCCTCCCGTCAATGAAGCTGGACAAGGCAAGGAGGTTTTCCCATTTGTCTGGTGATGACAGGGCCAACGGCAGGAACGTGGCTTCTGGCTCTAAAATTGCATACGGTGCACGCTAAATATGTGGATATGATCTAAGGACACATCCATGATGGGATGGAGGATATTCGCAAGATGAGTTTGTTTCCCAGATAAGTGGATGCCGAGCCCTGACAAGACGATTGAGTCTCCACATTGGAGGTCTGACTTATGTAAGGTATTAGTCCAATGATGTATGGAATCTTAAGGTACCCTCATTCTTCTATATAAGAAATTATTTTTGTAGTAATTTTGATATGAAACTTTGTTCCGATGCTTCAATATGCTTCATGAGGAAATTTGGTATTTAGAAAATTGCAAAGATAGTTAAAATGTTGAATAATTTGGTCTTCCCTCTTCTATCAAATTAGTGGCTATGTCAGACTGTTCTTCCCTCTTTTAACAAAGTACCAGATATACCAGATGAAGACACTTCAAAGGTAACATGGTTCTCAAATGTGTGCTTGAACGAGAGTAAATTAAATATTAATGTATTTCCTTTAGATCTCGGTGCATCTTAATAGAACATTTTTTATACTAAATCTCGAACACTCTATAATACTGTTATGTCTGCGGTAGGGGCTTTGTGTCAAATAAAGAATTGTTTTCATTCAAAGCTTTTAATAGAATTGGCTCGTTGTTTGTTATCTCTCTCAAATGGTATCCATACAATATAAAGCCATATGAATTGTCATGTATAAGAAGACCCAATTCTTCACGGTCTTATACTAGAGACTTTGTTTACATTTTGGTTGATTTGATATAATTTTAATTAATATCTTAATTTAAGTCCAAAACGATTAATGTGTTATAATTTTACGTTCAATATCTTCTTAAATTTTTACTGTCAGCGAGCCAATGTGCTTGAGGATCTGTCACGTATTTTTATGAAGGAGAGCAACTATATGAGGGAAGAAGAAGAGCGACACAAAGCAGCTTTCGATAAAGTACTGCTTCATTGTGATTCATCATTTAGGTGTCCTAGTGCTTTGCAAACTATTTATTAAGATGTATAGGTTGCGTCATTCACGTTATTTTAATTTTCAAATTAAGTTGGACCTTTCACGACATGGACCCACACTCTCAATTAATAACACATTGTAGGCTTATTATTTGTTCGTGTATATTCGTTATGTATTTGTGCGGAATGTTTAAACAATGCTGAGAGAATCACCCTTCGTTTTTACAGTGGGTCTTACACATAAACATCTTGGTTTTGGCACGGTAAACTCTTAATTTTCCAAGCAATATATGAATCAACCTCATTGTAAGTAAGCGTCTTCTTAAAGGGATCTTAAGCACACGGTTTTAAGTAGGTTCTAATAGTGTGCTGCATGTGTTATTGGTGAAGTCAGTGACATAATTTGTTGTAAAATACACACATTGTCCATTTTAAAAATGGATTGCTAAATGCATAGCCCCTTCAATATTCCCAGCTAAAAATGTTCCCCTTATTTGTCATGTTAATAATAAACGCCCATTGATTACTGCCCTTATTGATTAACTTACATACATATTTAATGAATGAATTTGTTAAAAAAAGAGCTGCACAGCCTCACATTAATTTGAGAGTCATCTGATTGTCTATCTCCATCGCTCAAGAATGAATATTTGGCGAGCGTTTCCATCATCGTGATTCCTTCTACGGTATTTGGGATCTCTTTCATGCTCGCTAACTTAGCTCTTTGAAAGTTCTAAAATTACGTTGTGCTTTGTGTGTTGAGCTAATAGATTCAGAAGCCCCTATACTATTGTATTATGTGTTTAGTTACATTTGAATGCAGTTGTGGGTCTCTGTTTGAATCAGGAAGCTCCAAACTTATCTCCAAATCTATATTGTTGAGTCTGATATTTTATTCAACTAATTTATTTGTAATGTATCGTGCCAGGAACTTTTACAACCACAGGCTACGGGTAAAGAGACCTAAGCCATTCAAGGCGTATCGCATAGTAAATAATTAGCTGGGGAGTATACAATTATATGATTTTGTTCCAGCACTAACCCACTATATAAAATACAATCAGAACGGTATCTGAAATTAACATTAGTCATTCCTCATTAGTAGTTTGCAACAAATCCTCCCTTCTTTATCCACACCATCATGACTTTATGCAGATTCACATTAACACTTATTATTAGCTGTGATCCTCTACAACGCGTAGCAAAACAACAGTTAATTAGTCAGTTGAATTTCTGTATTCAGAGTACATTTGGGTGAAATTAAGAGTATCGGGCGATACTGACCATATTAATTAGTTACTAAACGAATTATAAAAATATATTATACATTTTAAAAATATTTTACACATGATGGTTTTTTTAACGACCCATTACTAAGGTCACCATAGCTATTTTAAGCTAAAAACTGGAATAATAATATGGCTATTTTATACAGGATCGTTTGTATGTACTACATGAAAGTTTGCATGTGTTGTGTAAAATACATTATCTTAATAAAAGCCATTATAAAATATTCTTGTTTATAGTTGAAAAATTTTTTGTGTATGTTAAAACATCACACATAATTGAAGGTGAAATATTATATTTAAAATAAGATAAATTTTAAAAATCTATCCAAGCATATTATTAAATAGAATAATGAATAGAAAACTAAATATATTTCCAAGATGCTTTTATAAATATTTTATGTCGAATACTCCTCTTCAACTTACAAGACATATCCCTCGTATAATGAGGACGGTGATGTATATCCAAACGTTGAGACGTATGAATGTTGGTTGCAAGCAGTCCAGTACACCGCTAATAAGTAATGAGTAGCCAACTAGTCTTTTCACACCAAACAGTTCACAAAGCCTCGCCGAGATCAAATAGGTTACGATCATCCCTATCGACCCCCCGTTCAAAGCCATAGTTTGAGTGGCACCATCCCATTCAAACTCTCCAGTCTAGAAACAAAATTGAATAGCTAAATTAAGTGATATTTGGATGAACATTAATTAAAAGTGCTACTAATGACGACAAATATCTATATGAATAATATGTCAAATGAACACCATGAAAAGTAGAGATTAAATGGAGTGACCAGCAATTACTTAGATGAGAGAATGCAAATAACAGTGGAAAGACACATCATCCCTCTACTTCCCCAATACACAAGGGCTAGGATTTAACTAGGAACCTGACAACTATTCTCTACCTACAATAAATCAATAATTAATAAAATAATTATGGCTCTATATGTGCTTGTAAGATTAGTATGCCTGACTTTAAGTATGTAATTTGAGGCTCAAACCTGGTTAACTGCATGGCTATATTCATTTATTAGTAGCTCATTAACTTATTGTTTTAAATCACCGATTTAATTATGGCGTACCCAGAAATGTATTTGGAGGGAATGAGAGCTATCACGGGTGGCTCGTGATAAGTTCCCTCATTAGATGTCAAGGAATGATTATAAAAACAAATATTTATGGAAATTATTTATGATTTTTAAAATAAAATTATGTTTTTATAGTTTTCATGAACTCTATACAACTCCAATAATCCAATAGCCTAGGCATTAAGAACGAATGCTAAAATAGAGTATAAATAATATTTTATTTGTAATAGTGAACGCCTAGCCCCCTCCAAAAAAAACCTCCTCGCCCCCTCACACACACACACACACACACACACACACCACACACACACACACACACACACACACACACACACACACACACACCACACACACACACACACACAACACACGCACATGTAGTGGATATGAATATAAGGAAATAAAAAGACAGGATAGAACTTTAATTAGATATAAGTTTAATACCATTAACCTAGAGGAACGTTTTAAAATTAAATTAAAACAAACGTTGTATTCCAATTTTAATTTGAGGACTAGTTTTAAATAAGGTAAGCAGGCAATTTTTACTTGATAAATTTGCTGGTCATTGAAGCTATTGACAGCTAAATTTACACAAAAGTAAACTACGTATATATGTTTTTTCCCTTATCATTTGATAATATTTTGATTTCCACCTAAGTATTATCAATGAATGCTGATTTTTTTCCAAAGGCACATCGTCTAAACAAGCTTGACAACACCTAGAACGCTTTGTAATAATTTGTGTTCTTTTTTTTTCATTCTTATATCTAAAATAAATACTGCTGTACAACTTTTTTTTAGTAAATGAACAGAATATTGTACCGTGACATTGTAAGTTTCGTTGGAAGTGGACTCAACGGGGCATACGTCCATTTGGCTATGATCTCCGCCGACCATAGTGACCTTCTTGATCATTGCGGTGACAGCCATTGGACTAGTAGATCCCATGAAGGTCATTAAGAACACAGATAAACTGCTCTGTGCGATTATGATGTAGCGTACAGGGATGTTATGCCACCATCGCGCTGGAAAATTACGTTTCAACACTTTTATCACGAGTTAATGGACTTGTTGGGCCTCAAATATATGCGGGGTGCAATTAAAGGGGGCTTTTAATATGAAACTATTGAACATGTGATCGTCAAGAAGATTGAAATTTTAATAGTAAGTAAAATATGAAAATTGTAAAAAAAATAAAAGACAACTGCATCCTTAAGAATCAAATAGCCGGAGCTATTATTTATGCTTTTAGTGAGGAGTTTTCCATCTAGATATCAGTTTCTGAAAATTGAAAAATGATTCCCGTGTCCAGGTGTCATTTTTCAATTTTAAAAATATGAACTGCATCCTTGTTTTTATTATTTTGGTGAGGTATTTATTTAAAAGGCTTTATGTCATTTTGGTCGCCAAACATGTTTTCAGAATCAATATAAAGAAATATTTCTCGGTGGAAATGGATTAGGTTTCTTTAAAATTTATAGATCAGTCTGTCTCGTAAGTTTAAATCAATTATGCGTTTTTAGTAAAAATGTATAATATGGTGTTTTCAGTAGATGTATATCTTAAGGATTTAAAATAAATTAATATAGGTAGATTTTCTGATTCATAAGAAAAAAAATATGGAGATTTAAATGTTTTTAGCTGTAGACTTTGTAGAAAATAAATTAAGAAAATGTGGTTCAAATGTAAGGTTATGGTTGAACAGATATAAGAATAAAACATATTCTCGTATGTGATGGTGTTGTTGATATACATGAGTAAAGTATATATTCAAGTAGATGTGGTCATGGCCTATCTTGTATGTTTAAAGATAAACATGGTATTGAATTTGTTGTTGTTTTTGGTGTCAATACACCTGCATAAATGCAATTCTCTTTTGTTACTAGGAGATAGGACTGTCCCCAAAAAGGAACCAGGATCTATATCGAGTAGTATTGATTTAAATATCTACAATTTGTTTACTAGTTCGTCCTGCTATATAATTAAGAGCAATTTAGAATATAGTTATATATGTGTAGAACTAGGAGCATATTCGCTCAAAGACTGTTGCCTGTTGTTTTTATCTAATTCTATATTTTTTTCTCAGGAAGCAGTGTGATAGTGTTCTTGGTTTGGTAAGATTATCGGGATGTATGAAAAAATATTCCCTGAAAGATATATAATTCGGGAAGTTTAGCTCGATCCTAACATTTTGCCATGGGGATATACACACAACCTAACTATTTTCAGGCATTTTATATTATTTGAAATTATTTAAACTAGTTGGAAAAACTACACTTGGACACGGGAATCAAAACCGGGCTCTTTGGCTTAGCGTTTCAAAAATCTACCACTGTACTAACCTGGATACTTTCTCATGCTCAGAGTCCTTTTTCACTCAGGATCTGTAACGGATGTGTGGAATTTTCAGCTACATATTAGTGACCAATAATATTGCGAGCTATCATATACCACATTCATCTTTAACCAGGGAGGGTTGTTATGATGCCAAGTATACAATACAAGATTGTAATTTTAAAGAGGAATTAAATTAATATCAACAGACAGGTAGCAAACCATTCTAATTACGGCACTGTCCGTAAAGAGGTGACAATGTTTCCATTAATTTAAATTAGTTAATTGAAATGATGTCCCATGAATATGGATAGTGCCCTAATTATAGTGCTTTGCAAACTATGTGACAGTATTTATTATGATTATTATGATTTAGGTTTTAATCCCGCCTAGCATCATAATAAAAGAAGATTTCGTTGAAGGTTCATATTAAATATAAAATAAGCTAAGGAAAAATCTCGATATACTTCATTTACTGAATATAACTTTTTGTTTTTCATTCATCAGGGCACCTTGACAATTACTTTGTATTGCATGCACTCTAATCTTTGCGGCACGGCGAAATCTTGAGAAGGCTATATATAACTGACCATGTCTTATTACCAGAGTAATAACGTCGAAACCAACTCATTCACTGGTCTGGATGGCCAGCCATTGTATTTATCAATTGAAATGAAAAATTCCACTTGGACTGTGAGATATCACCAGAAAATTATAAAAGTCATATCTTGATTGGTGGGTACGAAACATTTCCGCGGTATAATATCTGAATTAATTTGGGAAAAACCTGTAAGGATGATTTCTGAATTCAATCTACCGATTGATAAGAGAGTTTTAGATGTTTACCAGATTTTATAACAAAAATAATTATTGCATCTGTTTTCAAGTTCAGCTTACGTGGAGGCATAGTTGAGATAGTAAGAATGTGGAGGAATTCAACTGGGTAATTAACTCTTTCCTTTTCAGCATCAAACTTAATAAGTCCATGTTGTAGAAGCAAATAATGTCTCCCATCAATAGTTTGATAACTTCCTCATTGACCAACATTAAATTTTCGTGCCTCTGGCAGGCTAATTGACATTACTACAAATGTTAATATAAGCCTGTCCTTAAGATGACTCCCAAATATTTCCTCAATTACAACCCTAATTATAACCTAGTTTCCCTGACAATTAGATTATATCTTATTCCAGATTATTGTTACTAAGAATATGTGCATCTCCATACTTTAGAAGCCATTAGCTGTAGTTTGGGTCTTTTAAGTTCAAGTTGTTATTCAGCCTCAGCATAATAAACTCTGACCTCAAAGGGTTATATAATATACATGTTTTCACTAGAGTGGTTATATGTAAATGGAGGAGCACTGGTAAACATTGATTAATATCTCCATCTAAAAACATTAATTAACTGCTAAATGGTAAGCTATCTTTCACTATACATTTATTTAGTCTATCAACCCCATTTAAAGTATGAATTGTCGTCATGTTCAATCTCATCCAAATTTAGTTTTGCTTTTTCTGATTGAAGCTGCGTCGTTCGAAGTCATCTTCATACTAAGGTTTTATTGCTCATCTAAGGTTATAGTGGACTTAAGTTGAGATTCTTATATACTAGCATGTGTAATAAGCCCAAATTATATATAAATAAATAAGTAAATAAATAAATAAGGAGTACCTAATCAAACTAATAATTAATGTAAGCATAATTTAATAATAGGATGAAAATAGTATGGTAAAAAAAAGAGATAATATAGAAGTGCAATTTCATTAGTAGATAAATTAATAGCATCAGCATTTTTATTTTTTTGAGAAACACCAACACGGCCTACTTTATCTGGTACCGTACAATCTTGAATATTACCCATAGCCATACTCTGTTAAAATGTTAACTACAAAATATTTACTTTATAAGAAAATCCATCGAAAAATTATTATTCAAACCTCAATACAAATACATAATCAATAGTTTTAGTAGGTTTCTATAGACTACTGAGTTTTAAGCACTTTCATAAGATAAGAGAAACGACGTAGTATACTGTATATTGTAAACATTGGGTGTAGCTGTGTCATGGACACGGCCGTGTGTTGTACGTGAATACGTTTATGTAACAGGTTATATTATTTAAATAAAATATTTTTATTTATGTATTTATGATAAAAGCAAGGAAACAAATAATTATTGTGTTACAATATAACTTTATTAATTATATTTGACGACAGCTGACGATTCTCCGAATCAAAAGTTAAACTAATTGCAAATCTCAATACGCAGCGAAATAACCTCAAAATGGCGGCGCTTCCCCCTCCACCGCACGCGATGCGTCACTGTTCTCACTTATCGTAATGAATTCTTTGATCCTTTAGCTATCCAGTGGTATAATTTAATTTTGGATGTAGAGGAAAGATTCGAAACTACAACACCAAACTGTATCCCCCGATTTTGTTATCATTAGGTTTTTTGGATTGCCCCCGTATGGTAGCAAATTTAAAGACGTATTCACGTCAAAAAAACATAATGTGGAAAAATCATCTCATTTCACCAGGGAGCCTAAATAAAAATAAGAGACATTGTTACTTAAACTTATGAAAAAATAGCATTATATTTCACCAACGAGCTTACTTCCCCTTTGGGCTCAACGCTTTTGTACTGATCACGCTGATGGTTTAGGGAGCGTATATTTATAGAAAGTGTAGACGCATTTGCAAGAATGAAGGGTAGAAAATAATTTTGAAAAATCACCCTCAGTTCACCAGACCGAGATTCAAACCTCGCTCTTCCCGGTATCGGCAGTATAGTCTACTGCGCGAATAGCGCGTTAGACCAAGCGGCCACCGATGCGGGTTTTGACTACATTTAATATGAATCATAGTATTAATTTTGGAATGTATTTGTTTTGATCATTGTATCGTACTACCCGTCTAGTTTATAAGCATATAGACTGATTATGCTGATCTGATCTGGATTGAAAAGGATGAATTTATAGAAAGTTTGCCCACATATGCGTTGTGAGAGAGTGGAAAACCTTTTGGGAAAAAATCCCCCTCATTTCACCCGACTACATTCAAGCCCAGATTTCCCCCTCATCCATGGTGCAGTATATTCCGAGAGGGAATCAAATGCAATCTAACTGCTCTCTAAGGCTAACCTTTTATCATATAATCCACAAGAAAATGAATCAAATTACAAAAAACGCCATGGTTCACAAAATAAAATTCAAACTCCAGGAAAAAGGAGAAAGGGCCCTACAAACTATACCTACTTTGATTTAAAAATTCAGAAAAGGAAGGTTAAGCCTCCGAATAAAGTGATAATCCTCTCCAAACCACAAAAGTCTGAACCCCTCGCCTAGTAAGCACAAGCATGCCCTCCCTCAGCAAAAGTCAATGGGGGTACATACAAAGGAGGTAACATCAAAAGAATTAAATTATATTCATGAAAAAGCTAATCACAAGATGATAATAAGGATTTGTTTGATAAAATTGTAAATTTTGGATGTTTTTCTAATAATTGGCTCATTCACTTTGACAAGTGTTTTATTATTGAAACGTATTGTAACACTTTCTCTTGAACAGCAATCACTTCCACTGAACTTAGAATATATATTTTGACCCCACAATATTTCTAGATAAAGCCATTTGTCAGAAAATCAAACATGAAGGGTTGACGTCCTTAACAATGACTAACCTTGATTAATGGGGCACTAGGGGGCATTGCTTTGTTTAAGCTTTCAAATCTAATCTGATTATAAAGTCCGATAAGTAGTGTTTTATAATAATGTTGTATAATACATTTAATATGTTGAAGTGGGTGGTCTAGCATTTATTATTATCTTTGAAAGTAACCAATATATGTGTGATTTACATTATTAACAAATTTCGTTGATTGTATCAGTTCTGTGGAGTCATGGTTAATTATTGATTTCTTATCTATTCTGACCAAATTTTAAATGGTCATTTTGTAGAAATTAAATTTGAATCGTTTTTAATTTTAATTGAACTAATTACAGCAGTCAACTCATCAGAGGTGTTTGACACGTACTTTAATTTGGTCACTTTTGAAGATTATACTGAGGCTTATCTCCCATTTATAACTAATCACCGGTTTTTACCCTTTTTACTGATATTTAAGGAGTATGGATTAAAATTTAAAAAGCACAAACTAAAAATAAATGGAAGAACACAAACTTACAAACATTCTCATATTGTTTATCGTGGCTCCAAAAAAATGTTCAAAAAACGTTTTTAATAAACTACATTTGAATATGTTTTACTCATAAAAACAAACACATCATCTTGTTAATAGCAATAATCACTGGCTATATATAAATTTTAAACCAAATTGTTCAAATATATTCAAAAAATTCGCATTCTAAAATCTAAATTACATTTAAACTACCCTAAAATATTTATTATTTGTAAAAATCAAAACGTTTTCTTATTTATCATGAAAAAAATTCACATATTTCTATTTTGAAATCAATCTTCAAGATTTATTTCAAAACATTTGAATTTTTCCTAATTTTTTGTTACTAAACTGTCATTGAACCAATTTATTTAGATAAATAAAGATGATGATGATGATGATGATTATTGATATGTAATATAATCTCCCGATACCAATTTTGAACCAAATAGCTTAAACAATATTTTAAATATTCAAATAAAAAAAGTCATCAGTAAATTACCCATAGTCAAATTTTCTCCCCAAACAAATCTACAGCTTATTGCCATGTTCATGTCAAACACTCCCATGAGCTACATTTTAAGCAAAATCGTTAGAGACATTTTTAAAATAGTTAGAATTTTCCAAAATCATTCTTCAGCAAACCACTTTCTATCGAGCTTTCTCCCCAAATCCAAAAATACATGTTTATTTGTAATACAAAACACTCCCTAGATACCCATTTGGAACAAATCATTAGAATCATTTCAAAAATATTTCCAGTTTTTGAAAAATTACTCTTCAGTATACTACCCATAAATTAGATTTTACCCCAAAAAATAGTAAGAACCGTTATTTGTCATATCAAACACTACAGAAATACCTATTCATAATCAAATTATTAATGCCACTTGTAAAATAATCCAAATTTTAAAAGATCAGTCATCAGTAAGCTACCCTTAAACGAGTTTTACCCAACAAACAATTATTTAGTGGTGTTTCGCATGTCAAACAAATCCTAGATATATATATATTTTTTAAATCGCTATATTAACTTTCTAAAAATTTGGAATAAATAAATTACTAATCAGTAAACTACCCTTAATCGAAGGCCTAATGTAAAATAAAGGTATCTTCCTGTTAAATCTAAGTATCAAGTATGAACAAAATCCTTCAAACCATTTTGGATTCGTGGCCAGGGACAGATAAACTGATAGACAAACAGACATGAGTCCAGATATAATTGTAAAATCCACTAGATTTATTTATGTTCACAAAAATAGTAAATACTTATAATAATTTCGAGATCAATTTTTTCACGATCACAATACTTTCTCTTGATATGAGAAAGTAAGAAAAAATTGTCTGAAAAAAACATATAAATAAGTTTAATTTGTACTCTGACCAATAATTTAAGTTACCATTTACCGAGCATAAATAATACAGGTAGTATTCTATTTTTAAGTGATATCATTTTTATGAAAAAATCTATATTAGTGAGTAAAAAATTAGACTACCCCACTTGTTAATTATAATAATAAAAACTACCATAATTACAAAATATTTTACTGGGACTACTCAATACGTATATTTTATAAAAGTGTCAGCTACTAAATGTTTGACCGGAGTCTATGATGAACCCGGTAGTTCAAGAGCTGAGTTTGAATCCTAGTTGGGTGTACTGATGGTAGACTTAACATAATATAGGTTTTACATCCTTTTATACAGTTAAGTGCATGGCTATATTTCTTTAGTTACACTTTTGATACCTAACATCAAATTAAGCATCCTTTATTTAACCTTCTTGTTTTATAAAGAACAAAAGAGTTTTTGCCATTTTCTGATGAAAATTGTTCTTGGATTATTTTTATTAAGGAAGTGGTAGGATATTTAAGATTACTAAAGTAATTCGTTTAACTGTAGATATATTAAATTGTATTTTATTTGGAGTGGTTTTATTAACAAGAATATTGTGACGCAGTTTCCCAATTACATCACATAATATCAAATTATTATAGTTATTAAGTGTATCTTAAATGAAATATTATGATATTTAAATAAATTAGCCTGGAACTTAAAAAAAGGCATATGAAAGTCCATTAAGATTATTTGTATAGTTATATGTATGTCCATTACTCTTCCTTTATATTTAGTGTACTCGTATATTAATAATATTGGAAATGTTTTACAAATTATTCTATTAAATTAATGTTGGAAAAAATAATTTATATGAAAATAGATTCATTTTTAGATTAAATATAAATATACAAAATATTTATATTTATGTAATGTGGAATATATATTATATACATATTTATATGTAGATATATTATTTACCTATTTTAATTATGTAATATATTAATTGATCACCTTTTATAAGTATGTAATATACAAATTAATTATCTATTATAAATATATAATATATAAATTAAATACTTGTACACTATTTATAGAGAGGTATATTATATATTTTACAACTATACGCATTAACATGTATTTAATATAAATATATTATTATCTATTAAATATATTGATGTATATTTTGAAATGTAACGTCAATATGAATTATAGTTCTATAATATAGCCTTTTAATTACAAAAACTGAATAGCAATATTAATAAAAACTTTATTATTTTGGGTTTTTAAGGACGATTAATACAATATATTATTCTAGCTTTAAATCGCACTTAAATTTAAATCTCAGTCACTAGTATCTCAACTGCCCTCTCGCCACATGAATATTCAATTTTGACCAAGTCAAGCATAAGACTAAATTATATTCTCTCAGTATGAGATTGTCAAATTCACAAGCAAATAACTGAACGATTTTGACCTTCGTGACCTTTGTCAAAACTAACGGGCCTTTGATAGATTGTGATATAAATCAATGAGCAAGGGGTAACATAAATAAATATTAAATATTTACCTTTCTTTCTTAGAGAGTCTTCCGAGGGAATGGCAAAGGACGACGGCATGGCAATGAACCAAGAACTGGTTAGTAGAATGAATAACTGTGACTGGATATGAAAGTCTAGTTTAAAATATTATCCGACCAGATAAAGAACAATACAGCTTGACCTTGATTAAAAATTATTGTTCGAATTTAGACAATCGGAAATAGTTCTTTGTTCTAAAATTAACGATGCTACCATTTAAGATAGCGTCTAACAGTTCGGACACTACAAATTTAAATACTAGCATTTATTTATATTAAGAGTCTTTATGATATTAACTGATTCATTAGGTTTGAAACAAATAGCAGGAATAATTTAAACAATACATTCATCAAAGTGTAGTCTATTTTTAATAATATGTATATTCCAGTGCTAATCTAAAACTCTAGACATTTTCTGATGTCTGTCTTTGTGGAACGCTTTGCTCATCTAAAAACATTTACTTTCTCTAAACTAATAGGTAACTCGAGCTACTCCACCATTATGAGTTTGAATTAATACAAACTCTCTGCGGTGACCACGTGGTCTGACGCGCTACTCTCACAGTAGAGTAGACTGCTGACAATGGGAAGATTGAGGTTCGAATATCGGTCGGGTATACTAAGGGTGGTTTTCTAAAAGGTTTTTATACTTACCCTTCACGCAAATTTCCTCTCTTAATATAACCTTCCTAATTTCTATAACCATCAGCGTGATGAGTAAATAAGCGTATAACCCGAATGGATAGTTAAACGCGATGCTAAAATAAACTATTACAATCACGAATTAATTTATAATTTACTATAACCGTATCAATGAAATAAACTCACAAAAAGTATATCTTTAATGATAAATATAAGGATGGTAACTTTATCTGACGTTTTTATCTAGGTTGACTTGTGGTATTTTATACTATATGTGGCAATAGCTAATTTTCCACCTCTTTGATTTCAAATGTTAACATTTATTCCAGGATCTTTGTATAACGGAATATTATAAACATTTCTATCATGGAAGTTCCCTGTTTTTGTTAAAGTTTTTGTTTCTCTGTTGCTTTGGTAACTTTTGAAAAACCATCATTTCCCATGTGAAAACTCTTAGATGAATGTCACTAGTTATAAGAAAAATAATCTTGTCGGTAATTTAATGAATCGAAATATATTTTGTTATGTAGGGTGGTGCTGTATTATGATCTTTTTATGTGAGATATTAGTTAATTGGGCGCCGTTTATTTGACTAGGAGGAATTGTAAACGGGTGGATTGAGCACTTTATTGTACGTAGGATTAAATAGTGAAATATTAAATGAAAATGAATACAATAAACTTTAGACTACGCTTATTATTTTTAACATAAATATTAACATTATTTTTTACTGTGTTTATATGTTATATAATATTTCTTTATTTAACTTTAGTATTTATATGTAATGTTTTGTGTATGTTTTTATGTTTTGTGTTTGCTTGGCTTATATTTTAATTGTAATTTTTGGTTAAGTGTATAAAAAAAGGTTGTAGTCATAACTTCGCCATTAGAGTATATTAATATTATTGTTATTTTTATTATTATTGACTGCGTGAAGACTTCACTTCACTACAACAGTACATACCTCCCAATCTATCTTGGAGAGGGGCAGGGTGTAGGTAAAAATGTCTACTACACCTTGGGAGGGAAATGTTGTGGTAACTGGGGTTCAAATGTGTCAAATGCCTAACCCTCATACTCACTTTCTGTATGGAGTCAAGTAATTGATTGAACAAAATGATTAAATTAAATCGTACAGGGCTACTATAATGCGTTAAGAAGCCATTATTAATAATTATAATAATAAGCTCTTATATATTATAGTAGAAAATTAACTAGTTATTTTCATGGTTAAGTCACAATAATTATATCAAATAATTAGGACGTTCAATATACGGCTGACAACTTTTTGACAGTTCCTCGTTTTACAACCCTCAGCTAACTATGCAATCAGAAAATCAATTATGTAAGTTAAATTACATTTTTGAAACAAAATATTATCTAGTTCACAAACATAAAGGAGAAACGAACTTAATCAATTGAAAAAGCAGTTTTTACTTTAACATGGTCATAAAATCCATTGCTACAGAAACAATTTAGAAAACAGTGTGTCAGTCCACCAAAAATCATAAATAAAACCATACTTTTGTTAAAAAGAACAAATTGAGTAATAATCATCATGTTTTACCAATTAAAATCACGGTTCACCGAGCTATGACAGAAAAGTTGGATTATTTTATTTGATACCAACTACAATTTCCCGGCCTTGCATGGCTGGAAAACGAAACAAGGAGCCAAATAGTCTTAAGCCATCAGGTTCACAATATATGATAATAAAAATATTACACCCCCTTAGCATTTACAATAAGTACAGATGAAAAGATTCAGCTTTCTACGTTTCTTGGTTTTGGATCCACCTTAACCAGATATCACGTGGCTTAAGACGTGAGAATCACCACAAATGTGAAACTTGCTTGCAAATAACAGGCCTTACCTCGTTCAGGTTTTTTGCCTTTTATTTTAATTTATTTGGATTTAAGTTTGAAATTTCACCCTGGAGAATAATTACAATAAATAACAAATTGCTACTATATTAAACAGCACGTAGTGATAGTTAATAATATTGTATACCATTTCAACACTACCAATCCGGGATCACGTGATTAAATTATATAGGCTGAAATGTATAATAAAGTAAAAATCTAAGATACGTGCACCCTAAGTTTCCCTTAGAACATACGCATATTATTTGGATTTGCAGGTGATTTGGTGATCAAGTAAGATGGAAAAAATATTATACTATCATTTGAATACAGCGATACACTTGTGGTTTAAGAAATAATATTTGATAAACCATCAATTTTACTAGGTTCAAACGGGAATAAAATATATCCTGCGGCTGTCCTGAGAGTGTAAGGAGCACATTAATTAAAGTCTTGTCTAGATCAGTCAAGATGTTTTCGAGTTTATCTAATAAGTTTGATGTAATGAATCTGAACTCTTTCGACAAATATTCCTATCACTTTCTTTTTACACCACGTATTACAGCCTCTTCAGGATATACGCATAAATACTAACTAGGCTAAGGAGTTAAAGATGAGTAATTTTGAATCTATGGGTAGCTTACTCACATTTGCGTGGAGGGAGAGTGGAAAATAAGTTTGAAAAAATCAGCCTTAATACACCCGACCGGGATTCGAAACTCTATATCCTTGTCATCAGAATCATCATCCAGTCTATTTAGAGATTAATGCCTTAGACCATGTGGCCAACGAATTAGATTCCAGTCCCTTCTTGTTCAACATTTTAGCTACAACACTAAAATAAAAGGTTAACAATTATTTATAAATTCTAGCTATAAATAAATATATCTTTAAAAAAAATATATCTGAGAACATAAAACTAATATAGCATTTTATATATTTTACAAACAAATTATCACTTGGAAATAAGAATAAATAAATTTACAAACAAAATTCACTGTAAAAACTATAGAAGTATATTCACAAATAACTTATATTTGTTTATTTAAAAACACAGCTGCAATTTTTAATATATGATTTAAATATCTAGCTACCTTTAGTAATTTCTCAGACAGTTCTTTTTGTAGGCCTACCACTTTAAAAACAGTTGTATTGTATTAAAATAATGATCGAAAATAATACAAAATATAGATTAAAAAATATTTTATTTTCAAATCGTAACACAAACCAACACTTAATCTTGAGTATACTAAAAAAAAATCTTGATGTCGAACCGCATTCTGTTCATCCCCCCCAAAAAGATTGAAGAAGTTGCGTGTGCTAAATCTCTTGAGAACAAGACAAGTTAACATGAAGCTTTTGAAACATATTTCTTTATATGGGTATGGGAGAGCTTAAGGGGGTTGGAGGGGAGAGGAGAATACTCCTCCTGAGCTCGTGAATACAGTGTGTGTAGTCCCATGACCCTCACTACCCCACCGCTGCCACCAGAGGGCATGTCCATGATGCCATAGCCGCTATCCATGATAGCCTCTGTCACTGATAGCACGACAAACCTTCCCATGTGACACTATGGATGCGATGAGAAAAGGAGGCAAAAAATGTCCCATGAAAATAAATGGTACGGCACACCGCACAGACTTTCTCTCTCTTTCTATAAACTCGTAAGATTTCTGAACGGAATAATGTACATTGTATCATCACCATTCCACATAAGAACAAGCATAAAATAATATACAATGATATAGAATCAATGAGAAAAGAGGCGCATCTTTGTCCACCTAAGATCATTTCAAACAGTTTAATGTCTTCCACAAGGGTCAACACTTCGTATTAAAATTTCGATTTCTGGTTAAAATTTTAACATTTTAAAAGGTGTTGCAGATCTTCAAGTCATCGCATTGATATTTAATTATTCATTTATACATTTTGACCAATAAAAAATGTAAATATTGACTATTGAGTCTAAAATGGAGATAGATCATTGCTATGCAAACATTTCTCCTAAGAGATTTAAGGAAAAATAACATACTTTTTTTAGATACTTACTTATATTTAATTACTCTATGGCTTTGGAGTATTATTGCGTTAAGACTTAAGTAGTATATGTTTACAACTAAAGCTCACAAAATTGTATTAATATATTTGCAAATATCTCAGAAACTGCTGTTTTTATAAAAATATATGTCAAATAAAAGTTTTTTATTTCTAATAGTCCTACAATTTTGCAATGATAAGTTGTTTAGTTTCTCCAATAGTTGTGGAGATACGGAAATTAACGCTTCTGTAATGTACCCTAAAAATCATTTTCATAGGAAAATGAAAATAGCCAGTTTATTTATAATCTTAATCAACGCCTAGATACGAATTTTAATCAAAATCAGTTAAGCAGATTTTGAGAAAACCAAATTTTTCTCTTTTCGTCCTTCAGTAAACTACCCTTAATTTTAAGTTTTTATAGACACACAGAGAGACGGCATTGCAAAGACTATTTTTTAGGGTTTGGGGGGTCATGAGACGTCGACATCCATCAACATTTCAGGTTAGTTTTTTTTTTTACGGTCGCAATACTTAGACTTTAATGTCCAAAAAGTTAAAAAAATTCATATAATTGCGTATATATTGAAAGTTATTGATTTTATAAAAATATGTTTCGGATAAAATATCTGTATTATAAATATATATACATATTTGTAATGCTAAGTAATTTCATATCTCAAATAGTTTCGGAGCTATTTAAAAAAATGTTAATTTACGCATCAGACCGGAGCCCTTAAAGCCATTTTGCCGAAATATTGAGGGTAGCCATTTTGTTTGGAATATTTAATAATGTTTATAAATGAAATTTAATCAAAATCGTTGGAGCCGATTTTGAGAAAATCGACTTTTTCTCTTTTTGCCATTCAGTAAACTACCCTTAATTTTAAGTTTTAATAGACACACAGACAGACGGCATTGCAAAGACTATTTTTAAGGGTTCGGGGGGTCATGAGACGTCGACATCCATCAACATTTCAGGTTAGTTTTTCTTACGGTCGCAATACTTAAGCTTTAATGCCCAAAAAGTTAAAAATATATATATAATTGCGTATATATTGAAAGTTATTGATTTTATAAAAATATGTTTCGAATAAAATATTTGTATTATAAATATATATACATATTTGTAATGCTAAGTAATTTCATATCTCAAATAGTTTCGGAGCTATTATAAAAAATGTAAATTTACGCATCAGACCGGAGCCCTTAAAACGATTTTGCCGAAATATTGAGAGTAGCCATTTTGTTTGGAATATTTATTTATGTTCATAAATGAAATTTAATCAAAATCGTTAGAGCCGATTTTGAGAAAATCGACTTTTTCTCTTTTTGCCCTTCAGTAAACTACCCTTAATTTTAGGGGTAGATGTCCAATTCCAAAAACCCCTCGGGGCAACCCTATGAAAACCCTAGATATCAAGTTTCAGCTCAATCGGTAAAATAGTTTAGGCTCTAGTTGGAGGTACAGACAGACAGACAGACAGACAGACAGACAGACAGACAGACGGAAATTCAAAAACTACTTTTTCGGATTCAGGAAGTCATGAAACGTCAAAATTCATCAAAATCTCGAGTTCGATTTTTTTGACGATCACAATACTTTCTCTACCTGTAAGATAGAGAGAAAGTAAAAAGAGAGACCATTTTCTCTCTCTCCCTCTCTCTTTATATATATATATATTTTTTTTTAAGACAGTAAACATACATCTGCAGGGTAGGCGAGCTCTTTAAGTCGTAAGACTCTTATTTTACATGGTCAGTGTAGGAGAGAAGACCACTATTCAAAATGTACTGCTATTTTCATGCAAAGTTAATTTCTTCTCCTGCCATAATATACCGACCCTAATAGGAGTGCATACCCTACAACATTTTCTTTTGATCTTTACCTATTAGATTAAATCAATATTAAATATTTTGTATTGAACATAAGAAAAATACAAAAATAGATTCGTAAAGGAAATATAAAAATTTAGAATAATATAACTACTGTTTTTAATCATATTCTTTACGAATTTTAATACTCGTGAATAATATGAAAGCCTTATTTAGATTTAGTTTGGCTTCAAAGCAAACACAACCATCTTTCAAACCTCTCATGAATATACTTATTTAAGCCCACGCAAGAAAAAAAAGGAGATTTCTTGGAAATTATAAATGAATTATTTAATAGTATACTTATATGAAAGAATAAAATATAATAATTAAAGTTAACTGGTTTTCTTAACATACTTTTAGAAGGGCAAACTGCTCAATGTTCTTATAGCGATTCGCGTTAGTGATTTTGATGGACATAATAGATGTAGGAAAGTCAAAATATAGTTTAAAAGAATACATAAAATCAATACTATATTCATACATAGGTATATATATATATATATATATATATATATATATATATATATATATATATATAAAACTCTCTTATAAAGCTCCTTGTCCCCTATCTTTAAGCAACAGATGTTTTAAGTTTTGATAAGAACATTTCAATTATCGTTTGAGAAATATGTAATCTATAGTAGAGTACTACTGGTTTTTAGACGAACAGTAAATAATAGGCTTGAGCAAACTTGGTCTGCTACGTAATTGTAAAAACTTTAAAAAATATTAACTGTCATGACAACTGGAAAAAGCAAGAGTTAGTTTTATGACAATAGTAAAGCGACTTGTATGTATAAAAAAAAACAAATTAGTCTTTACACGATGATAGCTTAGTTTGGATTTTTTTTGTTGCGATTGTAATATTTTGTTCGTTATAGTGCGTAATCTACGATGCTACTGGCTGTTTCTCTTTGTCTAAATCTCTAGTCGAGGAATTATAGCGAAAAATGGGGCCTTACCCAGGACTAATTGCAACACAAGCAATTCCTTTGTAGTTATTGCTATAAAGGCGTCCATTAGAACATATAAAAAATTCGACAAAATTTGGTATCGGGAAAAGTTTGAAAAACGTCAAAATTAAAAACGGGGGCTTAAAAAGTAACAGCCAGTAATAATCACTAATTCTTTTGCCAAACGTGATTGCGGCGTATATATTTTAATTAATAATATATTCTATTTTAAATTTTAAATTTTAGTATAAATTTCACATAGATTACCTTCATTTAATGAGTTCATTTGGAAAAATGAAAAAAGATAATATTAATCGAAGTTACAAAAGACTAAAAATTTCCAACAAATATGAACATAGATTACCTTCATTTAAAGAGTTCATTTGGGAAAATGAAAAAAAAAAAAAAATTGTTCGAAGTGACAAAAGACTAAGAATTTCCAACAAATATGAACATTAAGACTCAGTACAAATGTTTAAGTTGATCATTTATAATTTAACAATCGTCTAAATCACTCACAGAATAATCACAAGGAATATTTTCACATCCCATCTCTTGGAAGGATTCACAGACATCGGTACATGGCAAGCTCATCTTCTTGAAGCTATAGTGCAGAGTATCACACCATTTTTGACATTTGCATCTTATAAGTGACAGCAAAGATCTTGCTGCCGTAAGCAAATCACAGAGTTTGGGGAAATATTCATTATTTTTACCTAGAAATCCCCAACAGCAAGCATTTCCTGCATCATTTTTCAACCATTGCTGAGTTTGGAAATAGTTTCTAAATGCACGGTATCTTATAGCAGAGGCTGTTGGTGGTAACGGCTGAGGATTAACAAAGTTGCAACTCTTCCTTGAATACTTGGCAACGTAGATCTTCGAACGTTTCTTGCTTTCTTTCCCCATACATTAAATCTTTTCTACCAGCATCTTCAATTTCGTTTTGGGTTCTGTCTGGAACAAAACAATTCTTTAACTTCCCTTGAAGTTCAGTGCTGGACATAAGCATCGTGAATGAAGTTGCCTTCACAATTCCATAAAAGTGTGAGGTCGAAACGCATCCAGTAAAAGCGTGAAGAAAAACTAAATCCTGCAGGGCTTTCTTACCAATTTGTAATTGCTCTATCTAAACTTCTGAGTCATTCTGAAAACTATTAGTGACTCAAAAAGGGCAGGTGAATAAGATCACAGCTTATATATCAATGTCTCTTCAAGACTTACTACACATTTGCTTGTTAAAAGAATTAAGCGTTGAAACAGAAGTCCAGGATCAATCCTGATGTTGCCACTACCCCCAATTTTTATTTTCAATTTTTCTTATGACGCCACTGTTTGAATCTTAAAAATAAAATAATTAACATATTCTTTCCAGAAATTTGTCAACTAATGCTCTCCCTATAGAGTAAAAAATCGTGAACGTTCACAATATTTCCGTCAAACGTGACACTAGTGACTATATTTCTCAGGAGTTGTTCTAATTTTAATGGCGAGAACTGATCAATAATTTGTAAGAGTTAAGCATCATCTCCTCTGTCTTGGAAAAGTCTTGATTAATGCATCTCTTGATGTTGTTCACTTGTAGAGTAGGAAGCACTTGTTAAATTCTGTATTGCAGTATTATACTCTGAACAAGCTGACATTGCCAAAATCCACAATGCTCGCTGAATCTTTACTGGCATTATTAATTCCAATAGCACCTCGCTTTTCCTTCTTTAAAATCACCCAATGACTAAATTACGTGCCTTTCTTGCAAATTAATCAAATTTATGTTCAATCTTCCATAATTATTTCCATACATTATTTCCAGCAGCACAATCTGACCTGTACAGAATAAATAAATATGTTTACGAACAAGCACAATGTAAACTGACAAGAGGTGATGTATTGCCAGCAATACAACACAAAATACCAACTATTTGAAAATGTATATAACATATAGCACAAACAAATGAATTAACAAAGCTACAGAGGCTCAGGGGGAGGAATGATTGCCTCGGAATTATTGTTGTGTGCTGTCATAAAAATACTATCAACACAGTTAAAAATGTTGTTCAAAACAACATAAAAATATAATGAGCTATAAAAAACGGTCAGAAATGATGTGCCACATGCAGTAATATTGAAAAACCTGTCGCAAGCTGTTGGCAGCCATTTTAGTTTTCGAAAAAATGGATACTTTCCTTTTCACAAATTAATTTTGTCGAACTTTTAATATGTCGTTACACAAGACATTTAGACATGATTAAAATTGGAATCACTTGTGTTACTATTTGTCATGGGCTATATTGTATTTTTACCTGATTATAAGGATACATGGGTTTGAAGTGTGTGAGCATTTGAATATATTGGAGCAGTGCTGGTCACTTAAAGATTACTATGGATTAAATAGAGCTAGGACTTGAACAAAATATGTATACCTCAGTTTTAGCTTATGTGGTGCTGACTGACAGTTCACAGCTGACTTCTGACAGTCAACATTTAGGTATATACCTAAATTTTGACTGTCAGAAGTGACAACTGCTAAAGACATGTTTTTTGCAGATCATATGGTTCGGCGTAGGGATACATAATTTGGTCTGGTAGCTTTTCAAAGCCGTCAGAAGTCAGCTGTGAGCTGTCACTCAGCACCACATAAGCTAAAACTGAGGTATATTGTGAATTAGTGAACAGTCCCTCACACACGAAGAAGCTCCCTTGTAAGGGTGAACAAGTGGGCTAAGTTTCATCTTGTTTTGTTTATTGAGAGAGTGGAAGCTGGGTATCGTAGCTTGGTGTACCAAGGGCCTTTTCTTAAATAGTTTATAACGCTTTCTCTACTCTAATGCTTATAAATTCCCTTTAAATTCTTCATTATTCCTCCTTCCTGCCCTATTGGAACAAATATGTGGATATTACAAACAGCTATTAAGACGTGGTACATCAAAACATTATTAATTTATTAATTTACAAAGAAGAATGTTTATATATCACACAGTACACCCATATTCTCGTGGAGTTGGAGTGAGAAAACTTAAATTGTACATAGTCTAATCTTTGTAATAAGAAATATTTAGAAAATGAGAACATCCTTTTTTCAGCCCAAATTTTACTCTTCATTAGTATTATTTTATAGTTAAACATGAACTGACCTGTGAATACGTGAAGGTAAATTTATTACCTTTTTTAGCTGTCAGATATGGAAGGCTCTTACAATGAAAATTGTACAGTTCCACATGTAGGAAACTATCCACATATAACCCAGCCGAGGTTCCAACCCCAACCTCCCTATTGTCAGAAAATAAGTATACTAAAAAACTGACACCCTAGATTATGTGATCATCGATGTTGCTGAAATGAAATTCAAAAAATACAAAAGTTAAAAGGCAGTTAAAAAATTTTAAAAAAAGTTAGTGATGATGCCTGAAAATGGATAATTACTAAACAAACGAATAAGTTACAAATAGACAAAGTAAGTGCGTAGTGATGGAAAAAAGAGTAGAATATTATGGTTATTTTGGAAGGCAAAAAAGGCAATAAAAAAAGGTAAAACAAAGGAAAAAGGGAAAGAGATATGGACACAGAAAGGGAAAGTCAGTGAGAAAGAGGGAAACATTAAACTCTCTCAGGGCCCATAAATCCATTCAGCTTCCAACCAGGACACGGGGAAGACCTGTTCTTTCCACTTCCAAAATCCCGGCCCTCACGAAACACACACCGTCAACGTGCGTATGTGTGCGTGTGGGTGTGTGCGTGTGGGTGTGTAGGTAGGAGAAAGCATTCAACATACTACAATGAACTCTACTATACGTTACGTGTTCACGATAATACCTCTCAACCACCACGTTTAACCGTGGGAGTGGTGAACGACCGTCTGTATTTGAGGTTTATTCTGCGGGATGGACCGATGGAGCTGAGAGCAGAGCGTTAGAAATGTCCGAGAGGAGGATGGTCACTTGGAGTAATTGTTTATTTTGGTTCCATGGTACTATTCAAACGATCAAAGGCAGGTCCATCTGAGAAAGACGGAGAGTTATATTTCGTCTGCAATGAATATGAAGAGAATTAATTAATTAATATGAAGAGAATCAAACATATATCTAGATAGTATTAATGATATTTCTGTTAAGATAAAGTTTTGAAACATAAATGGAAATCATGAGAATATTACTATAAGATGGTCATAAAAACTTTGGTTCATTTGATTTTAGGAGCAAAACTAATACTATTATTATTTTAGAATATTTTAAAGCGTTTTATTTTTGATTTTAGATCAAATTAAAAAAAAGAACTACACAATCAAACAATATTTTTTAATTTTATAAAAATTAATTCAATTGATTTGTGTGGAAATCTAAATTATAAAATAATGTTGAGCTATGATTATTTATATAAAATTAAGCTATAACAACAGTAGGGACTTAAATCGACCAAAGCAGCCTAACACTATACCATTATAATAAAAAGAATCCCACACATCAGAGTCCAAGCAGATAAAGTCACATCTAGTTTGGTTTGTCGACGACCGGGATATTTGGGCTCAAATGTTTACAGGGTTTAATGTTTTCATACTCAACCTCCTTGCAAATTTGGTTACGTTTCAGCTACGTTTTACCCTCCTAATACCTATACTATCATGGTAGATATGCGGATTGATCAAACGGGTGTATAAAAATCAAAACTGAATCGGTGATTACCTTGAAGGAAGGTGGAAAATCTCTCCCCCCCCCCCCTCATCGACATACCGTCACCAGTTAGATTTAAACCCCGACCTACTAGATTAAACTCAAGCGTGAGAACTTATACCATACCTGGTCAATTCCTCGATGATAATACGCAATTTTGCATAGCTATGATTAATAATGAATAGTTTTATTCTAGGTATAACTTAACACAAAGTTTTTTTAATGTATTTGATGCTTGTCTGTATTAATATTGATCTATTATAGCTATTATACTATAAACAAAATAAGAAAATCCCTTATCATTTGTCTTAAGGTGGGATGTAAGGGGATTTGAGAAAAGGTCAGGGTTTTTGCAGTGATTATAGCAAAACTTATTTTTTGCTAAAATAAATAAAATTATGATCCAGTATAAAAATAGAGTTTAATTCTCATCCTATGTTGATATCAACAGTTGTTGAGTATCAGTAATGAGTAGAACAGCACTAGATGATAAACGTTTGAAATGAAGAGAAAAAGTTGTCAATACATTCTGGGACATCCTTGACATAACTATATTCAACAACTGTTGATATCAACATGCGAAAAAAATTAAAAATTCTATAATTCTTGTACTGGAGCAATATTTTATTTATTTTGGCAAAAAAAAAAGTTTTTCCAACAAAACTTCAAAAATGCTGAACTTTTCTCACGTTCTCTTCCATCCCACCTTCCTTCAAATAGTAATAATTTGATTTAATAATTTACTTTTAAATATATATTTTTATCGGGGGTTTTTCTTGACCTCCACAAACCCGATTTCTGTTTGAATAAATTAAACCTACTTAAGGGTTAATAAACTAGAAGATTCCCTTAAAGCTAATAAAATTATTATTAAGTATATACAAAGTTTTCCTCTATAATTTAATCCATCAGACTATATCAAAATTGTGTTTTATTAAACGTCTAGTTTTGGAGTGCTTATTTTCCACTCTCATTAAATAAGGTTTTGAAACTCAAACATACACCTGCCTATTCCAATGAAATAAAACGCACTCGAAAACATCCTTTGAATCAATTCACCACTGTCCCAAATGTCCCCATCTGTATGCAGATCACTGCATCCAAAAGCTGGGCGGGTTGCATATTAATACAGATATCAAAACTCGCGTGCCTTGGAACAGCAAATGAAATGGGGAGTATTCAATTTCCTGCGGTCCGCTGTACCAATCTGAAAATACAGGTTGGTCTCTCTCCTCTTTACCGGGACGGTATTCTAAGCACATTGATTTCGAATGTAACACTATTAACTCGTAAAGCCTAATATCACGTAGGGATCAAATAAAAAAACAAGAGGAAACAGCAGGGTTAGGCTAGTCATTGGTACGTCTCACTCTGAGCTGGAAAGTATAGTTACAAAATGTGTTTTTCATCCCTTATTTAAATAAATGATGAAACAAAAGCAAAAATACACCCTATTCATCCCTTTCAAATTAAAGTAAGCTTGTCACAGTCTGTCAGTGATAATAGTATGTAACAAATTATTAACTTATTTTCATCTTTACTAATTATGGGCATATTTTTTACGGAATTAATTTAATTCACACTTTTAAATATGCTACATAAAAACCAGTAATTTTTAAAACGGTAATTTTATGTATATATTCTGTAAAATAAAAGTGTTCAAGATGTCTCAGGAAACAAATTTTATAGCAGGCTGCAATTAAATGAAGGATCACCAATATACTTTAAAACTACCCTAACTATACTAACCTTAAAGTGAATTATTTAAAACAAATAGATCTAATTACTAGTTTTACTTTAACATAAAGTTACTTATATTTGTGGGCACTAGAGATACGTTGAGCAAACGAAATTTGAGACCTCTCCATCTATGGGGTTCGATACTAACACACCGATGTCTTGTGTACGGCAGCGTCCTTCATTGAAGTAATTTAATACCAAGAACCAAAGTTAACCGCCTGAAATGTGGGCACGAGGCCAAACTTCTATTGAACCTCCAGCTGGAACAGCCTTCCTTGCTCCAAACGATTCAGTTCGAACCAAAAGGGTTAAGAGATCGTTTCACTGGTAACAGGATGCGTTCAATATTATTTTATTAAAATATCACGGGAGAATGTGAGAAGGTAGAGAAGTTAGGAGTTGTAGTACCTGGAAGTAATAAATAAACTATGAAAATTAAGCCAAATTGTTCAATATTATAAAGAAAATACGAATATATGAGTATTTTAGTAAATAATTCTATATGTATAATACAGTATTCCTAATATTTTTAAAATACATACGATATATTATCTAAACGTCATTTTAATTTAAAAAAATATCTGGTTGATAACTTTTAGCTTTTTAAAATTCTTCTGAAAATAATTTTTAGTCAAATTAAATGTGAAAACGAAGCTTTTCTAATTAAGGCTCCTAATTGTTTATAATATAATTTACTTTTAAGGTGTTTCCCTCATTATTACAGTTCTTGTTACATTTTACCGTTAAATAGATAGAATTTTTTTTAAATTATGTCTTGCAGGGATTTCAGTCCCTGCTGCTTAAACACTTCAAGCTTTTTTCCAACCAGATCTTGATACAAGTCTAGACATGTCTAGAAGTCTTACAAAAATGTAGTATTTCAAATCAATTGTAATATTCTAAAAAAAAAATCTTTTTAAAAGTTCATTACATTGATAGTTGTATGAAGTGACTTAATTTAACTCACATATATGCAATATGGTAAACACAGTGACCTGTTTTTTATGTTCAACCTACAAAAAATAAAACATTATCTAAAATAAACTTTTTACATGAATGTAAAATGAGCTTTTTATAACGTTGTCAATCACCATCGCAATGAAAATCAAATAATAGCCTCCAGTATTCGGAGATAGCATGGCAGTGTTGTCAACGTAGCAAAAATGCAAGTGGTAATTTAGGTCATACAATTAAAAAGAGATATTTTACATTACGTCCATACTAGGAAACGAATACAGAGAAATGTAGAAACCCATAAAGATTTTATTTATTTAAAAAGGGCATATGAGAGTTTACCAATAAAATACTCAGGAAAGAAATGCGAAACATACAAATAAGACTGTAACTTATCCGACATTGATTTACAAAGAAAACAGTACAAAAATAAAACGGAGTAACTCACTCACCAAGTCATCTCGTGACGCAAAAAGTATTACACATAGTTGTTGCCTATAGCCAACATAATTTATAATATATATTCATAAATCCATAATAGGATGAACACAAACATGTAGGACTTTGGGACTTGATCAAAGATGATAACCTCAATAGTTTACACTTTGCAGGTGGGTCGATCGTAGTTGCTGAAAACGAAGATGACTAGAAATATATGACAAGGAAAATCAGCGAGGAATACGGAACAGCCTGACTTACTATGAATATGAGCTAATTTGAGTAACTTGTTGTGGGTTTTACTGAACTGACAACCTACCGTTAGAAACCTGAACCATGGAAATAACCAATATTTAGGATTAATAGTTAATACATCAAGTAACAGCAATGGCGAACTCAAGGAAATATTGAATAAAGACACAAAAATGTATGGGTGGATCAACACATACCTTAGTTTAAAGCAATCAGAAAAGAAACAAAGAAAGGTCTATATTGTAGAATTGCTAAGAGTTTAATACTTTATAGAGTAAAACTGTGTGATGTGAGTCAGGAAAATAGAAACATATATTTGGCTGCAGAAATGGATTACCTTCGAAGAAGCCGGATAAGATTTAAATTAGAAAGAATTATAAACGAAGAAGTTCGTTAGATGATGGGCTTGGAGACGGATATTTTATACAAGTTGAGTAAGAGACATCTGATATGGTTAAAATAAACAAAAAGTTTTGCAGTAAATAGCTGTATAGGAAATATAATGGAATGGACACGGGCAGAGAGAATAAAGAGTGGATGACCAAGAAGAGGTTGACCAGTTGATGTCAACTTTGCATGTCTGAAAAAGAAAAGAAGAAGAAAATATTACAACAAAGATAATTGGAAGCCGATTATGGAAATGCAGAAACAGCTGTGACCAGTATCCGTTAGTAAAGAAAATTATGATAAGGAATTTTCCAGCGAAATCTTCAATTTATATTAAAGTCATGCTAGCTTACTTTTAGAGGGTGGCGTGGACAAAGAATGACTGCACAGATTAGATCAAGCAACACGTCCTATTTGATAAAGATTGCAAAGTGAAACATATTTTGATTTTATCTATGAAATTGAATAAAAAGTACACTTTTAAAATAAATAGACAACAAAGATTGAATTTAATGTACAGTAAACTAAAACTTCATTATAATCAATAATTAACGTAAATAATCCCTTGTGTTCGGGAAAATGCCTCTGAACTGCGATAGGTTATTTTTGTTGTTTACATCTTGATCTGAAATAACACGGCAACATTTGAGTGTCCATGGGTGAATACCCATTAAGATAGCTATATTGCGAGTTCTTTGAATGTCTGGACATAAGGGCTTTGTGATAGTCATTTTGAAAGCTGATCTAACGGGGAACTGATGTCGTTTCAAGTTTAATGGAATATCGTTATCTGTGGAAATGAGCTCAATCCTGGGAAGCAATATTGGCTGTCACCGGGATTGCCCTGTATTCACTTTCAACTGCAATTAGTGTAGGTGCATTTGATAGACAACAATGCAAATAAATTACAAGCCAATGACCTATATTCATGTTTGGAATAAACATAACAATTGCACCATATTTCAGCTGCAGGCTAGGAGTTGACCTTATCTAATGGTGTTATAGAGTGCAGATAGTCTACAGCTGTTATGTTGTTTGGTGTTGCACCTTCTGTTTCAATGGAGTCAATGCAAAAGTATTTTGAATACGGCTCATCTATGAGGCCCAAGCCTTTTGTGTTTATTTTATCAAGGTACTAATTTAGAGGATAAACAATTAAAACAGACATACAGGCTGGGGAGTAATTCAGTTATAGTCAATCATGTTTCCATAAACATGCATTATTACTATATATTGTTTGAAGAAATTATCTTGTGTATGGATGATGTTGTTTGTTATGGCAGTGGTATTTTAAATTGAGGAAAGTTTTAACAACAATTCAGCATATTCCAGTTTTGATGGGTTTGCAAGCATGTTTTTTTCAAGGGAAGAATATTCACAACCAAGCGTGATCCAGTGAGATTGATAGAGCGATAATAAGAGAGTGAGTTTGACCAAGTGCTAATAAGAGAGTGAATGTGGGAAAGAGAGAGTGGGAAAAATAGTAGGAGAGTGAAAGAGAGATGGATAGAAAATAGAGAAAGAGATTGTGTGTGCGAGAAAATGTAGGAGAAATAGATAGTGCGGGATAGAACTAGTGCGATTAAGAAAGATTGTGTGTGTTAAAGAGTGCCAGAGAAAGATTATGATAGACAGGAGATTGTGAGAGACTGTGGTAGAAATGGAGTGAGATATAGTGCGAGAGAGAGAGAGTAAATGTTAGGAAATATATGGGGTACATAACACACTAGCTCGAACTATTTTACACTCAAAATTATTTAGTAGAATGGGAACATAGAATAGCTTATTTGTGTTTTAATACTATTTGGAAAAATAAACACTTAAATCTATACTGGGATCAGAAGATGAATGAGATACACAAGATATTACTTTGAAATACTATAAACATACACATAAATTTAATTGGTAACATTAAAAAAAATTGAAATTATTTTTATTGTGAAACTATTAAAAAAATATATACACCAAAATTCATACTTACATAGCTAAAATGGCTATCAAAAGTTATTTTAAGAGCATTTTATCGTTATTGAATTTATAATACACTCAAAAATATAATAATAAACATGAATGTACGTCTTTAATTTAAAATTCATCAGCAATACAAGAGATAAGAAAATATGTTCATGAGGTTGACTTTTTAAAATTTTAGTTTGTTAACTATAATTAATATTGTTGGTTTGAATGTGAATTAACGATAATAACATTCCAATAACAAAAACATATTTCTCTAGTCTAGGAAATTAATTTACTTAATCAAATATATTGGTAAGCTATAGCAATGACCATTTTGTGATCAGAGGTAATATTCAAAAATTAAGAGAGAGGAAAAGCAATAATGCAAATCAATCTTAATCTTTCTATAGTAATATCATTAATTTGTTTAGTGTATACATTTTTGCCGTATTTTTTATTTGTTTCATCATACCAATTGAGTTGAGTTACTAATTTTAACAAAAGATAAATATTCTATCTAAACACTGGTTATTATTTTAATCAAAATGAAGTAATTTATTTACATTTATACATTATACAACCATGAGCAAATCAAATGATGTAAACAAATAATAAAGTTGCTGAGAAAATTGTGTTTTCTTTGTAAGCTACTATTCTTACAGGCATCCTGGGCCTCTAAATATTAAAATGAGTGGTCGTTTGTCAAAATCAGTTAAGCCACTTTATCATAATTTTAACTACGTGAACGGGCTTATAAAACTATATATAAAAACAGAAGCAAATATTTAAGTACAAATAAGAAGTAAAATCAAACAATGCAAAAAATAAAAGTGTTAACCTATTGTTATTGAAATTATAATAAAGAAACGTACCTAGATGTTATATTTACTCAACTTGATTGGTATAACTTCTTTTGGTCAATTAAATCAAGATAAAAATAAGAGAAATAACGGCAAGATGATTTATTAAAAGAAAGACTAATTTATCATGAATTATGAAGTCAATTAAAACAGTTACAACAACATTTTAAAATATCATCAGTAAAGATTGTACAATAATAATGTTTGAATATTAAATTAATAATAAACTAGAAAAGAATAATAATCTGTGATGATTAAAATATTTAAGTAATAGCAGGTTATAGGATTGGCTGACAAGCAAATTGATAGTGGATAATTGGCAATTGACTAGATTAAATTATTAATACCTTAAAAATATTAACAAAGCAATTAATACATTTAATAATTTGACATAAAATATTTTAAAGACTAAATGAACGGTATGACATCAAAAGTAATAGGTAAATTGGTATGCCATTAATAATTAACTTATTATTTTAATTAATTATACATACACTAGTAAATTGTTTGAAAACAATTAACAAGGAAAGTTTGTTCTGTAATAGTTAAAATAATTTAAGCAGTGACAGTTCTAAAAATGACTAATAGAAAAGTTAATTAGTTTGACTAGATTGTCATCCATGTACCTTATAACAAAGACAATTAACCATATAAATATCAATTTGAAACATATTAAAATGAAATTTATGACATAATAAGTAACTTCTTTACAAAATTATTAAAATAGGTATTAACGCTCTATTAGTATGAACTATTATTCAAGTTAATTGATTATAAATTTTGACGGTGTTAAGTTCTGATATAATTGATTATTTAGGAGATTTATTTGAATATCAACGGATGTATGTCATCAGGCTATACTTGTACTCTCTTTTGATTGTTACAAATACAGGATAATATAAATAAGTACAAATAGATAAATATGAAATAAGTGTAACTAATTATAAATTAACCTATTAAACGTATAAAATTAAGTGACGTTCCTGATTAACCTTTCTATTAGTCCATTCTTACAACTGTCACTGTTTAAAATATTTTAATCAATACAGAAAAAACTTTCCTTTTTAACTTGTTTTGAAACAATTTACTAATGTATATACAATTCATTCAACTAATAATTTCGAATGCACCTCCACCGTGGTTCGGATCCACGTTAACGTAGTCCTCCATTTATTCAATCACCCTACATTACACATTGCGTAGTGGTATAACCGAAGGGTGTAAACGCGTGTAATAAATAAATAAAAACTAATTCATTATTAATGCATACTTTACTATTACTTTTGTAAGTCAAACTTATATAACCTTTAAAATATTTATTCAAAGATATTAAAATTTATTAATTGTCTTTGATAACATTTTTAAGGTATTAATAACTACAATCCAGTCAAATTGCAAATGTATCCAAAAGTCAATTTTCTTATTAGCCAATCCTATAACCTGCTATTGACTTACAATATTTTAATCATCACAGATTATATTTTTTCCTTTTTCATCTGTTAATTAATAATTCTAGAACATTATTACTGTACAATCTTACTGTTGAATTTTAAAAGTGTTATTTTACCTGTTATAATAGACTTCATAATTCATGATAATTAAGTCTTTCTTTAAATAAATCAACTCGTGCGTTATTTTTCTTATTTTTAACTTGGTTTAATTGACCAAAAGAAGTAATACCAATCAATTCAAGTAAATGTAACTCTAAGTACCGATGTTCATTATATTATAATTTTATTTTTTCCTAACTACATATATACTTAAATATTACTAAAAACTACTATTATTGGTTTTATTATTGATTTATTTCTGAATACAAATATTTTTTATTTTTTCTATTTGTTGCACCATACCATAAAGTAAGATTTAGTTGGTAACCTATTATATGTAACAAAGATAAATATATTATTCACAGATATAAACCATCCAACAAATCAGGGTTACTTAGTGATGTTGATAAAGAATGAAAAGCCGAAAATTTACTGAGAAAATGTATTTTGTTTAATACTACTATTTTCTCAGATATTCTGGACCCCTAACCTTTAAAATAAGTTAGTCCTTTGTCAAACATTTATTCAGCCATTTCCTTGAATTTATATACTGGAAATAGGCTTATCTAAATTAAAATATAAAATCTTCCATTTTAGGTAAAGGTGTGAGAGAAAATGTTGTGCCAGCTGCATTTGCCAACTACTTTATTTCATGTTAATGAATGGCAATTTTTTGTATCAGTTCGAAGTTAATTAAAATTCCACTCTCTGATCCCTAATAACTCCAATTACCTTCACAATTCATTTGCAATATAATACTAAATGAAATATTACTATACTTCAATTAAAGCTTCTTGAGAACTTCAAGATTTTATAAACCTAAAAATAACATTTAAAACCCACACAAAGGTCGCAAGTCTAGGATGACTCTTTGGCAATAGACTGAACCTCTGATAATGGAGAGGTTGGGGTTTAAATCCCTACCAAATAAATCAAGAATGGTTGATCCTATATTATTTTCAAACGTCCCCCACGCAAATCCTGTGTTAATTTTCTCTGCATTCTAACTTACTTGTCCCTACCCATTATCATAGCTAAGCTCGTATGCCAGACAGAAGGCTAAACACGCACATAAAAGCAACATGTTCTAAAGGTCAGGGTTAGTCAATAATTTCTCTAGTTAGCTAAGGGCAATACAAATTATTGCATTCCTATGTTAAATCTGGTTCAATCAAATTTCAAACTCATGTGTAGTAGTATAGACAGCTAACTTGGCAACACCGCTAGGGTAAAAAAAAAAGGAATGAGAGTGGTTGGTAGGGGTGTTTACCCGTAACGAAGGGGTGTTTAGAGCAGAGACGACAGAAGAGCAGGCGGAACAATGAATTATGAGAGCAATTAGTGAAAACGGTTGCTTCACTCTCTATGTGTGATACATATATACTCGCACACATACGCTGTAAGGGAAAGGAATGGTAGATAACGGGGCTGGCCTGGGCATGCATTTCAAGAGGAGACACAGCCACGAGCTATGCGCATGCGTTGTGCCAGGTATGTAACATACATACCTGACATTGATGACAAGCATGTTACTGTTTCATGGAGATGTATGAATGTGAATTTGTTTAGCTTAATTTATTATAATATTTGAGTGTCCAAAAAATACGCTTTATCTATTACATAGCATTACCAGAATGATCTTATTATTAATAATATGGGTGACTGGTGGTCTAGGGGTAAGGTGTTAGACTTCTGTGCTGGGGTCCGGGGTTCAATCCTCGGTCACGGCACGGATTTATCTGATTGCCAAACCCTTACTTCACCTCTGACAAGACGTGTATTAATCACATTGTGAATGTGAGGAATCCCAGGCCTCCACCGTGGTTCGGATCCCACGTTAAACTGTAGGTCCTCCATTTCATCTCACAATCACCCTACCATTACACATTAGCGTAAGTGCGTATAAATCGAACGGGTAGTAGAAGTGGTGCTAATAGTAATAAATAATAACACTAATAATAGAGTTTCCAATAATTCACACATAACAATTAATATACTCATTTATTAACTGAAAATAATTTAGAACTGATTATCCCAATCATCAACAAACCGAAATATATGAGACTTTGTCTGCTTGTCCTCCGGTGTATAAGATTCTGTTACTCATAAAGGAATTATTTTGGATATCTTAGGTCAATTTAAGTCCGTAGTGGTGTTAGAATTTAATTGTATAAAAATGATCATAGCTCTTGACATATTCAGCCACCAGGCGTTCTAGTAGACAGGCAAGTTTGTGAAAATTGCTGTAATCGCTGTTATTGCGTCATTGGAACATATTTGATAATGTTACTGCTGTCTTTAGAATATATTAAACTTAGTGTTAATATAGTGATTGTTATATTTATAGAGCTGTTATTTGTTTAAATGGGGAAACAAAATCCCAAAACAAATTTTATTTTTGAAAATTGAAGGAAAATTCCATCTCGCATTTTTACAATTTGTGTGCCCTGATACCTTAACTACCCTTATTTTTTTTTAAGATAAACTAGAGTATAATTTGTCATGGTAGTGTTAATTTTCAGTGTAAACGAAGTCATACACAGTTCATAATCATAACTTATTCGATCAAACAACAGTTTTATAAAACAAAATAAAATTTATAACACACCTTTAAGTAAATCTACATGTTTAAACTTTACAAAACTTTGAAAATAAATTCACGTAAATTCAAATTATTATATAACTCATAGCATACACCTTTTTATAGGAAAGCGTAAACATCAAAACAAAAATTAAATAATAATAGTTTACTAAGTAAAACACGAGTCTCTCACCAGAGTTACACTCTTAAAGATGTAACATAATTACAGGTAAGAAAACAAAAGACGTGACAAATGCTACTCGGATAAGACAATAAGGAGGAAAGACAAAAATGAGAAGATTTACTGAGAACTGCACAGTAGGAAATAAATGCTAAGAGTTTTTCAAGGGAAGAGACGTGAACATTTTCAGGGATACTACGAGAATGAAGTAGTGTCAAATGTGGAGGTTAATAAAGGAAACTTGAAGTAATACCCTCTCACCCCGACAAACCATCTTCATCAAATGAGAACTATTTATATTTCTGTCACAGAGAAGTTTCTGTGACAGTAAAAAATACTCTCTCGCTTTACTTGTTCTGTTTAAAAACTCTATATCACCTTTTTTATTCCACTAAAATAAAAGTTTCAAAATAAAGATAGTGCATTTTACTAAAAGATTTTTTATCTAATTTATTTAATATTTTGTTCTTATTCGTTCTCCCTCACTCTTTGGGTAACCTAAGAAATTAAATTATAGACTAATCATTTAAATTAGCATAATATATGTTTTTTCTTGAAAAAATAAGATTACAGCTTCAATAATTATGGTTACCGGGTTTATAAAAAAATATATATTATATTTAAAAATCATTTATTCCTATATTTTTATAGAATGGATATTACTTTTAATAAAAAAAAATACTAGCAACAATTCCTGATACATATTTAGACTATACGCATACTCTAATGTGCTAACGCCAGTCGTGTTAAGCTAGACCGCCGAGGACGGGGAGATCAAGGTTCGAATCTCGGTCGGGTGAACTGAGAGTGGTTTTTCCTAAATGGTTTTTCACTCTACCTCCACGCAAATGCGGGTTCACTTCCTCTAAATTCGACCTTCCCAATTCCTAATCCATTAGTGTAATTAGTAATTAAGCGTATAACCCGAACGGGTAGTAAGACGTGGTGCTAAAAAAATATATTTATCTTATGTGCTAAGGATGAGGGATTTAGGGAAAAACACCCTCAGTACACTCCATCGGGATTCAAACCCCGATATTCCCGTCAGCGTCAGTTCAGCATATTTCAAACATGATGTCTTAGAGTTTGATACATATATGTAAATTAATAAATATAGTTAAATTTCCTATCTTCATAAGTGCAGGGTGTCTGAAGACGAACCTCATCTATATTTTTTTCAGTTTACCAAATACTTGTTAAAAGGTAATAGAAAATAGTCACTTGTCATTCTAAATTCCATCTCGTAGAAAATAATATTTTATGATCTCCCAACAATTCTCAATTATTACTAAAGCTAGATCAAATTTACCACAAATGTATTAAGGGCAAATTATGTGTTACTAGCGAAAAGGTGATCAACATATTCAAGAGAGGTTGGACAGCATTTTAAATAGATATATTCAAAAACACATAGCCCAAACTAAGATTTATTGGAAGTCATAGAAAGGTCGATTTGCCTACGATGACGTTCGACTGTTTTTATTTGTAAGCATTAAAATTTGAGAATAGAACGAAGGACGTTTGTATGAATCGGAGTTAACTTACGGACAAACAAGCCGTTCATTTATGTCTGTTAGTATATTATTTAAAATAGAAAGTTTGAATGATCTAAGAAGCACTATTAATAAGGTACTTTACTTCTAATCAGATGAACTTCAACTGTTGGTAATATTTTAATTTTACGCACTGTGTCCTTCTACCCATCAGAACCATTTGATTAGTATTTCTTACGCACCGCGTCTTACTACCAATTTGGGTTGTACACCTATCTACTAATAATTACGCTAATTGGTTAGAGAAAAGAAAGTTTGATTTTAAAGGATGTAAATTTGTATTCGCGTGGAGAACGTGTGGGAAACCATTTAGGAAAAAACACCCTTAGTACAAACAACCGGGATTGAATCACGATCCCCCCGTCATCGGGAGTATACTTTTTTGCGAGAATAGCGCCCTAAGCCACGAAGCTGTTGAAGTAGATTAGCAAATAATAGTTTTGTAAGTAAGTGTATAAACGATGTTGGAAAAAATAAAAAAATTAGCTTATATATAACGCATCTCACATTTTTAGTCTAAGATTGGGTCCCAACCTACATTAAATCTATATGATTGATCAGTTGGCTATAATTTTTCATCAGTTTTCAATGTTATTGATATTTATTGATTAATTTGTTACGCCTATAAAGTAAATGGGCTACACACTCATGCGTACCTTTTAATTTAGATTATTTGTCTGGAACAACATTTTCAATAAACTCGAATTAAACGTTTTCCTAGAAATAAGGAAATTTTCTTTTAGTAATGTAAAACACCTTCTATATTCCCAATTTTATTAAAGAAAATAATTTTAATCATTTTTGAAAGATTACAAATTTTTCGAAACAAGTTTTCAGTGAACTATTCTTACATGATTCCTAACATAGAATTTACTTCTCAGAAATCAATTGTCAATAAAATCCTTAGATCTGTTTTAGAAAATTCAGAATTGTAAAAGTTAAAGTTTAGATAAAATTATAAACATGATTTGATTTCTATGTTTGATCATATAGTATGTATAGTATCCAAATACCAAGTTTGAACGAGATCCGTAAATCAACTCAAAGTTCCAAATTAGACAAACATATAAAGAGCTGGACAGACAAAAAAAAAAAGAAATCCATTGGCGCAGCATAAGCTGTCATCATTAATCAAAAACTTGAGATTGAATCATGACTGCAATACTGAATCTATATGGGAAAGTAAAAGTTACACTTAATTAGGTTAAATGAAGTGCTCGTTCGATAGTACTAAAACTATATTAATTCTATCTACACTCTTAGAAACTTAATAAAAGTGTTAACGTTTGTAGGATTACCATAATTAGAATTATTTTAAGGCTATATAATGTATATCCTAATATAATACATGAATACATGAATGGTCAGTAGATAATTATTTAATTCACCTTTTCATACTATGCTTGGTTTGACTTTTAATTGGATGGAAGAAACTAACAAGCTTCGTTGCCTTATCCTAGGCTTCATTTAGGAAGTTACTCTATATATTAAATATAAATTATAAAAAAAATTGATAGAATCTTTATATTATTTGGCATTTCACAATTTTTGTTCACCACGTCTTACCACCAATCTAAGATTTCCACATTTAATAGCACTAACAAAGAAGGAACCAAGAAGTTAGAATTTTATAGGAAGTACACTCACACTTGTGGAAAGACAAATATAAGACTTTAGGAAAAATCCTCCTTAGTATATCTGATCTGGATTGGAACTCCGAACTCCTAGCTAGCGGAAAATCTAACTATTCTAGTTTCCCATTTAAAATAATTAACAGGGAAGTATTTTGAAAGGTTGAGTGTTAACGTAACCGTATTTGCACGGTGGATGATTGATAAACCATTTAGGAAAATAAAACGCCCTCAGTAAACTCGACCTGGATTAAAATTCCGACCTCCTCATCAGCCACAAACACGACTTGATGAGATTGACATTAACTCCGCGTGTCCATTGAAGTGGGTGGTTTCTGGGTTTATTAGACAGAACATGGTGTGGCGTTAATAGGGTGTGGCTAATATTGAATGGTTTGGATTGCTATCGGGCCACACATTCCTAGAAAGTTCCTTCTCTAAAGGATGTTCTTCTGAAGGAATTCAGTGCCATGTCAAGGAGTGTTTGGAGGTGGCAGCGGGGGTTATAAGAGGGTGACAAAACCCTACATCACGTGACCTCCTTATACCCTTTTCTCAAACATTCCTGTGGTGGAGAAACTAGCAACCCATGCAATATCCGTTTCCCTCTGTCTTATTCTCTCTCACTCTGTATATCATATTATCTCTCTCTCGCTCGTCCTTAAAAGGGTGAAATGAGACCATGAGACAAATACCACAAGACTTTTTTTTCCACTTATATGCTTCAATAGAGGAGCTTGGTCTTTGTTGTAATTTGAAGAGACCCTTTTTATAAAATGGAGGGAGATTAGCTTTTTATTAGTGCATATCAAAAATTAATTTTTTGTTTCTTGGACAGCATCATACTACCCATTTGGGCTACATTAATTTCCACACTAAGAGGATTGGTATGAGGATGAGGAAGTTTAGGAGAAATTCATGCGCATTTTTTGGAAGGAGAGTGTTAAAATATAGTTAAAGTATAACCACCCTAAGTATACACATTACACATCCAAGATTAAAATTCAGATCTCCCCATTACTGGTAGACCAGACCAGAGGAGTTTAACGCCTAAGCAATTGTGACTAGTGATGTGGGTTAGATCAAATGAAAGTTTTTGTACAGCTATTGAGTATCTACGTTTTTAGAAATGTACATTTATTTACTCATTCTTAGAGATGTATGTATAATGTTACAACGCAGAAGAAGTGGTATTTTATTGAGTATTTTATACAGTGAAATATTTTAAATGTGCATTAATAACTTTATGAGCTCGTTTTGCTTCATTTTATATAACGGAATTACTAGGAAAAAATTACCAGAATGGTCATAACAGAATTTTTTAAAGTGTTATTTCAATTATGAATCAAATCAAATGCTTCATGTATACGTATTCGTTATTCCAAACTATCAATTTTAATTCGAGATTAAAAGCTGTCTCAGTTAAAATTATTTACACATAAAAAGTTATTTATGGTGGGATCGCACTTAAGAGATTATTAAAGAATTCACATATTACAACTTTCTTATCACAGTTTATTTAAATACCGATTTAAGCTTTCGACTGGTCGTGCTGTTGATTGAAAAGGTTTATTTATACTTTAACTTACGTACACGTCATTTTTACCCCTAACTAATCTTCAGAAAAATAAAGTTATGTGACTATTTTATTTTTCCCAAATAAACACATCGTTATGAGTCAAGGGAGTAATGAAGGGGGGGGGGGATATTCCTTCTTAACCCTCAATCCCACCAACCACTATGAGACACAAACAATTTAGAAAAGCAATCCCACACGAGCCAGAGAGAAAAAAAAGTATTATTCTCCTTTCTTCATAAAAAAAAAGGAGGAGTTATTGAAACTGTAAGAGTTTTTTTTTGTATGAAGCAAAATGTAGAAGTTGGAAACATTCTTTATAGAAATAAATTCTTCCAGTAATATGAATTTCTACTTCATTTCGTGAAGAATGAAGAGAGACAAATTTCATCAAAATATTTGTTAATATACTAGATGGGATTATAAAGAACCCGAATAAACGTATGGCTTCATCATATAAAATGTTGTGGGTATATGTAAGTGAGAAATTGGTTCAGCAGAAATGTTAAGAATTGGTTTTTGACATAAAACAAATTCATATTCTAGATACTGAGGGATCGTTAAGAAAATCAATTTATTCAAATAAGAAAATCACCTGGTGTGGCTATCAATATAAAAAGTACATGATCTCAACGGAGTTATATTGATCATAGCATAATTGTATTTACTGTAAAGATCCCTGTGAGCGGATGTTTTATATCCGTGCTAGCTGGTGGTAGCTTGAGTGGTATCAGGGTGAATAGGCATGAAGTAACATCCCTTTTTTAATTAGCTGATACCAGATGCGCGGCTGCATGAGCCACTGTTTCAGTTGAGACTCTGTGGTGTGACACAGATGTCTGTTGATTGGTCACTGAGAAGAGAATGTGAGAAAATTCCATAACAGTAATGGAATGGATTCTAGATGTGCAAAATAAGAGCTTTAGAAAGTTGGATTTTGTCAGTTGTCAGATTGTATAATTTAATATGAGTCCGTTTGTTGATTAATTATGACGGTTGTAGAGAGTTGATTAAAACAAATCTTCTTGTGCAGTTGCCATGAGTGTGTAAAAAGTTTTGTTTGTGTGTGCCATGAGTAGAACTAGTGCAAGTTAGAGTTTAATCGGTGGAATTAAACCCAGGACTCCGGACTAAGTAAATAATGGAATACAGAACGTATTTGTGAGCCACTATATCAAACAGCGAATGATAACGACATAATTCCTAATACTATGTCGGCAAGGTGCCTAATATTGTAAGATCAGACTCATCTTATAATAAAACCTATCAAAAACTAAATAAGTCATAAAATCAACGGTCGATAGGCACGATAACACCCTTGAACTAAAAAATATTGTTCTTACAATTCGTCCTTTCTTCGTATTTGTCTATCTGTCCCTCTGCCTGTAACTGTGGTTATAGCAGAAACAGTTAAATGAATCTCATTAAAAATGTATACATCTATGCTATGTATTTATTATACCAAGCCTAATCACGGATTTTATTCTAAACCACAATTTTAAGTTAGCTTACAAAAAACTGATTTTTACAATTTGAAATTTTACAAAAATATCTAGAGTAATTTTGTTCAAAATGGGAATGTGTGTTCGTTTTTCTAGCAAAAATAATGTGATGGTGGCTTAATTATAAGTTAATATTTGAATTTTTTACTGGCAATGTGAATGTTGCGTAAAAAAATCTGTAACCTTTCAAGGTTGAGTTTATTGAATCCTTTGTAATATTTCACAATACCCTACCTCATAAAGGATACGTTTGAGAGGGCGCTTAGAGGTTGAATATTAGTTTTACTTTCTTTGGGAACTAAAGTTAAAAAAATAAAATGAGAATTGGTGCCATTGCATGTTTGCAACATCCTATAATTTTCTAAATAATAATTATAAATGCATACTTTGATACATAATATTATTATTGAAGCAATTATATCAAATAAATATCTGAATAATATTGTATTTTTGTAAATTTTATTAAAATAAAAAGAAAATTCCAATGCCATCAAACTCTTACATAAACATAAAGTACTAGATTATTATAACAAAATATTGTAAGACAATATTTTATATTTTACTCTATTACAAAATTACTGATTACTTACTTCTACATTATTACTGTATTATTTTATTTTATTACATAATTTCATTCACTCATACATTCTTGATCAACCGTATTGCTGCAGTTATCATACGGTGGAAATGAGCCAGACGCATGCCATCACGACTGGAGCCATTGGCTATCACATAATTCCTGCATGATTCCATTTAAAGCCTAAATTTCAGAAAATAAACTTTTTTTTAATATTTGATGAAATCATATTACTCAGCAGGAACTATTGGAGGAATACCTGAAGGAGATTTGACCTAGTTACCTTAAGGCCCTCCACACACGGAGCCACCTTGAATCGACATGTAGGCGACATAATGTAGCGTGTGATTCACTTCCAACGTAGTTCAATGGTGCGCCGCATAAGGCGCTACCTCGTGGAGACCGGTAGCGAGCGCGTATTCTTCCAGTAGCTAGCAACGCTGCATGCAGGTCGCCTAGAGGTCGCGTAACCTCCGTGTCTCCTCCTTGTTCCTAATATTTTTCCATTCCACTTGATGATCCTCCAGTGTTTATTTATAATGAATGAGCAAGAACTAAACGTGAACTTTGTGGAGGAGGTTGAGAAACACCCCGTTCACTACCATTTCAAGCTACCTGGGTAGGCAAGGATGGATCTCACAGAAAAAGCATGGTTTGATGTGGGGAAAGAAGTGAATTTGTCAGGTAAGCAGCGTTCTATCTATTTAAATATTTATTTTATATACTTTTATAACTATTTATATTATTAAATTCTTATTTTGTCACACTTTTATATAAATTAAAAAATACTGGTATTTTCTACACAACGGTACAATAGTACTCTACACTACACAATACAACAAAGCACAAATTTATAACACAATACTACGTTAAACAATAATTCCACTGCCCGGGCAGAGATGCCCGTGGATTAAGGCAGTAATTCGCTAAGTAATTTCTTAAAGCGATTGCTGAAGCTGAGAATTTATTGTATTGTTTTGTTCATATGGTATCACAAAATTATTGTTTGTAGTACTTTCAATATTTTCCTCAAGCTGTCTCGAAGTATAGTGAACTCATTCTCTTTTTCGCATATAATTTTGGAGAATGCATTCAGCTTTAACGATATTATTGACCTTTTCCGGATCTCGGCAAAGTATGGGACTATATAAAACTTGAAACTTTTCGGTGATCATTCTAAGTATACATTCATTAGTTTACTTCTACGGTTTAATCTGTAGATTAAGATCTTCTTATCATTATCAAGAATTCCTTTTGGGTACGGTCTCATTAGATAGCGTATTGTGGGAATGTTTCGTCTCCCACAAGATAATAGGAAAAGGACAGTCATTCCCATCATATGATAGTCTAAAGGTTGGTGGAATGTCAATCCCCGCGTGTGTAATCCAATATTAATTTGATTGCTAAGGCACGAAATATGCCACCGTCACTGTTCCTACCAGCGCGACTGGTTTCAATCATTGTGAACAAGCCATTAGCGTCATAACATGCCTTTAGGAAGAGAGAATGATACGATTTGTAATTAAAATTATTTGAACAAGAATTTGCAAATTTTTCAATGTGGATGTGCTTACCGTCCAAAGATCCTATACAATTTGGAAGATTCCATAATGTGTAATACCGTTCAGCAATAATTTTCTATGGTTCTCCTTTTGGAATGGGCATGTAAACTTCGTTCAACATTTCCCAGAATATCTTTGAAGTCTTTGCTACGATGAGTACAACTGTGGTTTCACCTCTGGTGAATTAGAATGAAGGTGACACGAATGTGCAGTCAGTAGCCAAGTATCTGTGGAAGAAGAGTTATTATAGTAATTATACATTACATTTTATACGTAATAAATAAAAGATTATATTAAATATGTACTTGTATTTTTCCTTTTGTTTTATTCCTTTCAACTAACACAAATATCATATTTCTTTTCAGTGAGTGAATTTAAGGTCAAGTGGAAAAAGTCCAAAACCTGAAACCCACTCCAAGTGGTTCCAGATCAAAAAGGAGAAAATCATATTACTTGTCGGAAGCAATACAGTTCAACATGCCCTTTGCTATGGTCGCGGTCTTATTGAGACGTTGGCAATGGCAGGTGACATCACGTGATAAGAAGTTCTCGGGGCATGTTGGATGATGATGGTGTTTTGTTCGTTGGTGGGAGAGGGGTGGAATCTACGGGCTTCATATGCTTCTTGCCGGAATACTGGTGCAAAATCCCATGGCATGGTAGAAAGGAGAGCGCAGCAAGAAGTAGAAATGTAATAGATGAAGTGAAGAAGGGTTGGGGAAGCAGCCACTGACGCATACCCTAGAGGAGATTTCAAGGAATAGAGGAGTCTTGGAAAACAGCCGAAGTTTCGCGCATACTCGAGAAGAAGGAAACATAGTATTAAGAAAGTGACGATCTGGTAAACCGGTTTTTAATAGTAAAACCAAACTGAATATACTACTAGTGAACATGAACTTATATTTTAGTGCGATTTCCGCACCTACAAAGACTTAGTATACGTGAGTGTTAATATTACAAATACTCGTACATATCACATTTGTATTAATTTTTTAAGGAACTAAATGACTTGGCTATATTATCTAACTTAATTTATCTAACATATTTACATTTTAAATTAAGCCTGGATATATGACATAAAACAGATAAAACTATGAAACTACCTAAAACTAATTTATAGAAATGAGGTGGCAGTTCTCAGTCCACAGATAATGGTGAGTTTGGCTGGTCTTGGAGGCTCCGTGCTGACTTTAGTACCTCTCGTTTTCGCTATAGGGATTCCGTATTCAGTGTTAGAGTGGATATGATTAGGGGGATCATATTGGATTGTGTCACCTTCATTAAGAGAGCTACTGCATTCACACCTGGAAGTATCCCAGAAACTTACCAAACTGAGCAATAGGGGGTTTACCAGGAAATGTGAAACTCTCAAGCACCTCCAGTATCACCATCACCACCGCAGCTGCCATTAACAACAACTAAACCCCCACATATCAATTCCAGTACCATCATTACAGCCTGTACATCGTGAATACTCCCAAAGTGTGCTAATCCACGAGTCAATGTCTGTTTCGGGGCTACTACTAACTAAGACTCGCAAACAAAAACGTGGTAATACAAACAGTGAAGTAGACCATTTCTCTGTTGATTATTTAAAGGGCAAAAATGACAAAATCAGTACTCCAAAGAATAGGAGGATGGAGGCTTTTGAAAGGTTCCTTTTAAGCCTGTTGCCAGAGCTGGAAGAAATGAAAGAACAGCAAATAAAACACTTAAGCGTCGATCTCTACAGATAACTGATGAAATAATGGAACAGGTCCCACCCATCAAATTCAGACCTTTACTTTCTCTATCATCTGTGGTTTAGTTGGATTCACTGCCACTTACTGATGAGACACAGCAGCCTACTTCACATACATCACCCACAGAATTTTCAGTTATCCATCCCTCTTCTGGAAGTGCCTATTATGAAGCAATAAGGCTAGCAATGACACAAGACCCAACCAATTATGAAACTGACAATTATATCAAAGATACTCATCTCAGTAATTAACACCTACACTTGAACTTCTTTTCTATATGTTTAGTAAAGTTTAGTTCATTAGAGTTAATCAATAGCATTTTTAATGATCAGCCACTTCCCTCCCCCCTCGCCAGTTTCTCTCTCTCTCTCTCTCTCTCACACACACATAGTTAAGTTATCAAACATATTTACAATAGGTACTAATACAAATAATTACGTTAAGTAAATGAAAGAGCTTATCTAAGCCTGATTAATATTCTTTCTTCTGCACTGACGCATTCTCTAATATTTGTGTTTTTCCGTGATATGGAAGGGGAAATTATTTCCAGCAATTCAATGTAGGATACTTTGGACACTCTATAGAAAGCAATGAATTTTGAGTCGGCTTATTCCATCTCCTTGGGAGCAATGAATAGTCTGCAGTTGATATTTATCTCTATATATGGATGGGACCATAATCTTCTATTTTACCTTCTATGTAATAGAAATCGATAATAGCGGTATTATAATGTCTTCCTCGTCAGTCGAGTCACTACTTGACATTATCACGAAAACAAATAAAACGAGAAATTAAGCCAAACCAGAGAAAATAACATGAGACGACTGACAATGCTGTAACTTAGGGGTAGATCCGTGTGCGGTAGCTCGTCTCCAGATGGTACTCAACATGTTCACCACTCAAATTGCCGAGAGGTTTTTGTCTCTTCTGTGTCGCTTCGTGTGTGGAGTGCCTTATTTTAAAAATAGTCACAAAAAAAATTATAGCTGTTGCGAAAATGCACAGAAGGTAAACATTTTTGTAATTTGTTCAGTGTTAATGTAGAAATTTCTTGCATTATCCACTTTATGGTATTCTTTCACCTTAATCTGTGTGCTTAGGTTTTAGTGAGGTTAACCATTGTTAGGTTGATTAAGGAGTCATCTTCTGGTATATCTAGACTTGTGATTATACCAGGGGGTCCCAAAGGTGGTCCACGGACTTCTTGTTCATGGTCCACGCTATGTTTGTTATATTAGTATTAGTTGTGAAAAACGGGTAATTTAAGTGGTTATTAATTCAATGAAGTTCAAAAAGTATAATGTTATGTACTTAAATATTATATGTTTTAATAATAACTTTGAAATAAAAAAAAAATGCCTGGCATATCTACTAAATGTAGTATGCCTCCAAGCTCAAAAATGTCACCACTTATTTTTGTTCATAGCTGAAAATTTTAATATTAGAATGAAACATGTAGGCCTACTGAGGGCTTTTGCCAGTTTATCAACAGTTTGTTCAATAGAACCCTAAGATATGTGTCTTCGTTAAAAAGGTCCAACAAATTTACTAATGTTTATCCGTACTTAATTTCAAATAAATTACATTAGTTAAATTGAGCTGACAGCTTGATTTATTATGTACTTCAATCAAATAATTTGAGAAACACTGGTTCATATAATACCTATTAAAATAGATAAATGAATCCAATTCAATATATTCATCTAGAAGGAACACTGGAACTATTACAATCATAATAATAATTATTATTTGTGTGTAAATGAGATAGGTATGGGAAAATAAAGTCCAGTGGATGATAAAATGTGATAGTACCAAGAAAAAAATAAAGTCTAGGATTTTTAGAGAAATCAAAAGAGCTGTTTTGAATTTCAGTTTGGTGAAAAAAAAATTCATTATGTTTTTTCCCTACTTTATATTAATTTAGCTTGTTTGAAATGTACTATACTGATTTGATTGATATAAACTTCATTAAAAGCACATACAAATTTTCAATATCATTTCTGATATAATCTATGTTAAAAAATCTGGATAATATTAAACAATTCTAGTGTAAGTTCTAAGAGTTTTGTCTAAATTTCTAAAAAAGATTTATATATTTTTGACCTTCAAGGAACCTTTGGACCTTTAGTTAATTTTCTTGTCTTATCACTCAGTTTCCTTGAGGCATTCCCAAAATTATTATTCTATTCTTTTATAGTTTGATTTCAATGTCTGAAAGAAGAAATCAAATTCCACAAAAAAAACAAAATGTAGATTATTCCTTGTGTTTACTTTCTTAATGTCGAGCAAGAAATGTAATACTTTTCTAGTGAAAGGAGGTGAAAGGGTTCTTCGTTCTAGCATTCTGTATGTGTGTATGTGTATGTGTGTGTGTGGTGTGTGTGTGTGTGTGTGGTGTGTGTCACTGACGGGTGGTGGGTGGGGTGGGGGTTACATGGGGGCATTGTGGTGAGTATAAGGAAAGGTCTGATGGGAATCTAGACCTTCAGGGGTATGTAGTATTATATCATTTAAATGATTCCCTTAACGATTACTTAACATATATATTATCAGTCTCACAATAGACTGGTTACTGGTGATGGGAAATTTAAGCTTTTTATTCTATTTCAAGTGAACCGGGTCTGATTTTCAAATATGATTAATTACATTGTTTTATAAATCCTTGTTCCATGCTAATGCAGGTTCGCTTTCTCTAAGATGTCTCTTGAACCCCAATTATTAGAGTAAAAATTTAAAATTTGGTAGTTAATATTCAACAAATTAGTTGAAAAATAATCATCAAGCAAGCCAATTTTGGTCGCATTGCACCTAAATTATCTAGTAATTTGTATCCAGCTATTCGAGGATACTTGTGTGAAATATGATATTATTTTTAAATGCCTATCTATATTATTAACAATTTGCTAACTAAAATTATTTCACCTATACCTATACGATTTATTGGCTTAACATGCCGTTAAAATAGTTGTAATTTTAACAGCTTTAATATTATTCGATGTGAATATGATTCAGTAATTAATAAAACATTTGAATTATAAACAAGAAAAGTATAAATGGATTATATATATTATTTACCCCTTTTTTGTAAATAATCTTTTTTCGAACAACACCACACTTCTTTTTCGTCAACTTTACACATATATTTTCAACGACCATCTACCATATGTTGAAAAGATCATTTTTGTAGCTAACTCAACTTATTAAAATGCCTGTATAAGGGGTCAATTGTTTCATGACAACGTCACTACCACCCATCTGTATTATGAAGCTTGGTGATGAACTAAATACTAATTTGTGAAAGATTTTAACTTTATTTGGAACAGACGATTGCTAACGGTGATTTTAAATGGGACGTATTTTTATCAAATAAATTTTATAGTTTTAATAGTGACAATTTGACCTTTTTAATTGTTTATACTTAGTTTAAATTATATTCTTACTAAGATTTGTTTAACTTTGTCTTATCAACGTGTCAGTTGTTTGGAAGATTCAAATAGGTTTCTGTATATCTTTGATTCCAAATAGAACAGTACTGATTTGTTCGCGAATACAGTTTTGTCTATTAAATACCATTTTAGTACTCTATTTATAAAAGCTAGTAGGCATGTAGGAATTTTGGTTAAGCTGCTATTTATAAATGACCACATATGATGTTTATTAGTGTTCTTTTTTATTTTTGCACTGTACGAGTGGGCTTACATTGACAGCTATCATAAGGTGTGAGAAGGTTTGATACATACGTTTATGTGGTTCTTTGCAAGATCGTAGCAGGATTTTTCGACACTCCGTGTGTAGAAATGCCATAACTGGCCAGCTCTAATAGTCACCAAATCTGAAATTGGCGATACCTGTGACAGATCCAGCTAGATATGATTTTTCCACGTGGGACTGTTATTGAGGTAAAAGGGGTTTCCCTAACTGAACAACCAGAAGTCCTGGTAAAAGTGGTTGGTCATAGAACCACTGAAGTTAGGCAAGCAAAATTTAAGATTTAATTCTACTAGGTGGGGTTTCACAATCAAGCAATCAGTTTAGTTTAGTTGCTTCAATTATTATTAATGTTTTCAGATAGTTAAAATGTCATCAACTGTCAATATTTGTTTTCAAATGGAATTTAAAACACCTTATTTTGGATGGATCTTTTAATTTTAGTCTCGCTCTTGATATGGTAATAAAATATTTAACATATTTTCAAACATGGAGTTGAATAATATTTTATAGTTCCTTAACTCCATTAAATTATGTCTTACATATTTTGACGTTTTTTTAAGAGAGTTACTTGTCTTGATGCCCGTGATTTCTATCTTAAGCTTTTAACCACAGTGATAAATTACATTTGACCAAGACCACAATTTTCCTGAGAATAATTTGTTTGTCGATATATTGTGACCTTGTGAATGGTCCTAAACCATAGGGCCACAAGAGTATGAATATACATTATACAACCATATATTAAATATATATATTTTTTTAAATATAAAGATTTACTTAGATAATTATTTGAGTAGAATTAGTGCAAGCTATCACAAAATAATAAATATTAAAATATTTACCATCAATTCAAAGCAAAAGCTTAGAACAGGTGTCAAATAAACAGGGCTTTAAAGAAAAATGTTTGCATTTTGGTATCTGGCATTATTTAGTCCACCCCTGTGGAAAAAGTTGATAAAAAAGAGTTGACAAGAATGCAAACTGTCAACCAGCTATTCCGAAATCCAATATACAAATGGGTCTCTAGCTTTTATTTGAAAACTGCTGCCCTTAGTGAATATTATTTCTTTTTAATCTCATCCCTTTTATTTTTTGGGAAAATATGTGCCTATACTTTTTATAGATACTTATATGCTACATTTATATTTGAAATTAAATTTAACTTAAAGCATTCACATTATTTCATTCAGATAAAATTCAACCGAATGAAATTTTACATGATAAATCTTCCAATATAAGACTATGACATTAAAACCAACAGTAATCTGAAAATGCTATTTTCAACGACTTGATAAACATTTAATATAATTTGTTCTACTCATTATACTGGTAATTTTTCAGCCTTGTTTCACTGTATATTATTAGGATATTACAGTCTTCCTTGTAGTATAAGGTAATAAAACCAAATAATAATCAATTTGATAAAGTTGTGGAAAAATAGTTGGTTTGAAGTGATAAATTGCTTCCACTACATCAAAGTTTTTTTAATACAGATTTCTTACTATTTAAATTATTTATATACATTTTTAGGTTGAGCGCTTTGTTAAAATCTTTGATTTTTGTGTTAAGATTTCTTATTATTTTAATTAATTATATACATTTTTAGGTTGAGCACTTTGTTCAGGTCAAATTTCATAGTAGAAATTAAACCCATTTACAATTTTTAACAAAGACAGTGGTCAACATTAGGAAGCTAAATTATTTAATGTTTCTAGACTTAAAAAAATTCTATGAATCAATATATTCTAGTTCTAAATTAGTTTTATATGCTATATTTGATTAACCATTTGTCAAAGAATTGAAATTTATTTAAATTTGTTTAAAACCGATACACCTTTTCTTTAAGATAAACAAAATTCACGTGATGGTAATGCCTCTAACTTATATTTTTCTAATACAACTCAGTCCCTGAACAAGCGAAATTTTGGATTTGGCACGATACTATTCGCGGTTGTTTTGATCAATTTTAGATTTTTAATAACAGAAGACAGTGCGATCTCTGTCCATGACTCTGTTTTTATCGGGATGTATGAAAAACATGCCTTGAAGGACAGACATATAATTCGGGAAGTGTAGACGAGGCCAGCATTTTACTCAAATATTTGGTGCTGTTCTAACCAAATTATTCAATATTTAATTTAATCTTTTCTTGTGAAAGACTAGGATAGGAGTTCAATAAAGATATTTTTGGTTCATTTGAAATAGCTTTAGAAAATAAGTGATGTATAATAATTTTGGTATAGATTTATTCATTATAATTACAATTAATATGTATTGCGTGCCCTTTAATGTCTGTGGTGAGACGCATCTTGAGAAGATTACATACATATTGGTGGACATGGCTGAAAGATGGAGTAGGAAGGTATAGACCAAATCTGTAGAGGGTCTGGTACAGGGATTTATAATTTTTATTGAAAATACCAATTGGACAGGGAACTGTCATCAATGAAGTGCTAAAGTCAATATGGAGAGATAGTTGCTACATATATCTAAGGTATAAAAGTTGGGATACCTTGGGAGGAACAGCTAATGATTGTTTCTAAAATAAAATGTTTAATAAACTTATCGATTAATAAGTGAGTATGAACCCAGAAGGCGGAATTCTATTTTTTACATATATATATATATATATATATATAATAAAATAAGTATATAATATATGCCCTTTTTAACCTTTTAAATCTTTTAATCATAAAACACTTCATGACCTTTTCACTTAACATTTACTCATTAAAAAAGATTGATTGTATTTCTATTTTTTAATTAGTTTGGACTTTATGACCTATTTGCACGTTTTACACCTTTTTACACATTTTTTGAGCTTTTACCATCCTACCCTAAAATATTTCTCCGCGCTTTAGTCGGGTAGTTAATATAAAGGTGTGTAAAAATTGCAATGAAGGAAAAAAGGTCAAAATTTGAAAAAGTTTAAAAAAATTAATATAATCAAAACAGGACATAAGAAAAAAAGGGAAAATTTTCAAAGATGTCTAAAAGGATCATAACGTCAACCATGTCAAAAAGGGCAAAATAAAGAACAAACTATAAACAGATAAAAAAGTAAAATTACTAAAAAGAGAAAAAAGTAAATCGAATATAAATAAAATGGGTATAATATTAAAAGGGATAGAGCTAAAAATGGTAAAAAAAAGGAAAAAGATTCAAAAGAGATGAAAATGATAAAAGAGCAAAAAGGATATAAAAGGGTAAAAAGGGTAAAAATGGCAATAAGTAAAATAAGGTCTAAAAAGTATTATTTTATTGTTAATAAAAAAATTAAAAGGGTGTAAATATGGCCATAAAGGGCCAAATGGTTAAAAGGAGTAAAATGGGTAAGAAGGGTAAAAGGGGTAGAAAATATAAACAGGGTAAACATGGTAAAAATATTCTAACATAATTTTGATTAAATTCAATTACAAACCTTAAACAACTATTTATTTAAGCTGTAAAACGCATAATAATTTTTACTAGTATTAACGGGGAATAGATATTATCTTTAAAACCATGTCCATATTGTATCACTATTTTGACATTGTGTATTAAGTCAGCCTACTTTTATGTTTTATATCACAACTTGAACCAATAAAGGATTAATATTCAAACATTGTTTAAGAGTTGGTTACAATTCCCTGTGGTTTAATTTATGTACTATAAAATAAATTACAATGCTACTTTATAGATTACTAGAGCAAAGAACAAGTATATATATATATATATATATATATATATATATGTGTGTATAAATAATCCCCAAATGTTTAATCTGCGTATGGTTATATATATTTATTTCGATGAAATAGATCAACAACGGATTCGATCTTTACTATTGGGCAGTATTAAAATAAAGTGGGAATAAAACATGATTGTTCATCAATTATGCATGGATTTTAAAAAGGCATACGACCGAGTTAGAATAAATAAACATATTAAATCTTAGTTAAATTTAGGATACTCAAAAAACTGGTCAAGTTTATTGAAATATATTTGACTGATACGCGTAGCAGGGTACTGGTTGGATGTAACATATCAGATAGTTACTTTCAAAATACTTAATAGGTTGAAACAAGGAGAAGCATTTTCCCCATAACTTTTTAGTTAATCTAGCATTTGAGTATGCTATTAGGCTAATGCAAGAGAAAAGGGAAGGGTTGGCATTAAATGGTGAAATGCAGCTATAAGAATATGCAGATGATCTAGCATTGTTGGGAAATAGTAAGGAAAGTGTTGCAAGAAATGCAGGAGGGGGAGGGGGGGAGATTTCACCTCCCCACCTCAAATATTGGTTAAAAGCTTGAAATTTGGGAATTTTGTGAGATTTGAGATCTGGAGTTGGGAAATTCGAGGCTTATTCTGTACCCCATTACTTTCTATTATGAAAGTCCTTAACCACAGACTTGTACAGACAAATTAAAAATTTCCCAACAGTTGATCCCTACTCTACAAAAAATCCCAACTTCAAAAATCGTCTCGTCAAACATTTAAAGGAGATTCCTTGTTTAGTAGATTGTAGACATCTTAGTTAATCAATCAGTCTAGTAGCGCCGTTGTCAGTAGTCAGAGACAATGGCAGGTGAGTGTATGCTGAATGCAGTATGGAAACGAATCATAAGGGAACATGAGCTGCCCAATAGCAAAATTTCACTCAGCCAGCAATGCTTGAAGTGGCAGCATTGTCAGCCAATGTTTTTTTTGTGCGGCGCCACAGCCACCGGACTGGACTTTACTTGACATGACTGGAGTCCAGTGTGATTTTCCATACAATGTTTATTTATTGTCTAGGCGCCACTGCGACCAGACTCGACTGGACTTGACATAATCTGCCGACCGGAGTCAGGTCGTGTACGGTCCCAATTGGAAAACTAACTTGAGTCCGTTTCCCCCACCACTCTTTAACAACACTATCTCCAGCACGTGAACAGTTGTTTACATACCGTACGTCTACCATTTTCATATTAAACATTTTATTTAAAGTACAAATTTAAAGTATTTATAATTCTATTTAAAGTGTCTCTATATTATTATTAAAAATAAGTTCTCGAATAATAAAACTTGATTTTATAAACAGTTCTAATATTATTAAAACAATTTTAAAATGTCTTTGGAAGAGCAACTTGTAGAGACAGTCCGAGAGCACAGTGTATTGTATGACACAAGTAATAAGAATTTTTGCAACGCCAGGATGAAAAACAAAATTTGGGATGAAATAGCAGCTAGACTGAACATTAAATCAGGCGAGTGAAATCTAATTTGTATAACTTAAATTTTTATTTATATTTTGTATAGTAAAATAATTTTTCATAAAATACTTGTAAAAAGAATCATCATTTTACTTTGCTTGCTTTAGTAACATGCATAATCTGAACAATTTGGTATAATCTATGGTCTTCCAATACGATGACATGTTTATGTGATGTTACACCATCTTCAAATCTTATTTATAATAAAGATAATTAATTTAATTCATACTATCGTAAAGTTTGTGAAATTTTGAGATGTTATTTGGAAGAAACTTTCTGTGGGATGATCCAAATAACATCTTAAAATTTCACAAACTTTACGATAGTATGAATTTAAATTAGTCATCTTTATTATAAATAAGATTTGAAGATGGTGTAACATCACCTAAACATGTCATCGTAGTGGAAGACCATAGCTTATACCAAATAAGGAAAAGGGAATAAATAACAACCAAGAAAACATAACTTTAACATTTATTACTCCTAACTAAATAATTATGAACATTATTAAAAATATAAATTACATGAGAGAAAATGAGCTTATTACAATGTTGAAAAAAATACAAGAGTTTACTATAGCTATGATTTACAGTTTTTTATTTTTCGGGAAGTTTGACTCAAATTTTGTCCCACTGCCAAGGTACTTCACCATATTCTGAAATGAAGTAAGACAAAAACGCCTCTCTAACTTCAAAAGCTTCTCTCTTACTTTTTGAAGGTACACCTTTAAGACGCATCATACTATAATTATTTGCTGCATTCATATCAACCCCAGTTTCGATCATGTTTGTGGTCATGAGGTAGTTATGGAGAACACAAGTGGCCTTAACCACCTTATCAACTAAATTTACAGAAATTTCAAACGGTTTGTAATAAACCCTCCAACGAGCAGCTAAAATGCCAAATGCATTCTCCACTACTCTTCTTGCCCGTGATAATCTGTAATTGTACACTGATCGTTCCCTGTTTAACTTATTTCCTGGATAAGGGCGCATAACATGATTTAATAGAGGAAAAGCTTCATCGGCAACAGCAACGTAGGGCATATCTCTCCCTCCTTCGTACAAAGGCTCATCTGGTGGCAAATTATTTCCCTTTTCTAAGCGAAATCCAATAAAAGAATTTGAAAAAATTCCACCATCACTAAAACGCCCTTTAGAACCAACATCGATCATAGTGAACTTATAATTTGCATCTACCATTGCTAATAAAACTATAGAAAAGGTTTTCTTGTAATTAAAATAATCTGACCCAGAATTTGGAGGAGCTTTAATTTGTACGTGCTTACCATCTAATGCACCAAAACAATGATCAAAGTTCCACTTATTTTTAAACTCGTCAGCAAAAAATTTCAATTGCTCCGCTGTAGGATCTGGCATTTGCAAAAGTTGCAATCGATTCCATATTGCACCGCAAACGTCATTGACAATACGTGATACGCTTCTGTGACCAAGCCGGTAACTGTATTCCATTGACTTGAATGAATTCCCTGTGGCCAAATACCTGAAAGATATTTACATTTCAGTTAATTAATATTAATCAAAAATAAGATTCATTCATCAGTAATAAGATTATGATTCGTCACTAATAAGATTATGATTTATCACTAATAAAATTATTATTAATCAATAATAAGATTATTATTATTCATCAATAAGGAAAATTAAGAAGCTCGTTATTTATGTTTGTTTTTTGTAGGGGATGAAGCAAAGAATGCTTGGATTAAATTACGAGATGCCTACAGAAGTAGTTTAAAACGCATGAAATCATCAAGAAGTGGATCTGAAGCTACTTTTTCGAAGGCTTGGAAATACAGTGAACAAATGTCCTTCCTGCAACCATACATGAAAGATAGACCCAGACATACAAACGAACGAGCGGAAATAAATGAATTCATGAGTCCTTGTGAGAACATTGACAGTGAAAACAGCCAGCCGCAATGTGAAGAGGAAACTGTATGTAATGAGGTTCTTGTGAAAAAATCGAAAAAAGTGAAACCTGATCCTACCCTTGACTTTCTTCGAGAGCAGGCAAGTATTAGAGAGGCAGAAAGAAAGAGAAGAGAAGAGCTGCGACGTGATTTGGTCCCAAAAGATGGTCTGAAACTATTTTTTGATTCGATGTATGAAGCAACGAAACAGCTAAGTCCAGACCTGCAGAAGTCAGTCAAGCGGAAATTATTTGCGATTGTGTCGGAAGCAGAAGATGTAATGGAAAGATATTCATACATTTCTCTTGAAGTACCTCAGGGACAGTCACCAGCAAGCACTTACACAAATACTTCAGCAGAAAATGATTTTACTTTCCAACCTGGAAGAAACAGTAACTAAACGTCATTCGGGAAAGTCTTTAAACTTACGGATGAGACTTTACAGTAATTTTCTAAAAGCACATTAATTAATTTTTTTTTCCTTTTTAATAATACTATACACATCAGAAAGGTTCAATAATTTTGTATGCTTAGCCACTTGCCTTTAATATCTTTACCTTATTACCATAGCTAAGATTTAATCATAATTATTTTGTAATTTTTATTTACTAGAATTTATTAAATAAAAAACTTGATTATATGACTGCAGTGCTAGATTTATTTTAATATTGCGTTGCTTTTTTTAATGGGTGGGGCCCTAATATATAAAAAATATTTGCAATAAAGCTTTATTTATTCTTAGCTACCCACTTTAAATCGTAAATCTGAAGATGAATGGTAACATATGAAATTTACTCTTATTTTATGAACAAATTTGAACTTTTTTGATTATAAGATTGCTAAAATTAATTTACTTTATCATTGTAGATATTTTATAATTTCTTACCTTAAACAGACGGCAAGTTTCTCTTCAGTACTGATTGGTTTACGCCAGTTTGTCTCTTGTTTTTGAATGTCTGTAGCGATTAAATCATGAATATATTTGAAATCGGATTTGGTTAGTCGAAAGTAGTTTTTAAACTGCTCAGCTGTCAAAGACTTTATTAACGTATGAAACTCGCCTAGCTCATTTCTTTCTTTCACATATGTATTTATCCATGTTCTCTTCCTTTTCGATAGCAATAATGCACAGCAATCCAAAAAATCTTCATCTGAATCGGATTCAGAACTTAAATCCAATAACTGCTGCCCGGAATTCATATTATGCTGAGAGAAATGCAGAATAAACTGAAATGTTTTAGACTACACAGTCAACTCAAGTCTGTTCGCTGTGGCGCATATCTGCATTAGTCCGGTCATGTCCAGTTAAGTCCAGTCATGTCAAGTAAAGTCCAGTCCGGTGGCTGTGGCGCCCTACCTTTATGGTTTAGTGTTTTTAGTTGTGACTTTCGTGGCTGCTAGACTGTAACGGTTTTTGGATTCAAATTATCATATGTTGTACAACCAATGCCTTAATTAGGGCTTTATTAAATTTTGAAGACATAAATGAAGTGAATGTTACGTAACATTTTGTTGTTTTCTTATCGAAAGCTCTTACTGATGAAATGAGGACATTGAGGTTGGAGTTAATGTTTGACTTCTGAAATACACTAATTTTTCTAGCAAGTATCCATACTAGTTTGAATTGAACTGATGTATCTTATTTTATTATTTATTAAAATAGGCTTTCATGAAAGCAATTTAAATAGGCTCAAAGCAACAACGAAGGAAGAGGAGTATTAGGGCTGTGTTACATTGTTACAACTCTTTTGATTTTTTATTTGTTTAAGTAGACTACATTAAACAAAATACGAAGTTTTTTTCACCCTTTAACATTTTCAAATTTGGGATACATTTTTAAATTTGTTTTGTTATTTAGTGTTCGATTTGCATGAAATTTCGTATAACCATGTTGTTTAGTGTGTTGATTTCGAATTTTAAATAAGTTATTGAATAAAATGTCAGGGGAAGCCTCTTCACCCTCACGCCCTAAATTACAATATGTTGTGAATAGTTTATTGACGTACCAGTATTAACATTTTAGGGCAACTTCCATGAGGTTATGAAGCAGGACAATGGTATACAGGTATCAAAATACTGTAGAAATATCGATAAATTCTATTTTTATTGCTTTATTTTACAATTTAAAGTGTTTTTAAACAAACATGGCCAAATTACTAATTTTTTGATAAAAGGACGAGAGAGTTCTACATTTCCGGGAGCTTACTAGTTAAATATTTCTTCCAACTGTGCTATAGATAAGCAGCGGTTTCCAACTTGGGGGTCACAGCGTGTTTTGGGTGGGGTCACAATGTAGAGATTTTCAAGGATTGTAATGACTATAAGAGGATGTGAAATTCTAATATAAACGTAAGTTGTTACTTTTGGCTATTCTATTCTGATAGCTTTTTGCTGACTTGTTTATTGTAGCAGCCATGTAATGCTGCTAGCATAATATAATATCATCCTCCAACCCCGGGCTTGTTGATTCTATTTTACTACCATATTAGTTACATATAATCATTATTATAAGCAATTTATAATAATTAAAACAAGAATTAGTGAACATAGGTTTAATGTCACGCTCTTTCGGTTTGGTTTGTTGGTGAAGGTGAAATAAGGATTTTAATTCTGGCCAGGGGTAGTTTATCCTAATATTCCTCCAAGAAAATAAGTGTACATTTCCTCTAAATTTTGCCTATCCCACTCGTTTAGCTAGCTGTAGATAGTCTGGGCTGGTAGTAATAGACAGTGAAAAAACTTAAAAACAAGAATTTGAACGGTTTTAAGTTATCAAAGGATTGCGATGGCCGCAGAGAGAAAAGTTGTGGCCATAAACTAAAAAATGTTTAAAACCACTGTAAAAAAATCAGTTAAATTTTTTAATCTAAAATAAATTATTTGAACAATATCTGCAAATCTAAATAGATATATTTAAGCCTAATTGGATATTTAGCTCAGATGCAGGTAAACTGAAATAAAAATAATTCAAGTTGCACTGAAAAAACCTTGTAGCTTTAAAAATCCAGTATGAACAAATAAACAAGGATGTCGCCGGGGAGTGGGGTTGTTTGGAGGCTCAAACAACCCCAAAATTTTATGAACAAAATGGTTTTGTTTAGGGTTCAAACAATATAAAAATTACGATACAAGTACAAATAAGGGGTGTGTTTTTACCATAAAATCACTTTAGAGCACTCTAGAGGTGTTTTAGTATTTATAATTTTTTTCTAGCCTTCGGCAGTTAGGGGGCTATGTTGTCATAAAAAAAACACTTCAAATCACTTTGTAGGTGTTTGATATCTAGAAATTTTCACAATATTCGACATTTAGGGTGTTATGGTGCATAAAAATACACTTCAGATAGCATTTAGAGGTGACTAGAAATTTTCCCAGCCTTCAGCAGTTAGGGGGTTATGGTGCAAATAAAAAACACTTCAGATAGCTTTTAGAGGTGTCTAGAAATTTTTCCCAGCCTTCAGCAGTTAGGGTGTTATGTTACTATAAAAAGACACTTCAGATAGCTTCAAGAGGTGTTTAATATTTAGAATTTTTCCTAGCCTTCTGCAGTTAGGGGCTAATGTTGCCATATAAAACTTCTAGAACTGTTTTATCTATTGGAATTATTTTTAACTTATGACAATTGGTGGATGTGCCCAACAACCCCCGTCCCTCCCCCCCAAATAATTGGATGGCTACGGCCTTTCAATTAAATAAGTAAAATTAAAAATATAGTTGCCTTAAAGCTTGGTTCAAGGCTTGATTATCACCCCAAATAACAAAAAATTAGAAGCGTCCTCCTGGCCCCCTCACCCCCCCCCCCCCCCCCACGCGTTCTCAACATTGCGCTTCTTGTACTCTCCTTTGCTACTTGGGAACTTTTTTATTTCAAAATGCTTATAGTTGGGAAAAACACTGGCTCAAATATATTTCGTGCTATGATCCTGACTAGACACTAGTAAGAAAATAGCTTTAGAAGTTAACGATCAAAAGACTTAATATATTATCATACAGAGAACTCAGATTGGGGAGAATAATTTAGAGATTACCTCGAACAACACTTCATTTGACAGGGTTAGTGAGTTTAAATGTTTCATAACAATGTTATAGATAGCAATAATGATATTAGATTTGAAATTATGAAAATAGTACAGTCGGGAAATGCATGCTATTACTCAGTTTGTAAGTTGTTTTCATCTCGCCTTCATTCAAGGAATGTAAAACTCAGAATATACAAAACAAATATTTTACAGTTTTTCTTTATGGGTATGAAACTTGGTATTTTACCTTAAACGACGAAAAAATTATTTAGGATGTTAGAAAACAGAATGCCTGAAAAAATATTTATTGCAAAAAGGAATGAGGATACCGAGGAAGTAGGAGAGTATATACTGATGAGTTACATACCCTGTATTTATCGCGATACATTGTTAGGATAACCAAGTTTCGTAGAATACGGGGGGCAGGGTACGCAGCGCAAATGGAAAAAACTAGAGCCGTTTTTAGGGCCTAGACTGGCAAACCAATTGGAATATACCTTTGGTAGGACCTAGACGCGGATGGGAGGATAACATTAGGATGAACCTGAAAGAGATAGGGTTTAATGAGGTGGACTACATAGAAATAACTCAAGATAGGAATAGATGGCGTACTTTTGTAAGTGTTGCACTGAAATTTCTAGTTTCTAATACCATCAGGTAGTTATATATATATATATGTATCTATGTATAATATGTAACAAAGATTAGAACCATTAAATAAACAAAAATGTATTGTCTTTGATCATTATTAGCCTTTCTTAGAATTTGAAATAGTAATAATAGTTTAACGTTCATCCCATTTGATACCAAACTCTTAAACTATTGACAGTTTCTTAAAAATTTACTTAATGAGACAAACTTTTAGACTAATCTATTAACTATGAATATGTTAGTTCTGATGGTCTAGTAAAAAACATAATATTTTATTAATTTAAAATTTGTTTTAATCATCGGTTGCAACAAATTACTGAATGTTTATGGAAAAACAACTAAGATCTATTTCGTTTAATATTCCACCTAAGCTTATAGCTTTAGCAGTTTGTGTAAAAACTAGCTTTTTTGACCACATAGTCTAACGCGCTACTCTCAAAGTAAACTAGACTGTCGATGACAGGGAGATCGATGCTAAAATTTCGGTCGGGTGTACTGAGGTTAGTTTTTTCAAAATGGTTTTTCACTCATCCTCCACGCAAATGCGCCTACAATTACTATAAACTTAACTTTCACAATCCTTAAGAATATTAGCGTAATTACTATATAAGCCTATAGCCTGAACGGATAGTAAAACTTGGTGTTAAAAAAAGTTTGTGTAAATATGTCGTTTAATTGAAATATTTTGTAAATTTGATGTAATTTTTAAATTTGTTTGTCTTGGAACACTCCATTTTCTACCCATATTCCTATATTTCATGATGCCTGGGACAACGAGGATTAAGAGTGGTCTTCTCGTGTGAGGGACTATAATCATTATTAGAGATTTTGGATAATATTTTCTATTTATTTATTTAGTACCATATTTACTACCCATTCGGCTTATACGCTTAAGTACCATCTACGCAAATGGATTAGAAATGGGTCAGGTTGAATTTAGAGGAAGTGAACCCGCATCTGCGTGGAGGGTGAGTGGAAAACCATTGAGGAAAACCTCTTCCAGTTCACCCAACCGAGATTTGAACCTCGATCTCCCCGTCCTCGGCAGTTTGGCTCAACACGAAACTAGCGCGTTGGCCAACTACGCCACCGAGGCGGGTTTAAAGATAATTGGTTTTTCTTAAGAATTTTAGTGATTATAATAGAAGAACCATTTCTGGTATTTGTTAATGGGGCTAAGGTCGAAAAAAAATGTTAATTTACATTGGTCTGGCAGTTAAGTCCTAAGGATATTCTTTACATCGGCCATCCTAAATATTAGAAATGAACGCTGTCTACATGTTACAGACCATGGCTGACGGATTGACCTTAGCTATCACCTCATATACACAACAATTCTACGCCATCTTGAATTGCACTAAATAATCAGGTTACATTATACCCTTCTCAAGCTTCCAGTTTATAATTACTACAACCATTTGATACAATACAAGTTGAGATATTACAACACTTAGTTGGGGGTGTGTTGCAATAACTGGACATTTTAGGATATCAATAGTATAGGGCAAAGGGCACCATGATATTCTTGTCAGGGCTCATGGTTGTTGAAATAAAAGTCCGGGTTCAATTCCTGACTGGTATCGGGGAGTTATTCTCGAAAGGGGAAATAGTGTATTCATCGGCTCTACCGCGTTATATTCACTTCCATCATCTTCTCACCTCATCAGGGCATGGAAATAGCCACTACAAAAACGGTATAACATTAGTATATTCTGACGTCACCTGACATCCGTTAGTACTGGCTAATATTTCCACAAACTCATCTACAGATTGGTGTAGCTCAGACACGGTTTAAAACCTTTATAACACTTTGAGAACAAAACTTGACGATGGTCGTAGTTTTATACTATGAATATCTTCTTAAATATTGATGTGTACTCAATGACACAGTAGGCAATCGACAGTAAAGTGGGTTTACAAGTGCATTGTATATTGGAAACTATATAATTAGATTAACCTGAGAATATATGAATGACTCGGTGACCGACAGTAATCAGAACACTGTTTTCACTCTATCCCTTTGTCCATCCGAGTGAAGACCACCAGTGTAAGAAGTAATAGGTCCTAATTTATAGGAAGTACACCCAACTGGCATTCGCACCCACACCACCACCTCATTGTCAAATTAGACGAGCTTGACTGTACGGTGAACCCTCCAATTTATGCATTGCAATAATCAACCATAAAACTATTTGATTAGCATACTTTATACAAGAGCTATTTATTTATAAAGGTAAGGGTGAGTAATTAAGTGTAGTTTAAATGAAAGCTGCTTTATACTGTATATCGATTTAGAAATTAAAATATTAATTCTAAACTGCATATTGAGTAATATTTCACCCTACACTATAAGATGTACAGTCTAATGAAACAATTATTATTATATTTGCTTTAGTGCCAGTAAAAAAACATTTAAAAAAATAAAACATAAATTTTTGAGTGACGACACTCATTCTAAGCTTAGAAACAATTTTGCGAATATTTGAGATATGAATTAAAAATTAGGACTAAAACAAAAATACTAGTTATAAATAAACATTTACCAAAACAAAATACTATAGTAAGCCTAAAGTATAACTGATAGTTAGATTATGTTTAAGTATAAATTAGATATTTTAATATATACTTTTTAAATATGAATTTTATTTAATTTTAATAAAACAGTTAAAAAATACTTTCAAAAAATTGTTTAAATATTATGATGTGTGGCAAATTAAATCCTCTGAAATGCTCTTCATCAATAGCTCACACATTATTTACCTTTTTATATGATTTATTTTGGTTGGAAAGATTTTCTTGGTATGCCTCGCTTTTTCAGGCTTGCTTCGAAAGAATTTACTACCAAATTAAGGAAATTGTTTTTATTCCAAATGGATTTAATCTGTTTATCATTTTTCCTTTGTTTTGTATAAATTTCATTTGAATGGTTTAATAACAACAGTTATTTGATTTATTTTTATAACTAGTCTGATCAAAATCCTTTCAAATGGTTTTAATTAATTATCACTCTTATAAAAAAAATAAAAAAAGTAGTTGAACTTTTAGAAAAGTGTTACATTTCCTGTGTCATAAATATAACTTGTTCAGTCTCTGTAACACTTCCCCTTCTCTTCCCTCCTCTCCTCCACGTACACATTTTATTTCTCTCTACTCTTGCACAAAATAACAACAACAAAACACCCCGAACTAACTCTTGATGGAGGAAGAAAAGTAACAAAACATGCTAGCAAGAATATAAATTTATGAGGTTCACTATTAATTTACGGTGTTGAAACCTTTAGTATGATACACATATTATACTGTATAGGATGTTGTGGAATAGAATAGGGGGGTAGGAGGATTCAGAGAAAAACACTTTTAGCTATGAAATGGCGGTTTCCTGCATTTTTTGTTTGTTTTGTGTGTTGTTTTGTGTGTGTGTGTGTCAAAAATGAGTCCGCTGAAGGGGTAGTAAGAGTTGAGTAAGCAAGAGAGGGAGATAGGTCCATAGCTTCTGTAACACTGCGGTTGAACGTTTTATGAGACAGGGGTACAAAGAATGGGCACTTACCCCTGAAGGGGCAGCAACAAAAAAAAAAAGAGCTCCCATTATATACACTCATTGTAGGGTATGGTTACAGCAGTGACACTTTGTGAAGTGGGCCCAAAGCACACTACCAAAAACAAATGAACACTCCTCGCCTTGAGAGTAGGGGAAAAAAGGGAGTTTAGAAAAAAGTGTATATGAATGTTGGCTTTCTAACTTTCGATACTAGTGGTCAAACTTTTAGTGAGTAAAAAGTTTTGAAACCCTTTACATACTAAAAGTTCCACATCCTATATCTTTCTTTAAGGAAAGAACAAATTAGTGGCGTAAATTAATTGATTTAGATCTGTCAGTGAGAGCAAACAAATATAGAAATAAATAACTTTACAAGAACTGGTGAGCCGGTGGTAAAATTTTAGGTCTCATAATGTCTGGTGTTCTGGTGATGACAAGATCATTGTTAAAATATCGGCTGCCTTTGATGGGATGTATCTAGTTTTAGAATTTCCAATCTCCCTCAGTGCATATGTGGGCACATATTCTCTAAACTGCACCATTCCCTAGCCTAATCCATTATGTGTATATTTGGATGTATTTGGCTTGTAGTAAGACGTGGTTCATTTCAAACTTGTGTAAGCCCGATAGAGAACTATACAGAGCGAGCAGCACATGACACTGGCAATGATTGTGCCACAATTTGCAGATAGAGGGCCTCATGTCATCAGTACAATGATCCCTCCAGCCATTTATTTCAGTTTCCTTAATTGGAGCTACTATTTTTTGACGTGAATACTTCTTTAAATTTGCTACCATACGTGGGCAATCCAAAAAACCTAATGATAACAAAATCGGGGGATACAGTTTGGTGTTGTAGTTTCGAATCTTTCCTCTACATCCAAAATTAAATTATACCACTGGATAGCTAAATGATCAAAGAATTCATTACGATAAGCGATAACAGAGACGCATCGCGAGCGGTGGAGGGGGAAGCGCCGCCATTTTGAAGTTATTTTGCTGCGTATCGAGATTTGCAATTAGTATAACTTTTGACTCGGAGAAGCTACGATGTTCGTTTAAGTTTAAACGTATTCACGTACAACACACGGCCGTGTCCATGACACAGCCACACCCCATTTTTTTTATTTTAGTAGCTCCTCATTTGGCCTCACCAGGCTGAGTTTGACCCCATTCCAGACCCACCGTTTCACAGATAAATTTTGGAAGCACTGAGGATTGAACCCTGGGTCTTTGGATCTGTAGCCACTAGATCACAGAGATGCTCTAAAACTTGAAAACAAATGTATTATAATTTTTATTAATTAAATTGAAAACATTATTTATTACTTTTAATACCGAGAACTATTTTAAAGTGAAATTATGAGGATGGTATTAGAGTGAAAGTGCACATGCATCAGGGTCAGAGGAAGGATATAAAAACACACAGTGATATACAATATGAGGGAAAATATCATCTTTGCAATTGGATGAGATTTCATTCTCAAAAATCCTGACACCAGCAACTAGGTCGACTTTGAGACTGATGCTTTAGACCAGGTGTCGTCAACTTGTCGTTAGCGATCTACCAGACAGTCTTGAGGTAGTTTGTAGTTGTGTGCATAAGAAAATTACATTGTTAATAAAAGTCAAACCTTGGGTATACTAGATTCAAATATATCAAGTACTTTCAGATAAAATATAAAGTTGGCCCTACTTACAAATAAAATCAGAAAATGACCAAATAAACTTTATTTGGTACTAACAGTTGATGTTACAATCAAATTTTAAAAGAATATTTAGAAAATATCATTTTTAATTTATTCTATATATATTATTTTAAAAGAAAGTGACATACATACTTAAGGAAATATTAAATTTAAAAATATAAAAGCTTACAAAAAAAAGTAGAAAAACTATGAGTGAACATCTTTGTAAAATATACTAGTCGATCGGAGCTTTAAAGGTTGCCGATTCCTGCCTTAAATAGAATTACCACCGACATAGATAAACTTTTTTTTTTGCCGCCACGGCTCAATCTGAATCTAACATACACTGAGTGTTTATGGTTTGGTTATAATCCTGTACATAAATAATGCAATCTTAAGAATTGAGGTTGTACGATTGGTGATGAGGATGTGCAAGCAATTTTTTTTTTTTTACAATATCCTGTAGCTAGAGAGTGTAAATTAACATCTCCTAGTTTTATTATTTTTACCATAGTTAATAGTTAAATTTATCCATATTATGGAATTATCCATAGTATTATTGATGAAAAGCTAAAATATATTGAAAATGTCATATGCTAGGATAATAGTGTGTGTAAATGTTTTTCAACTTCAGTGTGACTTGTAGGGCACTTTGTGTAACCTTTGTCTAACCTTGAAATGTTGTAGACATTCTGGTAGATTTTCTGCTCCCACATACAAATGAAGTATACGTTTATGCCATGTAAGTCATATTGATCCTGTAGGTCTTGTGGTTTCCACATAGATATATAATAGAGCTCTAATGACTGAGATATGTCTTATATCCAATAAATATTTTTAGTTTTGTGCTCAAGTCAACTCTAAGTTCCAAGGGAGGCAGGTTATTTTAAAATTTGTACGAATTCAATTACTGGGAGTTCATAAAGTATCTGGTATCTAAACATTGCCTATCCAATAAGATTAAATTTACATTTAGTAACGATCACGTCCGTGATAAAACACTCATCTACAGCCTATGTTGAGAAATCACATTCATATTAGGATATTTAACACAGTACTTAAGGCACAATACACAGGTTCGCCTTGTGATCAAGGTCATACATCACACAATACCAAACCCGGTAAAATTCTTTAGTAGAGCATTGGAAATGATATTACAAATATCCAGGACTAGACTATCGTGCCCAAATGTTGTTTTTCTCAAATTATTTTAAAACATTCTTCCCGTCGTAATAAATATTAATTTAAATATTTTGTATACAAACAAAACTCCTGTACAAGTGAATTAATAACCCACCACGAGCTAACATAGCTATTAAATAACTGACAATCACACAGCGTTAATTACATACACAGCTTAATAAATATGAGGTGGTTGCATGACCCTAAACCTAATTTACCCTCATTACGTGGAGAAGATTAAAAAAACATATAGAGAAACAATCTTCAGTACACAAAGCCGGATTTGAGTCCTGACTTCCTATTCAAACCAAACTACATATAAATTTTTTTTTAATGTTCTCACAGATTGTATGCATGTAAAATTATATAAAACCATTGTTGATTAGCGTGTTGTAATGATTCTGTTTTTGGCCTCTCTAATTTATTTGAAAAGTATTGATGAAGTATATTTAAGTAAAGGACTGTATGTAAATTTTCCTTTTATAATTCATCCATGGATGACCAGGCAAATTTGAACGATTTTTTTCAGTACACGATTCTAAATTCAAATTATGTTATCATTATTAATGCCATTTTAATTAATTATTATTTATTTACTGAGTTTCAAACCCGTTAGGCATTTCAGAAGTAAATTCAAATATATTACCTTTTAAAGCCTTTCTTTATTTAAACTCTTCTTTCGTTCCATTTAAAAATGTGGTGATGAGTTGGAAACTTTTATTAATAGGTAGCTAGCCTTCATAACACCAGACTGCAAAGACTCTCCTATTGGTTGGTTCATACACTAATGACAAGGGGTCCAAGAAGCAAGGGTAGGTCATATATAAGGGCTGAAGCAGTTTCTGCTTTACTCTGGCTCGGCTCTCTGCTCAGTGTTAACGATTGAGAACTATGTCATTTTAATGTTGAATTAAAATATTAAGATTTAATTAATTAAATAAATCGTTATGAACATTGAATCTACTAATTTCAACAATTATAGACAAAAAAAAAAAAAGAACTAATAAGTAAACCCTACAGTGGCTAGTCATATCATCTGATCATCACATAGCCGGTGTTGATAGCAAGTACAGTACACAGTAAGACAACTGTATCCAAACCTGGGGCGTGTCAACGTAAAAACACGGTATTACCACAGTGTGTATCCCAAATATTTGGCTATGTTTTGACGGAGTAACATATGTTGACAATGAATTGAGGTAAACTAATGATGTAGCCTTTTATAGCATTGTAGCATAGCTTACAATTAATAGCATGTCTTGTACTTATGAAATCAGCTCATGCATGATAACACACGCACTGACTGAAACGCTAAAGAAGCAATATACTTACAACAAACATATGAAACAAATGATATTACCTTTTTCATATGTGGAGGGTTTTCACAAGGTAAATAGTTAGAGCAAGGGACCTGGAAAGAGAACTTGTGTTTTTTTTCTCTATTATGGTAGTAATTGAATTTTGCCCTTTTGCTATACATAATATTTTTTTATATTCTGTATATCGTATAAATTTTGTCAAAGCGGTTTTACCAGAATTTCTTTTGACGCTGTGACAGCTCTATTTTTAATTGAAACAAAACTCGTGCATTCGGTGGGTCGACATGGGTGTTATTGGAATAACATATTAAAGTCGTTTCTGGTAGGATCGAAAACATTTGCAAAGAGTGTAAGCGCTTGGGTTGGAAACAAACGAATGTGGGACTAATAGCAAAAATCCCAGTGAATGGAGGTTTAACTTTTTGCTCAACATTATTTTTAATCAATTAATAACTGGGTTCGATTCCCGTGTCCAGGTGTCATTTTTCAATTTTTTAAATATGATATCTAGATGGTGAATTCCTTTCTAAAATTAATAACAGCTTCAGCTATTTGATTCTTAATAACTGGAAGTTAAAAGTTTAGTTCTCTTATGAGGTTCTTATTCATTATTTTGTTCAGAGATATTGACTTCATGAACTTCATCCATCCTTTGGGAACAACTAACCATAAACATAAATTATTTCTTAAATAACTTCAATCAGGTAGAAGTGAGTTTTGAGAACAATAAAGTTTTACTCGTTATAAAAAACGATCTTTTAAAAAATCAAGGATCTCCATTTAAGCATATTTATATTACTATTTAATTTGAGTTTTGTAAGTTATTTAATCCATAAATCACATTAAGTAAAAAATAGTAGATTTCAAGGCACTAAGGCGTCGAGAAGGGGAAGAGGGACTCATAAACTATTGTCTAGTATTTAATGCCCGTGGTAAGCAGTTTCTTTATTCCTTTTGTATAGAGTTATTATCCTATATACATATTTGATAGAACACATAGTAAATTGAAAATATTCAAAGTATCTTGGTTGAAGCTCATGAGTCAAGTTAGCGGCTATGATCGCCTGGGCTAGTAGTTACAGAAAGCTCCCAATCACTACCACTATGTTATTACTCAAATAACCTAGATCAGCGTTTCTCGTCTTATGGTACGCGTACCACTGGAGGTACGTCAGCCATTGCTGGGGGGTACGGAAATAATTTTAAAATAAAAAGAGAAATTAACATAAAATGTAAACATATTTGTTTAATCGCTACATAAATTGAAATGTATGCACGAATGTCTTTTCTACTTAAAACATGTCATGTAACTAAATGAAAGCAATTAGAGTCTACACTATCCTCAACAATATATTGTGTTTATATCACCCTTCCCCTTCGCCCCACCCACCCCCCAGTATCACAGTTCCAATAAAGATAACTTAGCCTGGCGTGGCTAGTTGTGAAACCCCCAGCACCCGAGGTCAGCGAGAAGCTTCGTCGATAGAACGCCAGAACTCGCCACCACTCGGCCAGCGCTCGTATATTCCAGAGAGACAGTTGCTCCTATACCTCAGTTTTAGCTTATGTGGTGCTGACTGACAGTTCACAGCTGACTTCTGACAGTCAACATTTAGGTATATACCTAAATTTTGACTGTCAGAAGTGACAACTGCTAAACACATGTTTTTTTCAGATCATATGGTTCGGCGTAGGGATAAATAATTTGGTCTGGTAGCTTTTCAAAGCCGTCAGAAGTCAGCTGTGAGCTGTCAGTCAGCACCATATAAGCTAAAACTGAGGTATAGATACTACAGCGAGCCTGTTTCAGTTCAATGAGAGAGGTTCCATTCAATCAGTGTACAGTCGGTGGGTAAAGACTATATGTGTGATTCATCCGAGGTACTGAAAGAGTTGTATTGTGTTGCGCGCTGTTTATCAAGGACAGATAAGACCTAACGAGACACCCCGTAGTGGAAGCAGGAGTTAGTGACGGACAAATAGTGATAGAGATAGAGGACTGTAATTTTCTAGAAAGAGTTCCCCACTTTTGTGAGGTTTAGTATCCAGTAATCTTTATATCTGTTGTGTTGAGGGATAATAAATCTGGTCTTGGACTGCTTCTCTTTAAACTGCGTGATTATATTTGTAAAGTTGTCATATGTATTTTGTGACAGTGTATTGAAAACATAACAGGAGTAAGTTGTTAATAACTGGGTCCTTAAAATGAACTAAGGAAGACGCGAGTGTAAGTAGCAGAAGTAATTATTTACAAACAGAAGCCAATACTTCAACTTCTAGTCAACAACAGAGGATATCATTGTAGCAGAATAAAAAAAAAACGTACAGCACAAATAAAGTACAATTCTAGTTATTTACTATATGTGTTCACCTCTATCGGAGAAGATGACGCACCTATTACCCAGTGTGTGATTTGTTATGAAACTCTGTCAAATCATTCGACGAAGCCTTCCCGTCTTAAGTGTCATTTTGAAACTAAGCACGGAGATGTAAAACACAAACCTTTGTTCTAATAACGCCATTCTCAGGATTTAACATAAAGGCTCTTGAGGCATCTTACAATGTCAGTTTAAGAATAGCTAGAGCAGAAAAACCTCACACAATCGGAGATTCATTAATATTAACAGCAGCTACAGATATGGTCAGTATAATTTTAGGGGAAAAGACAGCTAAACAACTTGAATTGATTCCATTAATTGATGACACCGTGTCACGAAGAATCTCACATTTGGCTTCAAATGTTAAAGAACAGTTAATAGAACAAGTTCAGGCTAGAACATATTATTCTATTCATTGGGATAAAAATACTGACACTACCAACATGGCCCAACTACTTACGTATATAAGATTTATAGATGGGAATACAGTGAAAGAAGAGTTCTTGTTTTGTGAACCATTGCTTGGTCGAGCAACTTATAGTGAAATATTTGCAAAGCTAGACCAGTTTATAAAAATGAATGATATACATTGGAATAAATGTGTTGGTGTTTGTTCCGATGGAGCCCGTGCAATGATTGGGAAATTCAGTGGGGTTGTTTCCAAAATTAAATAAATTGCTCCTGGGGCTAAGTTTGTACATTGTAGCATTCATCGCGAGGCTTTAGCCGCAAGAAAAATGTTGGTTGCTCTGAAGAAAGTTTTGAATGAAGCGGTGAGAGTAATCAACTGCATTAAGTCCAGAGCTATAAACTCACAACTATTTTCTATTTTGTGCAGTGAAATGAGTGCTGAGCATGATTCACTTCTACTTCATACCGAAGATATGTGGCTGTCGAGGTTAAAGTATTGTGCCATCTATTTGAACTTAGTTCAGAAGTGCAGAACTTTCTCTCTGACACGTCTTCAAACTTAAATTATTTCATTGATGAACTGTGACTTGTTTGGTTGGAATACCTGGCAGATATACTTTGCCACCTCAAACAGGCCAATAAGAACTTATAGGGTGCATGTACTTCCTTATTCGTGATACGGAGAAAAATCATGGCTCTTTTAAAAAAATGGGTTCCTCCTTAAAGAAATAGATTGTAGAAATACGTACTCCTTTTCATTATTGGATGATTTCTTAAGTGAAAATGAAATTCTTTTTAGTAGTGAATTGGAAGCATCTTGGGGGCCTAATCACAAATTTTAAGGAATATTTTCAGAAAACCTAACTTCAGAATTTTTGATTAGAGACCCATTTTCTATTCACAACACCATGCAAGAATTGTTAACTTCTTCCGAAAAATACGAGTTGATCAAGCTCTCTTGCACTAGCAAATGATCAAAAGGCTGATTAAAGATTTTGGTTGGCAAGAGGAAATAAATATCTCTGATTCAGAAAAGGCTGTAAAATGGTTGATGGTGTTTACAACTACTACTTGTGAATGTGGTTTTCTTTCTAATTTACATTAAAAAATAAGTACAAACAAGTTGAATGTTGAACCTGATTTAGACTCAAATTAACTTAAAATTGAAACAACATAAAGAAACTTGTGTTCGCTAGAAGCAACCTTCACACTGAAACAAGAATGAATGTGTAGTACAATGTACTAATTACGCTTATATTGATTTTAGTGTATATCATTTTAATAATGCATATACATTATTGATTGTGGTCGGAGTGCATGTAAACGATAGGTTCGCCTGGGACCAACATCAGTTCGATTTACGAGATAATTTAGGTTATGGCACATTTAATGTACTGAATAAAAATGTGGTACGTGATTATTAAATAGATTGAGATCCTCTAATTTAAGAAATTACAAAATTGCAGAGTACAATTGATTTTTCGCTGAAAAATTCTTGCTTTTTTCATAGGATTTTTAGCTTTCAACGATTTTTCAATCGTTACTTACTGTATTTAATCTCTTCTCTTGAAACTTAAAGGTTATTCCTTCAACTTACAACATTAATCTGTAATTTACATATTAAGCATTGGATTAAACAAAAAAAATAAAATAATCCCTAACTTTAGTATGACAATTGTTTTATGAATAAAAAGCTTAATAATATAGAATAATAAAGAGTTACATATTTGGATTCAAATTTAATGTTTTCAAACTTATCATAGGTTTCAATAATCCAAATAGGATAGGAAGCAATATTTTTTACATTATAAAATTAAATTGAACAATTTTATTATCATTCATACGTCAATCATGTGCTTACAGCTACACTCTTTGTAGATAAGATTAATCAGATGAAATCTTAGTTAAACAGTGTTAAAGTTTATAAGTTTTGACATAAAAAAAGGTTTGATTTACTAATAGTACTAGTAGGGCGGAAAATTATTACCACTTACCAAAAGTGATTTTATCACGGTAATTATAATGTATTCCTCCACCCTTGAAACCTCATAGTGTTTAGTGCTTACCTATCACTCTCGTCTTACTACCCATTCGGGCTATACGCTTAAATACGCTAATGGCTAAGATTTGGGAAGGTTGAATATAGAGGAAGTTAACCCACTTTTCGTGGAGGGAGAGTGGAAAACTATTTAGGAAATACCACCCCCAATTGACCTGACCGAGATTCGAACCTCGGGCTCCCTATCCTCGGCAGTCTAGCTTAACACGAAACCAGCGCGTTAGCTTAACTACGCCACCAAGGCTTGTTATGGTGTTTAGTAAACGCACGTTAAATACCAAAGTAAATACACTTTTTTAAAAAATACTTTATTAAGTATACATTTTCAGTCTTGACCATTACTATGGTTACTTTTAAAGGTCTAGTTTTTGTGTTAGTGGGATGGGAAAATGGATACAATCTCACGTTTAAATATCGGAATTGGTGGAGGGGTGCCACTACGTTACTTTGGGTTGGTCGTGGAAGCTTTCTTTCGAACGTTTCTTACGCCATGCCTTTCGATCCATTATCTTTTAATGGTGGTGGAAACATTTTGTGACAGTTTTTTGTTATGTATTGTATGATGTCAATGTTGTATTACGAGTGTAAAAATAATCTCTTTTATGACTTAGTTTTCCGATTTTCTATCAAAAATTAGTAATAAACTCATTTATATTGTGAATTTTATATTTATAATTGTTTTATTTATTTTTGTTCAAGTGAAAATGTTTAAAATAATCTTTTTGACATACATGTCTCCGTGTATTGTATCGATACATAATATTTATACTTACACCAATAATACTTAGCTAATCCAAGGTTAGTTAGTGGAAGAAAGTTCCAAGATGCATTACATAGCATGAAGGAGTATTTAAATGAATGATAAATAAACTTTTGTAAATTCACTTCCAGTACACTAAGCTGGGGCATACGTTAATTGGCCTCCAGTGTAGGTTAACTAAAGAACCAACGAATATCAAAAATATTATAATTGACAGATATATTTGAAACACTTTCAGATTTTACATTTCAGGTGTTACCCACTTCGGCAGCCGCAAGGCCTAAGGCGTAAATTTCGTAATAAACTGGACTTCCGATGACGGGGAGATTGGGGTTCAATCCCAATCGGGGGCTCTAAGGGTTGTTTTCCCTAAACGGTTTTCCACTTTCTTTTTAGGCTAATGTGGGACACTTTCTCTAAATTGAACCTTTCTCATCCCTTACTTAAGCGTAATTAATATTGCTACAAACATAATAAATCTATATTGCTGAAACATAATATATTTATTTATTAAAGTTGCGTGGGTTGTGAAACATGTTTATTTTTTTACTTAGAACCTGAAGACTTATAATCATAGGAATATAAGTTTGTGCTATTAATAATATATCCAATAAGGGATCCCTGTTTGTATTTATTCTATATAAAGTAGTGGTGAATTTTCTAACAAAATCCATATTAAGTAGAAATCTAAATCTTGAACCCAAAAATGTTTCACAAGAAAGCTTACATTTAATCTGGCTACTCAAACTCAATTATAATATTTATATTGTATGTATTAATATTTTTACTTGTGTTTCATAAAGTAGACTACATTCAATTTACTCTGAAAGATAACAGGTTTATCTGGTTCGATTAAATTATGGCCCTATCCAGTCAAATATGTCAAAGTAAACTGAATGTAAACCTTAATTTACCTTCAACGCTTTCTGCCTCACCTTGATGGGTTTATATGTAGATGCATGAAATGTATGAATCCATTGATAATTATTTATGAATTTATAAATTTTTCTAACACATTTACCTGTTCGGTGATCTAAGGCATCGCTTTCATACAATACTTGATTACTGAACGTGGGTATATATATATCAGGGCTCGAATCTCGGTTAGGTGTAATTTAGGTGTTTTCCCTTTTTTTTATCAATCTTTCTCTCTTCACGTGAATGAGGGAACATTTGATCTAAACTATACTTTTCTCATTTCTACCCCTTATTATTGTGAATACAGTATAACCTCGTTAATTTGAACTAATTCGGACCGAACCTTGCTCGGATCATTGAAAACTTAGACTGAGCGGGAGAATATGGAAGGGTAGGCCTACTCAGGGATTTTTGTGTATTCTCACAAATATCAATTCAATTTCAGTTCAAGGAGTTTTATAAAATTTATATTAATTTTTATGATGTATAATATGTAATAATTATGGATCCTACTATAGTTTTTAATTTATAGTTTTATATTTGTACAGTACTATAATTTTTGCTATTTACTGTAAAACTCATTGTTTTTACTACAACATAATATAACTATTAAGTATTTATTGGCACGATTTCTAACCATTCTCTTTTATCTTTGAGTTTGTTAACCAATCAAATATTCACTTGAGTTAACTTATTTTTTCTTTCTTTTCCAGAAAATTTTATATGTATGATTATTTTGTTATTTAGTACTACCAGGGCTTCGTCATACGGGATTTTACTATATTATTTATAAAACCCAAACGAGTAAGACGCAGTAAACACAATTATAGAAGTATATATATATATATATATAATTTTTTTGCAGTGCATGCCACACATTCTTACATACATATGATGCGGGACAAGCATTTTAGAGAGCACTACCTACTTAAGTCACACATTTGTTTCTGAATTATCGTTACACGACAAACTCAGCATTGGTCGCAAAATAATGGCGAGGTTTTAAAAATATATTTGAATTAAATGTGATCTGGAACTAGTCTGGGGAGAATTCGAGATACTCTTTCAATTTTTATTATTAGTCTACTATTATAGCAATTTCATCCTAACCTCATGATTGAGGCTGGTGATAGCTGAAACTTTGCGCCTTTCCTTTCGCCATAGATGCAATATTAAATGTACAGTAAATCATATTATTTTTTATATTTAGTTAGTAAAATGCCAATTTAATTTAATTATTGACTTTTATTGTCAATTTTTTTTAAATTCTAATGAAACACTTGTATTTATCAGATACGGTTTAATATATTTTAAGGATATGTATTACAATAAAATAGCTATGTTTAATGGGGCAAGAAGATTTGTAGTATTAGTCAGGATTATAGTTGGAGAGATAATTATTTTGGGTGTCTTAATTATAACGACAGTAAGAAGTATATTTTTTTTACGGTACACTCTAGTGTTTTATTGTCTTTAGTGTGTTATACTATTTTAATAATATAAACAAGGCAGGACTAATAAACTTAAATTGAATGTACGTATATCAGTAGAGTTATAACTTATAAGATTAGAAGAAATGGTGTGGACAAATTCATCAAATTATAAGGTGATTGGTATCGAAATACTGGTTTCCCGAATTAGAGTTTGCACATCTTTTTATCAGGTGTCCTGTTCCTTGTTCAGATTATACGAATAGATGGAGATTACTCTAAGCATGAGGAAGAAAGCATTCTAGATTTAGGCCTAATCTACCCACATTTGCGTGGAAGGAGAGTGGGAAACTATTTAGGAAAAAAAAACCATCAGTGGAGACAAAATGGATGTAAATCCTGATCTCCCCATTATAAGCAGGCTAGTCTAATACTAGAATGATGCCTTGCACCATTAGACCATTAAAGCGGGTAGTCTGCACTTTAACACATGCCCTAGTCTCCCAGGGAGTTGGCTGATGCTGTCTTCTATGAGGGATAAGAGGTCTTTGGCAACCATTGGGGCTTAGAGTGATCCTAATTGACAGGGAATTAGTAATTGCGGGCTTGATTGGCGAGTATCATTAAAAGATCAATATTAATAATAGAATTATGTTTAGGGGATTTACCGTATTTGTGTAGAGGAAAAGTGGAAAACCCTTTTGGAAATAGTACCCGCAATACATACAACCAGCACTCCAACCCCTTCACCAAGGAAAAAAATCAGACCAGCTCATTCAACCATCGATGTGGGTCATACAAAACTATTTCATATATATTTCTACTTTCCTCGTAGTTATTCCACTAAAATTATTAAATTAGGAGAACCCGTATAAAATAGAACTACGCAGTATTATGTGAAATATTCATACCAATATTTATATGCATATTTATAAATTTATGTATACCACCTCTTTATAACTTTACGTGATACTTACATTAAATTATATTAATGGGATAAGGGTAGTTAAAGTTGAAATTTATTTGAAATACATCCAGATCTGTGTAATAGAATATTGAGAAGCCAGTTATAAAAACCACCCTAAAAACACCCGTCCATACCTCTCGTCACCAGCAAAATAGACTAGTTGAGACATTTTAATCCACGTGCCAAGCAGTGTATGTTAAACTAATATATAATTTTCTTACACCTGCAATTCTCTCCAATAGCCTCTTTAATGTGTCTAATTCTTTCACATTGGCCGTATAAAATATTGATTGGGTATCCGTGAAGAGAATTTTTTTCTTTTGACAACCCGATTTATGTTAATCTATTTGATAGGAAAATACAATAATAGTTTGTCGGCATAATTTTAAAATTTGTTCTTCAGAACCACAAAAAGGCTTTTATAATAAAAATTTGGAAATTTAACCGTATATACCTACTAGCTTGAACTGTAAAAATTGGTATTAATTCACTCAAATAGTAACATAATTTTAGCCTTAATAAGCTTGTCAACAAATAATGTATTAGTAGTGTTAGAAGACTCAACAAGACAATTTTAACAGTTTTTTAAATATATACTTAGGTAATGTAGTTCCAAAAACCATTATTTATTTGTTGCAAATAGGTAGTAAAAACCAGTAAATTCAAAAATAAAATAGTTAAATCTTAGTTTGAACAAAAATGTTGACTAACAGTACATTATAAACATTAAATTTTAAATTTATTTTATCAATAGTCGAAGTATTATTGATAAATTTAACTAGCCTTAGTTGTTAAAAAATATATGGAGTAGATTCAAAAAGTGTTTAGTGTGTATTCAAGCTTAGCTACTACTATTAGGCAATGTATACATTAATTGATAGATTGTGATAATAAAATAAATTATATTTGAAGAATGTGTTAGCTAAATTTTAGAATCAAATTTCTCAATTTAGAACATATTTTTCAAATGAGGCCTTGGTCTGTTGAGAATGTTAAATTAAATATTGATGATAATAATAGGCAATTAATATTAATATTTACAAAATTAGATTTCAGGGCTAGAAATATAGTAATCCCTAAATGTGAAGAATAAATTCCAAGGCCCTAGCTCAGTCAATAGCACCTCCCTCTACTGAACTAAGGTTTCTTGGTTCGATTTCAAAGATGACCAAAAAATATATCATTGGTTAAATTGTGGAATCCCCTTTAAATAGTCCATAAGAGTTAACGCTGCAAAACTGATTTTTTGTCTCATGTTTATTAAATTAATACCTCAAATTAGCTATAGATGTGAGAATTTTTCAAAATGTCGGGATGTAATTATGAAACTACCAATATAATAATTGTTAATGAGATTATGTTTGGAGAATGAAGCATAAAAATGAAAATATTTAGTAAAACACTCTACATATCTCTACATGTTTACATTTATATTAAAACTTTATTAACGATTAGTTACATAATTTAATACAAATATCGTAATCAAATAAAACTAGGTTGTAGGCCACAATTTACACTTTTAAATATTCAAATCCAATAAAATTTCAAAGTTAATGCTATGATAATAAGATTGGTACCACTAACTTGATGTTACATACAAAAATGAAACAAAAAATCTCCTATTGGTGTGTTTGGAAAAAAACTTCCCAGCACTTCAATTACACCTGTATTAATTATTTTCGTTGACATCTATTGAAACATTCAGTACATTGGAATAATTTCCACTAACAAATGTCATATAATGTTTCAATGTCAAATATTGGGAAGAATTTGGTTTTTAATTGTAATTTTTTATGTCTTGCTCAGTAAAAAAATTACTTTATCTTTATTGTTTGCTCTACAAATTTAACTAGCATAATTTGCACTGACACTTTGATATTTTGATAATTTAAGTATTTCTCACTTATTAGTTTTAATTTCAAAACGTATAGTCTCACATTTAAGGATACCTATTTGATCATACGCCTTCCATCAACAAAATTCACAGTTAAATAGTAGTTTTTAATTGAACACCTATGAACAAAGGAGGGTATATCCACACGTCCTTCACTTGAAATAGGAAGCCACTTTATAAAGTTAATAATGGAAAATAAAACTAAAGTTAGTTATTCATAAACCAAGGAAGGTGTTCGTAAACATTGTTTTTCAAACTATTCTTATAATCGCCAAGCATTTTATGGATAACACACTATATAACTTGTAATCATAAACAAAAACTTCTACAAATTTAGTAACAAAATATTCTTACGTAACATGAATAAAAATAAAAATCTATCTTCAAAATAGGGTAAACAATTTCCTTTTCAAAATGTTTCAGATACACATTTTAATCCTTATAACAAATGTTTAGTTTTAATTATTATTTTTTTACTACAAACAAGCAACACGAATCACAGTTCCCCTTTTGAGCTCCGAATTATTCTATATGTGACGTCATCTATGGACAGACGTCAAGTGAAGAAGCCAACACAGTCCCAGTTGTAGTAAGGCCCATTGGCCAAAACTGCTGTCGGACCAACCGCGGCAGCCACCATGCTGCATCGCAGCCGGATTCTCACCTATAACAGCAATTAAAAATAAGTTAATATAAATGGCTTTAAGACATGTATATTTTTGGGGTAAAGGAGGGTAAATTATGGTACAGGAGTTGGGTGGAATATGGTCTGATTCAGATTGGAAGAAACGTTTTTGACAGTTACATAATTTAAATTTTTTAAAAGTTTACGTCAAGCCATGTGCCAGTTTCAATGTACAATATCAATATTTATGAAATTATATTTAAAATAATATAGTAATATAATAGTGTTATTGACCACCATTTCTTTTTTTCTAAAAGTGTCTTCCTACATTAATCCTACTATAGCTTATTTCTAATATATTAGTCACGAAATTTCAAATAAACACCCAATAAAATATCCAAATCTAAGATCCCTTCAAAAAAAATTTAATATCCTAAAAATGGATTATTACCATTTGATTGACAACCGAATTGAGTGTGAAATAGTGTTTTATATTCTGATTCAGGTAATCATGATTCAAATCTCAGTGAGATATATTATGCTTTTTTTATTCGAAATTATTTGCCTGAAAAGCAAATTCTGGTGTAGTGAATTAAATATTCCCAACTTAACGTTATCCCTTCGTTAATTATAACCAGAGCAGCATATTAATTAGTTTAATACATAAAACCATTATTATTAGCATTGTGTTTGGGTATATATGAATAGGAAAATTAGGATGAGCTAGTCCAGCATTCGTATTGACATGGGATTAGGAAACTTCCTGCAGAGAAGTAGGTCAAGATTCATCCTAAGCCTCTTCCTATGTTAATAGTCCTTTTCCAGGTCGATAAACCAAATTATTTTAGATCACGAATGAACCAGATGTAAAATCAAAGTGTGGTTTTCTGAATTCTTCACTTATCAACAGTTAAATTGATGTAAATCTCATTCTTTTTAGATTTAAAATAAGTAAATTTCAATTTTGTTAAATTTTTTAAGAAAAAATAAAATAGTTTTATTGGTCCTAGGCTCTTCATCCGCTAAGAAAACCAACGAGACGCATATATCGCGGACAACTAGTCATTTACTGTAAGTTATCCCGTTTCTTGTCCACACAAGAAACTTATTTTCTATCAGTCTTGAGAATGTCGTTGTCTGATGAAGAGCTGGCTGTTGGCTGCATGTGCTTAGAAGCTCGTAACAAGGCCCGGGAACCATTTTGGTTTCATCAAAATTTGAAAAAAAAAAAAAATCAAAATTAGGGTGATTTTCTACCTCAATAACAAAGCTTACAGTAGCTGGTTGTTCTTTCTTTGACATTTACCGTTAAATTTTGGCACCTAGAAGTGAAAACCTGCAGGAAAAGCGAGAAAAGACAAACCGAGATTTTAGCTTGTACAAATGGAAATAAAGCACTGCGTATAGCTCCATAAGCGCACGACACAACGACTAACAGTCAACTTATAGCCTGTCGAACATGTTTGGTCTCCTTAAGATGTATCACCAAGCACCAAGGTCTATGTCTCCTTCAGTGGCTAGTGAAGCATTTTTTAAATGCAAAAGTTGTCTAGGTGGTTGGTTGCTTGGTCGTAAGTGATTAATCATTTGTTTTTGGTTTTATAGGTGTTTAAATTCCAATACATATTTTTATCTTGAATATATTAATTACCTTCAACTTTCTCATTTACATAATAATTTTTATTAAAATATAATAGTCTTTCTTAATTCGATCCCTGATCTTTTTTCTAATGGTGATAATAGCATCAAGCATGTAGATTTAAATAAAGTAGTCAACTGTGATCTCTAAAACTACCATTCGGATCAAAGGACCAATTAAATCTAATTGTATGATTTCAATCTAATATTTATATGTATATGTATCATAATTTATTCATATGTACAGTAAAAAAATCATAATTAATTTAGTACATAGCTTTTGATAATTTTAACATGTTCTAAATTTTGAATTACCTCGCTTATTTTGTATTTTTCATTGGAAGTTTTTGATTTGATTTCTTAACATTTTATTTCTTAAATTTAACTTGAATCCGTCTGTTATGTATAATTAATTTAAATATAATAATTTCGTAGTTAGTGTGTCACAACATTGCAGTGTTTAAAATCAATAATATAAGTTCCACATAATACACTATTAGGACTTTATTTAAAAAAATTTTTTTTTAAATAAGTATATGTATAGCATTAGTTTATTAGTAATTATTATACATCATTCATAATTTTCACTTACTGTTGGTTACAGTTCAGTGTGTAACATACTACTTAAACTAATTTACTTTATCAATAATATATAAGTTAAATGCCACTTTTCCTATATATGTAATAATTTTTTAATAACAAACATTATTTTAGTTACTCAGGTAAAAATCAACTAAGCTATAGCAGTATTTGATTATAACTAATAAATAGGTCCAACGCTTAGCTATTTTGTGTAAATTTACAGCTCAAGAACATATTTTGAGACCTGAATAACTTTTTTTATGAGCTATAGATATGTCAAGAATTACCAAAAAACTGAACTTTCCCTGGCACAGGAACGGCCCCTTGTAACTAGTAACTATTATTTTAGGTAGTTCTAAACGTAAGAAATACCAAGCAATAGCACTAACCGGACTGTCCTCATATATTTTGGCTAAAGTGGTTCAATAAAAATCTAAAAAAACCTGGTTTAAGTCTGGTTGGAATACAAGAAGATATTTACTGTTTTTAAATAGGTTAGTTACATTATCCAATCAGTAAATATCTAGCTAATCTCGGCGGTCTTGTGATAAAAAGCTTGCCTCAGGACCCGATGTTTGTGGTGTCTACCCAGCAGGGGTCTACGGATTTTATTGAGCGAAAAAAATCGTTGGTAAAACTTATTTTGGAAGGGAAGTAGATGCGTCCGTGGCATGTACAAGTATTTTGGAAAGTATGTGAAAATATGACAAAATTGTTGAGCGCTTTCTCTCTCGCTTGTAGAAATTCTCCTGTGCTGATATAATAAGTTGGTTCAGAACGTGCTTGTTAAATACCTCAAATAAATAAAAAGTAAACAACTAGGGCCAAGCGATTGTACATATTATTAGCCGTACTATCGTTGTTTCAAGCTAGTTTTTAATAGATTCAATTTAATTAGTAATTAATATTAATCATTGGAATATAACATTAAAGCGTTCAGCACTTTCAAATAGATTAGCTAATAACTTTTATTATTGTTACTAATAAATGAAAGGGAATGTTTGTTCTACATGTGTTTAATTCAATCTTAACTATCGACATCATATCACCTGCTTCTGCCTCAATCCTAGCCAGGTGAAGATATATTTTAAAAGGACCAAGATTTGTTCGAGAGTATTTCACAGGAGGGTGGTCAATAACATAAGTTAAAATCCTCAAATATCTGGACCAATACTCGAGGCCCTTTATTAGTTTTTAGTTTGAGAAACATATACCATAGTACAGCTAACTCCCGACCATCCGAATTTTAAAAGGACTGAAGTGTTCTCGGGTAGTCAAAAAAAAAAAAAATATGGAATACTTTATTAAACAATGTTTAAATAAAGACAAATTAATAATACTCTTCCGTAATTATAAATGGTAGCTAACTGATTAGACTAATTCAAATGACGGATAATAATATTTAATTTGCCACCGTAAGTGGACACGATATGTTTTCCGACTATTCATGTCACTACTCAGTTTTGATGGTTGAGCCAGTTAAAGACATATAATTTCTTAGATAATTTTTACCAAACCTAACTTGTAGTGCCATCTCGAATAATATAGAAACTCGGATTATTGGGACTCGTACAGTGGAAACAAATGTAAATCCTCAAAATCTGTTGACTCAAAAATACTCAAATAAACTTTATAGTATTTAAAAATATAAATTTGGGAAAGTTTATCCACTTATCCACAGCAAACAATAAATACATTATTGGTCAGCTAATGTGAAAGTGAAACATTAAAAGCATTCAATTCAAGTGAGAGGAGATAAATTTCAGGAAAAAGATACAATTAGGTTTATACGAATTAAAACCTAGTAGCCAGGCGTTTTAAGTTTGTGGTAAAATTAAACTTTTTTTTTAGAGAAGGATTTGTGGTCTGTGAATTGAGAGATTCTGGCTGACACGACTGATTCCTGTCATTACACACCACGCCCCGTAGAGAAAGGTCAGCTCTAACCTTCTGGTTCTGTAATCTGACCAGAGGGCAATTACTCCCAACCCTTTACTAGAGATAGTCGGAACAGGAAACAAAGAAAAAACCTTTTAAGCGTATGTATGTGTGTGTATATATATCCTAGTGTCAGCTTGGTCTTTCAGCAAGCTAAGCTATCTGTGATAAGCGACCGTCTGATTCAAATAGGATATATCTATTTGGACAGTTATAAAAGCTTCTAAGCCAATTTTATAAAAGTTTTCTTAAAATTAATGTAATCTGCAAATGCTACTTTTGATAGATTAAATAGATACCTAAGAGAGAAAGTAGAATATAGTACCCAAAAATTTGAGTTAGAGTTTAGTTTTCGTATATTTTCGAAATCAATGACTTTTACAAAACTCAAATAGTTTTAGAAATGTAAAAAAAAAAAAATTGTTACACTTCTTTTTGCACCTTGTCTTAGTACCTGTTATAAATTAAAGATATATTAAATTTTTTTAGTAATAAGTAAAGTAAAATTTTGGAATAAAATATACCATATTAGCCTGGACACATATTATTAGACCATTTAGCAATAAATATCTCAGTACACGCAGCCAAAATTCAAACCTCAACCTCTAAATAAATTCCAAACAAAAATAACGTACCCACCAGCGCCCACCAGTACGTGTAGCTTTGTACTCATTCAATACAACTAAAATTTGCTGTGTGAACTAAGGATAGTTTTCTTACTAATTCTTATTAATTAAAAACTTCGAAAAAATGGTGCCAAAAGGCTCTTATAAATTAAACATGGGAATTAGGATAGAAAGGCAAGGCCTACACACTTACCAGAGAATTGTGGGCCTTAAAGGCCATAAACACAACAAAATGCATAATTAACTAATTTTCGTAGTCAGAAGAGAGTAAAATTTAATTTAATTTAATTTTTAGCACCGCGTCTTACTACCCGTTCGGGTTATACGCTTAAGTACTAATTAAACTAATGGATTAGGAATTGGGAAGGTTGAATTTAGAGGAAGTGAGCCCGCATTTGCGTGGAGTGATAGTGGAAAACCATTTAGGAAAAGCCACCCCCAGTTCACCCGACCGAGATTCGAACCTCGATCTCCCCGTCCTCGGTGGTCTGGCTCAACACGACTGGCGCGTTAGCCAACTACGCCACCGAGGTGGGTAAGAGAGTAAAACACAGACTGTACTATGGCAGTATAGCTACTGATTAAGGGAATTGATGTACACTATTCTCCTTACAATGGTTTATCCAAACGATTAGTAATAATAAAATATATATCAATTGATCTACCTATTTCGAATTTAGCATTTTTTTTAAATTTTCAAAGGTTTTTTTTTTAAATAAATAAAAATAATTAAAAATGTTTCAAACTGAAAGTAATCAAAATTGAAATTTGTTGAATCCTATTACTTAGAAAAATGATTAATATCTTCAACGAATCTCATAAAAAAAACTGTATCTTCACTGGAGTGGGCTTTAAATACTTAAAGTATTCCTGTCTAATAATGTCAACTTAATAAAGACGACACTGTTAAGATGGACTCTTATGGGCTTCCTTATTTCGCCGGTGAATGATTATTTCTAGGTGACATGCCCCTAAGGGGAGGTTTTAATCATTTAGCAAACAAAGTTCAGTTCCCCCAACTTGGCCATATCGTAAACAAATACCAAGTTTCAGTAGGATTTTAACTGAAAAACATGTATATCATTAAAGAAGCTCAGCTTGCTTGCTCAACGTCTAATACTATTTAACTTTTCATCATAGATCCATCCAAGCTCAACATTTTATATTCTATAACATGATTTTGTGCTCCCAACATTTTTTTTTCTTTACCAACTTTGTGACATCTAAATTTAACTTTCTAAGACAAAATATTTTATGAAGACACGAATAACAAGCTAACTTAGTCGAGGCCCGGAAAGTAAAACTTGCAGTCTGATCCACGAGTCTGTGCTTATGAACCAACATAATACTGTAAGCTGATTTTTCTTTTTATAAGTATTGTAAAAATAACTTTTAATGAAATGTTATCCCTTGTTACATTTTTATTTCATTTAAATCAATACCTTTCGCAGATAATACATTGTTTAAAGAATTATTTAAGAAAATTACGAACAATTCTAGGAAAAATATCAAGGATACTTTATAATAATTTATTTGTTGTTATTTTATTTTTTATGTTGTTATGTAATAATACTTATTTGGGGGTAATTATAATAAAATGTTGACCAAATATTTTTTTAAATATACCTTTAATATTATGATTATTAATTCTCAATGTGTTTCTTGTGATTAAAATGGTTTTACACGGTTGATTTAGGGCAAAGTAGATAAGATTTAAATCACTCTCGCCTTATATAACCTTAGATTAGGTTTCAATGAACTGAAAGAACAGGGTTCAAATCGCAGATTTGTGTTATGAGAATCATTTAAAAATTAGTTTCTACCTATACCTCAACGATAATTTTGATTCATTTATTCTAGAAATCTACCTTATTGATTCATATATTATAAATGTAACTTTTAAAAAGTATGGACGGGTTTTTAAACGTATTGCTCTCAAAATATAAAACTAAGTCTCTACACTCTATTAATTTAATCTCTGTTAATTTACTCTAGGGTGTAACATGAGCCATAAATTACGTTAAGTTAATCTGATATATTATTATTATTAATAGCACCACGTCTTATTACTCGTTCGGGTTGTACGCACTTACGCTAATGTGTAATGGTAGGGTGATTGTGAGATGAAATGGAGGACTTACAGTTTAACGTGAAATCCGAACAATGGTGGAGGCCTGGTATTCCTCACATTCACAAGTTATGATTAATACACATCTTGTCAGAGGTGAAGGAAGGGTTTGGCAATCAGATAAATCTGTGCCGGGACTGAGGATTGAACCCCCAACCCTCAGCATAGAAGTCTGACACCTTACCCCTAGACCACCAGGTCACCGTCTGATATATTAATATGATAACACTTATAAGTATAATACTTTAGAATCATAGTAATTCTCTCTGTTTAATAATTAAGCCAAAATATCCTAGATTTTTTTTATAAAGTATCAGTACTTTTTTGTGGAATTCACAATGAAAAACAGTCCTACACAATAGAAAAACAGATACTATATTTTGAGCACAAAATACGTTACATCTATGCTATAAAAAGTGGGATATGTAATTACTTAAAGTTTTGATTCAAAGTGTCACTTCTATTTAAAAAGCAGATAATTTAAATAAAAAAATTAACACCGAGAAATTTCCCTTCAAATAGCTCCTGGAGTCACCAAGCATTAACAAATTTCTTTGACACTTCCCTTTAAGTTGATCAATCCCTCCCACACTTTATTCCCCCTCGTAACCACTACAAACAACTTCAGTGAAACTATCAGTTTTGGAAAGTTTCTGATCACAATTTCTTGTGAATATGAATTTCTCGATGCGCCAAGAAAACCTTTGCCTTTTGACCTATCAATAATTCAAAAGCTCTCTGGCCAATCTTGTACCAAGCTACATTAATTTTTATACTTGGGTGTATTAATAAGGAGGTGTGTTAATAAGGAATCAATCTAGAAATAGTTTGGACTGCTGATGACAGAAATATTGGGGCTCAAATCCAAGAAGTTTATTACTAATTGTTTTCCAATATCCTTCTCAGCGTATATAGGTATAATTCCTATAGTTTCAACCCTTCTTATTCCTAATATACTAGCGTAATTAGTACATATTGCTATAACCCGAGTGGCTAGTAAGAAGCGCTAACAAAAAGAAAAGTATACTTGGGTATTTTCTTAGTTTGATAAGAAAATACAGGGTGTCCCACGTAAAAGTAGCCCATATCCATGCGCTAGAAACATGCAAAGGATCATGGTAATTAGATTCTGCCAACGTTTCCACGTGCTGTGCTGCTGTTAACTGCGCATCTTGCCTACACCAACACTGTCCAGGTGGGTATTACGAGTAACCTTTTGCAGTCCTTTCCTCTATAGGCGTACGTTTGGAGCTGGGTTACCTTTACGCGAGACACCCTGTATATATTTTAAGAAAGATGACTATAGAAGTACAAACCAAGCAATAAACTTAGTTTGACTTATCCGCCTGATACTTTCATCGGCATATTGTATAGTGTGAAGTAAGGAAAACAATACATTTTATTGACTATAGTCCATAGTTGTTTCTTGTTTTCATAAAGCTTTATATAGTTTCAGAGGGATTGCCAACAATCACATTTGTTGGTAATATACCTTTCTGACACTTTAGCTTATCAGGTATCGTGCCTTCCTTCTAACCTAGGGGTTGGGGTTTGATTCCCGCCATGGCCAAAGGTTTATCGTTGGTGAAATATATGTTTAATCTCTCACTTTAAGAAATTATCAGCAGGGGACTGTATGTTGTGCCTTTTTCTGGTTTTGAGTCAAATTTTAAGGAATATGAAGCTAAGACAGGTCTAGCAAGCCAGTAGTGAAAAATATATGGCTTGAATAAAAAATCGACCTTGACCATAGGCTGGAAAAAATAACGGATTTAAAGTAAAGTAGAATACCTGCTTATGTTTATTTCTTATGTTATATCATATTAAGGTGTCATTTTTTACATAATGTATCAATCCCTATTTAGTAAAAATATTAAAGTTAAATTTGTTGAATGTTGGTGTCAAACTTTTATTTTATATAATATGTTAGTGGTATATTTCTTACTTTTGCATTTACATATTTTTATCACCTAATCATTATACATTTAATTACAAAATTTACACCACGTAGTTTTGGCTAAGCCATTAATTTAGAATGATATGTATTACACTATCAAAATAAAGGCCAAAAGTTCAATTATCAGCATAGTAAAAACCGTTTTCATTAGTGAAATCATGGATTACTTCATTTCACATTAATTTAACGAATTAACGGCTAAAAGACTAGTCGTTGTGCCTGTTTAATTTGTTACTCTATATTACTTTGGAATCAGGTAAACAATATATTCTCATACATTTAAGTGAATATAGCTGTCAAATAAACAGGCGGTTAATAAAACTTTCTGCCTTAAAACATTAATTAATTAGGTTTCAATTGTTCCATTTTTACTTTCTCTCTATCTTACAGATAGAGAAAGTATGGTGATCGTCAAGAAAATCGAAATCGAGATTTTGATGAATCTTGACGTTTCATGACTCCCTGAAACAGAAAAAGTGGTTTTTGAATTTCCGCCTGTCTGTCTGTCTGTCTGTACCTCCAACTAGAGCCTAAACTATTTTACCGATTGAGCTGAAACTTGATATCTAGGGTTTTCATAGAGTTGCCCCGAGGGGTTTTTGGAATTGGATATCTACTCCTAAAATTAAGGGTAGTTTACTGAAGGGAAAAAAGAGAAAAAGGCGATTTTCTCAAAATCTGCTCAAAAGAATTTGATTAAAATTCGTATCTAGTCGTAGATTAAGATTATAAATAAACTGGCTATTTTCATTTTCCTATGAAAATGATTTTTAGGGTACTTTACAGAAGCATTAATTTCCGTATCTCCACAACTATTTGAGAAACTAAACAACTTATCATTGCAAAATTGTAGGACTATTAGTAATAAAAACTTTTATTTGACATATATTTTTATAAAAGCAACAGTTTCTGAGATATTTGCAAATATATTAATAAAATTTTGTGAGCTTTAGTTGTAAACAAATACGACTTAAGTCTTAACGCAATAATTCTCCAATGCTATAGAGTAATTAAATATAAGTAAGTATCTAAAAAAAGTAAGTTATTTTTCCTTAAAACTCTTAGGAGAAATTTTTGTATAACTTGGATATACCTCCATTTTAGACTCAATAATCAATATTTACATTTTTTATTGGTCAAAATGTATAAATGAATAATTAAATATTAATGCGATGACTTGAAGATCTGCAACACCTTATAAAATGTTAAAATTTTAACCAGAAATTGAAATTTTAATACGAAGATACGAAGTGTTGACACTTGTGGAAGACATTAAACTCTTTGAAATGCTCTTAGGTGGACAAAGATGCGCCTCTTTTCTCATTGATTCTATATCATTGTATATTATTTCATGCGTGTTCTTATGTGGAGTGGTGATGATACAATGTACCCTCCGTCGAGATTGAAAGGTAACAACTTGCTTGGCTAAACGCCCGCGCGGTATGCTATACCTCCACACATGACTGCAGAACAGTTTGCCTAGCTACGCCCGAGGCCGGATTTAAAGAAAGCCTTAAGTCCTTAAACTATTTCTTGACTGTTTGAAAGGAGTGATGGGGGAGGAGGAATTTCTTTTTGAGATGTTCAAATGGTTTGATCTACTAAATTAATTTTACCTTTTTGTTCCCTTCATAATAGAATAAATTATTCGTTACATACCTAGTTAATTAATTATGTTTGGTCTCATTAATATATGGCCTGGCTTTTTTTTTTTTTTTTTTTGCTGTTTAAGATTTATCCAAACCACACAATATTTTGGCATCAGTGCTACCCACATTTATTGTTTTTACATGGTAACATAAAGCAGGTCTCCCCCTTTTCAGAATCTTAATTACTGTGAATAGCTAATTATGAATTTATTAATGATTAATTATTATATTCTACACATGTAGCTCAAATAACAAATTGAATCTTAAAGAATTTTACTTTATTTTTAGGACACTGAGTTTAAAAAAATTATATAATTTAAGGGTCCCAATCCTGATTCAAAATATTTTATACAATTTCCGGATAGACAAAAAACAATAAGCTTTGATAAAATCTTATCCATTGGACATATTTTATTTATAAAATGGAATTTATTTGTTTCTTCAACGTTATTATGACTGTCTTTGTGGGACAATAGTTAGATTCCATAATTTATTTAATGTTAATATAATGGCCACAATATAAATATTGGTAAAAAGTTTTGATAAATATTTATTTTAGAAAAATTGTAGTTTAATAAGATTTACGTTGATGGACATTTTCAAATAAATTTCATGTTTAATTTTTTTTTTTCAAATCTGTTTTTTTACTAAATCAATTCTGGAAATCCAAATAATAAAACTAGCCATTTCATATGCAAGTATTAATATAATATAAGAGAAGGGAGGTTTAAATAAATGAAAAGCAAGGAGAAGTATTGTATTTGGTTTACGAGCTTAAAAACAATTTACATGATATCTTTATTTTTTTTTTAAGGTTTGGAATGTAGATATCTTTTAGTAAGAAAATATTGTAGTTCTGTACTGTTTTTAAGAATTTATGGGTGTTGGCAAAGATACCTGGAACTGGATAACTAATTGTGGTGCATTTATTTATATCCCCTCGGATGTCTGCTAAGTGAGGATCTATCATACATACAGTCAGCGTTTGAGTTTCCGTGAAAGAAACGGAAGGATTTATTTATATTTAGGACCTCTGGAACCACTTAACCAATTGCGGTGCGGTTTTTACTTTTATACTAGCCAAATATCCAGATATATTTTAGGATTATTTGTGTATAATTAGGTGTTTTGGTGTGAGTCCCGGTGAATTGTCAGCCAGATATTAGGATATATATATATGGAATATATATATATGATATATATATATTTATATATATATATATTATGTATATATATATATTCCATGTATATATATATTAATATATATATATTATTCCATATATATTATATGGAACCACTTAACCGATTGCAAATTTTTTTGTAGGATATTTCTCCAGGCATATATTAACATGATATAATCAGGTTTGTTGTGTTGTGAATCTCGGTGAAGAACCAGCCGGATATTTGTGTATATCTTGGAGCAGATAACCGATTCTACTGTAGTTTATTAGTGTCCATTGGATATTAACCAGGCAAATTTTAACATGATATACTTCAGTTTTGTGGTTCGAGTCCCTGTTTAAGTTTCGGATGGATGTTGTATATATGTTATCTAGGATATTAATAACTATATAAACAATTGCAGTGCAGTTTTTTTAATTATGTAGTATTTATGTTTTAACATTAGTTTAATCAAGTGTTTTTCTATGAGTCCCTGGAAATGCTGAGAGTTCTAGTGATAATGGATTTTGTGGGTCAGCTGGAAGGTGAAATGTCATTCTTCCGTGAAGGGGATAATAGTCCAGAGTTAACTATAGGAGAATATTTATATGTAACATAATATTACCTATTTCAACCACCTCAACTACTTATCCGGGCTACACGCCTAAAATAATTTTAGTGGGAAGTAATGTAAGAGATACAAATTAAAGAGGATGTCATCACATTATCTTGGAGGGAAGTTGGGGAAACAATTTAGGAAAGGTCCCTGAATATTCCAGGCTAGGATTAGAACTCTGTTTCATCAATGAAAATGGATCATCTGAGAAAATATGTGTCCGCGTTTATACCGATTCAGTAGAATAGAAATTATTTACGGTATTTCCTAGAATATCTATTTTAATTTGTTATTCTGTTTACTATAAGATATTAAATATTTAATTTTGTGTATGCTTAGAGTAGATATTACACGTGTCTATAGGCTATTATTTTGGGGCCTGCTTTTTTAATTTCAATTAATAATGTTTCTATTACAATGAGATTACAAACAACTCTCAAAACCACTTCGGTGGTGTAGTTAGCTAACGCGCTAGTTTCGTGTTGAGCTATATTGACGTGGTTTTCCCTAAATGGTTTTCCACTCTCCCCCACGAAAATGCTGGTTAACTTCCTCTAAATTCACCCTTACCAATTATTTATTCATTATATTAATTAGTAAATAGGCCTATTACCAGAACGGGTAGTAAGACGCGTTGCTAAAAAAAAACACTAACTCTCAACAAGAATGTGTATGCACTTCTTTAAATAATCTTTCCTTGTCCTATTGATTTAAGAATGACTATATGAAGGAGGTTATCAGAGAGACAATGAAGTTTTCCTGGCATTCAAACATATTAATAAATAGTTCGTTCTTCTGTGTGTGCTAGCTGGCCGTGAAGGTCGACTATAGCGTAGAGTAGTTAAATGGATCTTGTCTAAAAGGAGGGTTGGATCACATAATTCACTTTAGCAAGTAATACACTCGCAAAATACTGACCGTTTCAAATGCAGTTAACATTCACACGTCTTCTAAACATTTACGTCTTGCAGTAAGCCAACAGTTATTACTCCTTCCAAATTAATTTCAAGAACAAATAAATGATGTATTTTGTTATATGTTAAAATCTCATACACCTCAAATAATTATTGGTTACCTTTATAATAATGATATTAATAATAATATTAATAATAATAATAATTAATGATAATGATAATAATAATATAATAATAATAATAATAATAATAATATAATAATAATAATAATAATAATAATAAATGCTTTTGAAACCAATAATTCTACAAGAAAATATTTACAGATTTATTGAACGGTAAGATTGTGGGACAGTTTACCTTAAACGATCGCATGTTTATTTAATGGACTAATGTTCCCAGGTTCGATTACTGACATAACGGAACTTTTATTTTTAGTGAAATGAGTGTTTCCCCTTTCAAAATGATGAGTTTGATGGACGGGGGAGGTTGTGTATTTTCAAGTTTTAACCTAGTATCAAATTCGTGTGCTGATTTTATCAGTCAGTTCAGAAAATGCACGTTAAAAAACCTCAAATACCTTTTTAACATGGAACCTTGGATGCTACGCTGCTCTCTGAGTGAGATAGTTTATTACTTATTGAATAAAATAAGAAAACTAAGGTGTACTCATTTATATTAATTATAACTAACTTTATCTTAGAACCAAGATAGTTAGTAAAAAAGTTTCAGCAATATTTCTATGACTTAATAATATGCGTTGTTTGGCTAGCTCTCATTCTTTACGCATCTTTAATATGTGCATTATTATGGATCAAGTGTGTACTTGGTGGAGGTTATTTGGATTTCATACCTAGGCTCACCATCCTCTTCTCGTTTATGCGGTCCTGCTCCATCGAAAGTTGTCGGCACGCGGCATTCATGAGAAAATATACTGAGAGCAATATTAAATATTTTGAAAAGTATTGTTGTTGTCATATAAATAAAATAATTTTTACTGTAAACAAATATGTTTTACATATCCCTAGTTTTTTAAGATCTTCCCCAACATTTATAAAATCCCGTTTATGAGAATTTTTGCTAAAATTATATATATATATAATAAAATTATATCCAAACATTATATATATATATAAAATTATATCCAAACATTATATATATATATATATATATTTTATTTGAAACGCTCACGGTAAAATCTTTTCAAAAATACCACACACATTTGGGTCAAAAAACAAAACGTAAACTTACATTTAATGTCTCACAAATTCCGTTATTCGTCTTTTTGCTAAATTGTTACCAACCCATTTCATGTGGGCATGCTAGCTTTTAGCTCCAACCCAAGCTTTGGTTTTATATGTCTAACCATTCAAATATTGAGATCTGTGTGAGACCTAAACATACATATAACGTGAGTTTTTCATATGGGTTCTATTCTTGGTATGGAACCTAAAAAATTAGTGGTGACTTTGAGTGTAACTTACGTGTGTTTATTATTTTTTTTCTATCATAATTTTTATTGTTATATCATTATAGTTTAAAATAATTCCATACCAAAAACGTTGAGTTCTCTTGAAGATTGTATTTTAGTCCTTTATGATTATTTTAAATTGAGTTATAATAATGACTAAACTAAAACAATTAGATTACACGTAGCTATGAAAAATTAGTAGTAACTTAAAATATTAATTTTCGTTCATTCTTAAAATAGTTATTTTGGTGGAAATAATGTAAATATATTGATGGACATATATATTTTTTTCTTCCAACGGTTTTTATTATTTCAAGTCTAGACATACAATGTGAATTAAAATACAAATTTTCTATGTAATTAAATCTAAAATCTTAGCTTTATATATTTCTATGTGAGGATCTATTTAGTCGTTCATATATATCTTCTTCCATATTTTTATTTAATCAAATACATATTCGCTACACTTTAATATGTGTAGGCCTAAAATCAGTTATAATAACACTATTGCAAATATAATAATTATTGTGTCTCAAAAATTTACAAAAATGTTTCGATACACTTTCTTCAAACAGATTGATATTTTGGGTCCTATTTGCCAGGAAGTTCTCCTCTCCAGCTTAACACCTTGCGAGACAGGTATCGTCTGCCACGTAGGGCAGTGATGACCAACCCGCAACACTAACGGTACGCAAAGTCATTTTAAGTTCCACCCTTAAGTTCAAAAAATTAAAGCTATAACATTGGAATACAAATAAACGAGTTATTTCGGCCAACTTCACTTGTCACTAAAATTTGAATAATTTAGTTTATCCCCTATTCACTCTCTAAAGAGCCCTGTTGTTTTATTGTCCACTATGTAGAAAGGGGGAAGTAGTCAGGTAATGTTTGAGGTTTTAGGCGATAGCTACATACACAATACCAACAGCGTAGAATGTAGATAGTGGTATGACAGAAAATTATGTTGGCCACCCCTAGAGTAAAGTAACATCAAACTAAAGGACGCTTCTCTTCCTTCGCGTGTGAGCTAGAGAATAATTTTGTTGAAAGAAACGCGCCATTTTAAAGTATGTAAACAAAAGAAAAAAACTTTCAATGCACCAGAAATCCAAGAAATGTGTTTATTTGTGTGAAAACAAAAGAAAAATAGATTAAATCTATGCAATAGAGTCGGTAGCGTAATGTGTAGTAATCCAATGAGCAGACATTGGTCTCCAAAGCCTGTATAGTTATTTTTTTTAATATGACTAAATAAAATATTGAATTAAGTTGTTAATTGGGGTTTTTATTTAACATATTTTTTCTAAAAACAGGTAGGATACCAAATAATTCGCATTTAAAAACAAACCAAATTAAAATCTATACATTAACTTTGAGATGTTGTATGCAGGCGGTTATTTAAAAAAAATGTATTTATGGGTTCTATATCATAAAACACCTTTACCTAAAAGGACTTTACTAAATATTTATTATTTGGATGGTAAACATATTATAACTAATAGCTCTACCTGGCATGTTAAGGTTTAACAACAAAAAGATCCAAACGATATTTCGGCCGAGTAACAATACTAAATTCATATAGACAAATGTTATTTTATGTAAACCAATAAAATAAAAAGTTGAATTTGAACTAACTCGTGTCGATGAACAATCTATATACATATACTAGGTAACTAATGTGTGCTTGTTTGAAACAGTTCATATTTAAATAATTTCCACAATTTATGATATTAGCAATTTGGTTTAAATAAAATAAAATATATATAAATGATATAGCTAAACAAATCGTTCTACATGGTGCACTCAATAAAAGAATCGTGTATTTTTATTTATGTATACTGTAAAGTGGCACGCATCAATTCCGTTAGTTTCGTTATATGAGAGGTCATTTGATTCCCAGTGTTGTCGAATTAAACTATCGGTCGCTAGCGAGTAACCGGCACATCTACACATACCACGATATCAATGTTTTAAAATCAGCACTTCTTTGTACCAGCCTTTCAAAACACCCTTTACTGGTTAAGTGGGCACACTATCTAAGAACGTATAGCTTGTTTAGTTTGATTTTACAATAACAGAGACATTAGGGTCCAAATCCTGGTTAGATTTACTAATTATGTTTTTTACAAAAACGATATTCACAAGATTGTAATTACATTTCATCTCACAGTCCACCTTCATCACTCCTACTTTGCTACCGTAGTTAATTGTAATAGTCCAAATGGATAGTAGGACCTGGATCATTCAAAAAAACTATACATATTAAAATCGCACAAGAATAAAAAGTATTGAAGCTACGTTTACAAATATCTATAAATACGTTTGTCAGAAGACTATGCCTCAACATGTTTCACATTTGTCTGTTGAACTATTTAACTTTGAATATTACACTAGCAAGTAAAGCACTGTGATTATATGGTACCAACAGCTTTGAATATAAGTGATATGTGATATATTAGTAGGAATTCAGTGTCAATTATGTGATCGTGTGTGGTCATTATTAATTTACACAAACTATATTATATAAATAAAGAATTTAAATTATGTGTATAGAATATGTTAGAAAAATTGTGTAGTTTTTCATCGTGACGAGTTAAACTAAGAATGATATTCTTACAATTACTAGAAACCACTATCGGCTACTACACAATAGTTTAAGAAACTCTTGCAAATAATGACTGTTCTTGTAATATTATCTGTGTTTCCCTTTATTTCTACGCAAATACAACTTGTAATGTAGTAAGTGTATCTCTGCTACGTTTTGTGATGGATCAAGCAAATTTAGCATCTTTTTATTGTAGAATAACCATTCCAGTTATGTTAACCTATTTCTATAAAGGGAAGAAAGAACGGAAAATACTAGTTATATAGCTAAAATAGCTAGTTTATAGTTAAAGTAATATGAAAAGTGCACATTAAATAGCTGAAATAAATAATATGAGGTCAGTTTTCGAATCTTGGTCAGATCAAGTGTGGGTGATTTTTATTAAATGGTTCCCCACTCTCGTTCCAAGCAAATGGGGGTATTTTACTTCTAATATGTTTCCTTACTCAACCCAACCACAATGATAACATAAAAATAATAGTAAAACCATGGTCTAATTAGTTTGCCAGAAGCTGTCCTCACTTCCCCAACAGGATACGGTGATCCAGGTGGTTTGGCCATGATAGTGACGACAGATGGTGATCCAGGCGGTGAAGCCAAGATACTGACGAAAGGCGGTGATCCAGTTGATTTAGCCTAGATAGTGACGATAGGTGGTGATCCAGGCGGCTAAGCCAAGATAGTGACGACGTATGGTGATTCAGGCGGTGAAGCCAAGATAGAGACGAGAGATGGTGATCCAGGCGGTGAAGCCAAGATAGAGACTAGATATGGTGATCCAGGTGGCTAAGCCAAGATAGAGACAAGAGATGGTGATCCAGGCGGTGAAGCCAAGATAGAGACGAGAGATGGTGATCCAGGCGGCTAAGCCAAGATAGTGACGACGTATGGTGATCCAGGTGGTGAGGACAGGATAAAGACGAGAGATGGTGATCCAGGCGGTGAAGCCAAGATAGAGACGAGAGATGGTGATCCAGGCGGCTAAGCCAAGATAGTGACGACGTATGGTGATCCAGGTGGTGAGGACAGGATAAAGACGAGAGATGGTGATCCAGGCGGTGAAGCCAAGATAGAGACGAGAGATGGTGATCCAGGCGGTGAAGCCAAGATAGAGACGAGAGATGGTGATCCAGGCGGTGAAGCCAAGATAGAGACGATAGATGGTGATCCAGGCGGTGAAGCCAAGATAAAGACGAGAGATGGTGATCCAGGTGGTTGAGCCAAGATAGAGACGAGAGATGGTGATCCACGCGGTGAAGCCAGATAGAGACGAGAGATGGTGATCCAGGCGGTGAAGCCAAGATAGAGACGAGAGATGGTGATCCAGGCGGTGAAGCCAAGATAGAGACGAGAGATGGTGATCCAGGCGGTGAAGCCAAGATAGAGACGAGAGATGGTGATCCAGGCGGTGAAGCCAAGATAAAGACGAGAGATGGTGATCCAGGTGGTGAGGCCAAGATAGAGACGAGAGATGGTGATCCAGGTGGTGAAGCCAAGATAGATACGAGAGATGGTGATCCAGGCAGTGAAGCCAAGATAGTGACGACGTATGGTGATCCAGGTGGTGAGGACAAGATAAAGACGAGAGATGGTGATCCAGGTGGTGAGGCCAAGATAGAGACGAGAGATGGTGATCCAGGCGGTGAAGCCAAGTTAGAGACGAGAGATGGTGATCCAGGCGGTGAAGCCAAGATAGAGACGAGAGATGGTGATCCAGGCGGTGAAGCCAAGATAGAGACGAGAGATGGTAATCCAGGCGGTTAAGCCAAGATAGTGAAGACGTATGGTGATCCAGGTGGTGAGGCCAAGATAGAGACGAGAGATGGTGATCCAGGCGGTGAAGCCAAGATAGAGACGAAAGATGGTGATCCAGGCGGTGAAGCCAAGATAGAGACGAGAGATGGGGATCCAGGCGGTGAAGCCAAGATAGAGACGAGAGATGGTGATCCAGGCGGTGAAGCCAAGATAGAGACGAGTGATGGTGATCCAGGCGTCGAAGCCAAGATAGAGACGAGTGATGGTGATCCAGGCGATTATGCCTAGATAGTGACGACAAGTGGTGCTCCAAGCGGCTAAACCAAGATAGTGATGACGTCTGTATGGTGATCCAGATGGTGAAGCCTAGATAGTGACGACAGGTGGTGATCCAGGAAGCTAATCCAAGATATCGACGACGTACTGTATGGTGAGCCAGGCGGTAGAGCCAAGATATTGACTACAGATAGTGATTCAGGTGGTTAAGCCAAGATACTGACGAAATCTGGCGACCCAGATGATAATGCCAAGATAGTGACGACAGATGGCCAGGCGGTGAAGCCAAGATAGTGACGGAAGCTGCTAATCTAGGTTGTTAAGCCAAGATAGTGACGACAGATGCTGGTCCAGGTGGTTAAGCCAAGATAGTGACGACGGATGGTGATCCAGGTGGTTAAACCAAGAAGTGAATTATAATTTATATCCAGCCAATACACTTATTTCAACACCCATTGAACAAGAAACTAAAGTTTAGCGAGTATTTAACATATCAATAACGTGTCCAAAATCCTTCTGCTTCCACAACACTTTCTAATCTTCTTGGCATCGAATTAATAAGTCTTGCAACATACCTAGGGCTATCAGAGAGCTCTTCCCAAGCAGCTTCAACTTCATCCCATAGTTGATTAGAATTCCTGATGTCCAAATTACGTTCACGAAGTATCCTACTCATTTCTGCCCATACATTCTCGATTGGGTTCATATCACAGCCACATGGAGGCCATGGAATAACATCAATGTCCCCCCCATGATCTGCAAACCACTGCTGCACTAATCGAGAAGTATGAACAGGTGAGCGGTCGTGTTGATAAACAATTGGTCCTACGGGATATCTTTCCCGTACAGACGGCAACATCACGTTATCCAAGATACACACGTATTGTTCCTTGTTTAAATGTCCATCTATTTTCCACATGACTCCCATACCAGCGTGTGAAATCCACCCCCAACTAGATACAGAGAAGCGACCACTATAGCGGCGTTGATGCACATAGGGTGGTTGAAAACGAGCATTTTTAGGGCGATAAACCAGCACACGACCATCATTTGATGAACTCCAAACCTTCTCGTCTGTAAAAATGGCTCTCCTCCAATATTCTAATGGCCGTTCTAAGTTTTCTTGTGCGAAATTCATTCGAGCCAGCTTCTGCCGTTCTGTTAATATCTGTTTTGAAGCAGCAGTAAATGACTGGAGCCCTCCTTCTCGTAAGCGCTCCAAAATTGTGTCCTTAGACAAATTTACCCCAACCCGCGCAGAAATCTGTCTGCTCGTTAAATATGGGCTTGCCTGAGCTACAGCAACTAGCGGGCATCTTGTTCCCGAGTAGTTTTACGTGAGGCGCCTCCACCATGACGAAACTTGAGACTGTTTTCATTATTCCATCTAGATTTCCACAACGAAAATGTTTTTCGGGAACACGGTATTGCACGCGAAATTTCACTGTCCGTGTACCCTGCCTCCACTAAACCCAGAATCCTTCCTTTATCAACTTCACTTAAACGTCCATATCGTTCCATGGCTGAATTAACTGTGAACAATAAATTTGAAACACAGTTCAAACCCTCCAAGGGTATTTGTTTTGTTTTGCTCTCCTACTTAGAAACAAACAACGGTTGGTCAAATGAGCCGTCTTTTCGAGGTTTCCATCATGTGAAAGTTTTCAATCCTATGAGCCACTTGTGGGAATGTTAATAACACAAATTTTACCCAGTCGTTTTATAAAGTATATTATATAATTGAAGTTATAAAATACATATAATTAACATTAAAAAAGCAAAATTATTACCTACTGGACTTTAAATATTAACTATCGGTATAGTTGAACACTAGGTCCAAATTCCCGGGAAATTAAGTTTGGTTTTTTAGTCATGGTATAAGTTTGGGGTTTGAATCCCAGATAGATGGACTGAGAATATTTTGCCCAAATTTTTTTAAAACCCTACCACCACCAAATTTTGGGTAGGCCTACATTAACTCTTAAACTATATCTTCCTCAACGCTACTCAATTAGAGTAATTAACATATATGCGTATATATAAAACGGGTGGTGAGACGCGATAATGAAAGAATAAATAAAATTTTGCCTAAGACCGAATGCCTGATACACCACATCCAACAGTAGTTCATGAAGTGTTCAAAGGCAAACTCATAGAAAAATTAATATTTTAGGCACAACTCAAATTCAAACATGATTTCTTAAACCACTCCCTTGAATCGTAGCCAAGAACGATACTAATTAGTAAGAACCTTACAGTAAAGTTATAGTCGCAAAATGGTCTCGGGGTAAGGTATCGGATTTCTATGCTGGGAGTCCGGGGTTCAATCCTCGGTCGTGGCACAGATTTATATGATTGTCAAACCCTTCCTTCACCTATGACAAGACGTGTATTGATCTCATCTAGTGAATATGTGGAATAACAGGCATTCACCGTGGTTTGGATCCCACGTTAAACTGCAGGTCCTCCATTTCATCTCACAATCACCCTACCATTACACATTAGTATAAGTAAATACAACCCGAATGGTTAGTAAGACGTGGTGGTAATAATGCTAATAATAATATACAGTCGCAAAGAAAACTAAATAGCAGTCGTCAATTCATTCAACGTGGTGAAAATATTTTTATTTAAAGACGTTATCCATAATATTAACTTTAATCCTTTTTTTAATATGTCAATATTCAAACTACCCTGCCAAATTTTCTCGTTTATAGAATAAAATAACAGGCTATGTTAAAGTCCTATAAAAACGTGATTTGCAAGGACAGTATAAGAAATAAACAAAAACCGACAATGAGAGAATGGTGTCAGATAATAAACAGAATATAGGTAAATTAGATTGATGAACAATTATTTTCAAAATAATGAGGTATTTCATGTGCATAATTTTTAACAGAAGATTCGAACCTTATCCTCCACGCCATAATAAACTAGAATACACAAGACTGACATCTTTTTCTATTTTCCCACAGGTGCAAATAACACCAAGATTTTTTAGTCCTCACCTTATTACTCGTTCAATAACGAATAAAGAGGAGGAAGGAGGAATGTTAGAGGAAATATAACTAATTTACATGGGAAGAGCATGAGAAACCACTAAAGAAATACCAGATATTAAACCCAATCAGGATTCAAGCCCTGATTCCTTGTCAAAGGCAAAAAAAGACTTATTTAAACTTGACATCCAAGCTAGTTTACACGTTGTCTTCCTCACACTTCTTCATATAAGATCCTCCCCTATCGCCACTCCTTATTTCGACCCTCCTTGAAAATGCTCTTGTCTAATACCTCCTTGACTCTGGAAGCCTAGCCTGTAACATCCAATTGAATAACTACACTCTAAACTATCGAAAGCGGATGGCTGGAGAGGACATCGCTTATAGTGTGTTTAGTGAAGGCAGGGCCTATTCAACCACTGAGCAAGATTATTCGTTGTACTCATTTCACGGCAGAAACCAATAAGCACTGACTCGAAGGCCAAACAAAACAAACTAAAAAAATATCATTTAATAACAGGATTAAGCCGCTTAGGTGGTCACATGTTCTAAGACGCTACTCTCGCAATAGACTAGACTAACAATGACGGGGAGATCCAGGTTCAATTCAGGTCAGGTTCATTGAGAGGGTTTTTTCCTTAATGGTTTTCTACTCTCCACTCACGCAAATGTGGGAGCACTCTCTATAAATTCAGCCTTCCTCAGAATTAAAAAATTAAAGTAAATAGCATACAGGCGTAAAACCCGAATGGGTATGGTGCAGCACTAAAATATATATACATATAAAATTATATATATATATAAATAATTATATATGATGGTCCAGAACCAAAAACATATATATATATATATATATATATGTTGTTTGGTTCTGGACCATCATAATGCGGAGTTATCTAAACTTACATATTAATATATTGCTTCCTTGAAAAAAGGAATAAGCACATTTAAAGTGCTCTATGCCATAGTAATGATTTAGTGAATAAATAAACAACACATTAAACATTAAATTTATTTGAAAATGATAATAAACGTAAATCTTATTTAATTACAATTTATCTCAATCAAAGTATTTATCAAAACTGTTACCAATAGTTATATATAGGTAACAATAAATAAAGTATGGAGTCGAACTATAGTGCCAAAAAGTTATAGTCGGTAATAATAACGTTGAAGAAACATATAAACTCACTTTAATAACTAAAATATACCCAATGGATAATATTTTATCAAATCTCTTTTTTTTTCTAACCGGAATTAATATTAAATATTTTAAATTAGGATTGGGACCCTTAAATTATATAAGTTTTTTTTAACTCAGTGTCTTAAAAATAAAGTAAAAATCTTTTAGATTTAATTTGTTATTTGCACTACATGTGTGGAATATAATAATTAATCGTTAATAAATTCATAATTAGCTATTCACAGTAATTAAGATTCTGAAAAGGGGAGACATGCTTTATGTTACCATATAAAACCAATAAATGTGGGTAGCACTGCTGCCAAAATAATATGTGCTGTGGTTAAATCTTTAACAGCAAAAAAAAAAAAAAAATACAGCCCATATATTAATGAGACAAAACATAATTAATTAAGTATGTAACGAATAAGCCTATATATGAAATCCAAATAACCTGCACCAAGTGCACACTTGATCCATAATAATGCATATATTAAAGATGCGTAAAGAACGAGAGCTAGCCAACAACGCATATTATTAAGTCATTGAAATATTGCTGAAACTTTTTTTTAATAACTATTTTGGTTCCCTGATAAAGTTAGTTATATTTAATATAAATGAGTACACCTTAGTTTTCTTATTTTATTCAATAAGTAATAAACTATTTCACTTAGAGAGCAGCGTAGCATCCTAAGGTTTTATTTTAAAAATGTGTTTGAGGTATTAAACGTGCATTTTCTGAACCTACTGATAAAATCAGCACACGACTTTGATACTACCTTAAAACTTGGAAATACACAACATCCCCATCCCATTAGCTAATCACTTTAAAAGGAGAAACACAAATTTCACTAAAGATAAAAGTACCGCAATGTAGGAATCGAACCTGGGATCCTCAGTTCAGTAAAAAAAAACAAGCTATCGATTGTGCTAAGAGTCCCACCATCTTACCGTTTAATAACTCTGTAATTCATGCTCTTGTAGGATTCTTGGTTTAGAAAAAAATTCTAATAATAATATAATAATAATAATAATAATAATAATAATAATAAGGTTACCCATAATTATTTGAGTATTATGAGATTTTAACATATAAGTAATAGTGCAGACTACAAAATACATAATTTATTTGTTCTTGAAATTAGCTTGAAAGGAGTAATAACTGTTGGCTTACTGCAAGACGTAAATGTTTTGAAGATGTATGAGAGTTAACTTCATTTGAAACTTTCAGTATTTCGCTAGTGCATTATTTGATAAAGTGAATAGGGTGATCCAACTCACTTTTTAGACAAGCGCCATTTAACTATTTTATGCTAAACTCAGACCTTCACGGCCAGCTAGCACACACAGACCGAACTATTCATTAATATGTTTGAATGCCAGAAAAACTTCATTGTTTCTCTGATAACCTCCTTCATATAGTCATTCTTAAATCAATAAACCAAGGAAAGAGTATTTGATGGAATTGCATACACATTCTTGTTGAAAGTTTTTTTAAATTTTAGCACCACGTCTTACTACCCGTTCGGACAATACGGTTAAGTACTAATTATTCTAAAGGGTTAGGAATTGGGGCGGTTGAATTTAAAGGAAGTGAACCCTCATTTAAGTGGAGGAAAAGTGGAAAACCATAGAGAAAAAAACTCGCCCAAGTTCACTCGAGTGAGATTCGAACCTCGATATCCTCGGCCTTGTTAGTCTAGCTCAACACGAAACTAGCGTGTTATTTATATTCACCGCCAAGCTGGGTCTGAGATTTGTTGATAATCTTATTGTAGTAAAAACATTATTGATTGAACTTAAAAAGAAAGTCCCAAAATAATAGATTATAGACCAGTGTGATATCTGCTCGAAATACACACAAAATTAAATATTTGATACTTATAGTAAACAGAATTACAATATAAACTAAATATTCTAGGAAATGCCGTTTATGATTTATTTTCTACTGCATGGGTGGTCACGCGGACCAAAAATTTCTCATATGGCTCATTTTCAATGATGGATGAAACAAGGTTCTCATACTGAACGGAAATATTTCTTACATTGCTAACCAATTTCCCTCCTAGCAAATATGGTTACATCCTATTTAATTGGTATCTTCTTCATCACTATACCACAATACTTATTTAAGGCGTGTAGCCCAGATGAGTAGCAGAGGTGGTTGAAATAGGTAATATTATATTATATATAAATATTCTCCTATAGTTCACTCTGAATTATACTATCCTCTTCGTGGAAGAGCGAATTTAACCTTCCAGCTGACCCACAAAATCCATTATTGCTAGGCTTGTCAGCATTTCCAGGGACTCACAACATAACATTTGATTAAACTAATGGTAAAACCTGCCTGGATATAAATAGTAACATAATTGAAAAAAGACTGCAATGCAATCGCTTATGTGGTTATAAATATCCCATAAAATATATATACAACATCCATCCGAAACTTAAACAGGGACTCGAAACCCAAGAACTAAGTATATCATGCTACAATTTGCCTGGTTAATATCCTACAGAATATAATAAACTTACTCGGAATCAGTTTGCTGTTCCAGAGATATAAAAAAATATCCGTCCTTCACCGAGACTCACAACACAAAACCTGATTATATCATGCTAAAACATGCCTGGAGAAATATTCTATAAAAAAAGAAAAAGCACCCCGCAATCGGTTAAGTGGTTCCACAGATATATACACATATCCAGCAGACAGTTCACCGGAATTTACACCAAAACACCCGAACATAATTACTATACTAAAAAATGCTTGGATAAATACTCTACAGAATAATAAAAATTACACCTCAGTAATTATGTGGTTCCATAAATGTATACAAAAAGTCGTCTGGCCCTTCACCGGGACTCACACCGAAACACCTGACTATACACAAATAATGATAAAAACTGCCTAAATATTGGTCCGTATTAAAGTAAAATCCACACTGCAATCGGTTAAGTGGTTCCAGAGATCCTAAGTTATAGATATAAACAAAACCGGCCGTATTTTTAACGGAGACTCAAACCCTGACTGCATGTATGCTAGATCCTCCCTTAGCAGACATCCTAATTAATATAAATAAACGCACCACAATCGGTTATAAAGTTCCTGGTATCTTTGGCAACAGACAGACATTTTTAAAAACGGTACAGAACTTACAATATTATTTTACTTAATGATATTTACTTTACAAACCTTAAAAAAGCATATACATCATTTAAAGTGTTTTTAAGTTCGTAAACAAAAAAAAAAATTCTCCCTGCTTTTCATTCATTTCCTCCTCACTCTGATATTATATTAATAATTGCAGATGACATAACCAGTATTATGGTTTAGATTTACAGAATTTATTTATTAAAAAAAAACAACAGATTTGACAAAAACAAAAACAGTTAACATAATTTATTTAATTTATTAGAAAATGATAGTCAACGTAAATATTAATAAACTACAATTTTCTCAATCAAATTATTTATCAAAACTTTTTACTAATAGTTATATTGTGACCCGCCTCGGTGGCGTAGTTGGCTAGCGCGCTAGTCGTATTGAGCTCAACCGCCGAGGACGGGGAGATCGAGGTTCGAATCTCGGTCGGGTGAACTGGGGGTGGTTTTTCCTAAATGGTTTTCCACTCTCCATCCACACAAATGCGGGTTCACTTCCTCTAAATTCAACCCTCCCAATTCCTAATCCATTAGTGTAATTAGTACTTAAGCGTATAACCCGAACGGGTATTAAGACGCGGTGCTAAATATTATTATTATTATTATTAGTTATATTGTGGCCGTTTTGGTAACATTAAATAAGGTATGGAATTGAACTATGGTACTACAAAGTTATATAGACAGTCATAATAACTTTGAAGAAATAAATAAATTCCCTTTTATAACTAAAATATGTCCAATGGATAAGATTATATCAAATCTTGTTTTTTGTCTACCCGGAAATTGTATAAAATATTTTAAATCAGGATTGGGACCCTTAAATTATATACATTTTTTTAAACTCAATGTCCTCAAAATAAAGTAAAAATCTTTTAAATTCAATTAGTTATTTTCGCTACATGTGTAGAATATAATAATTAATCATTAATAAATTCATAATTAACTATTCACAGTAATTAAGATTCTGAAAAGGGGGAGACCTGCTTTATGTTACCATTTTAAAAACAATAAATGTCTGTAGCACTGCTGCCAAAATATTGTGTGGTGTAGATAAATATTTAACAGCTAAAAAAAAAAGCTATATATTAACGAGACCAAACATAATTAATTAACTAAGTATGTAATGAACAATTGATTCTATTAGGAAGGGAACAAAAAAATATAATTAATTAATTAATTAATTTAGTAGATCAAACCATTTGAACATTTCAAAAAGAAATTTCTGCTCCCCCATCAATCCTTTCAAACAGTCAAGAAATAGTTTAAGGACTTAAGGCTTTCTTTAAATCAAGCCTCGGGTGCAGCTAGGCAAACTATTCTGCAGTCATGTGTGGAGGTGTAGCATACCGCGCGGGCGTTTAGCCAAGCAAGTTGCTACCTTTCAATCTCGACGGAGTGTACATTACTCCGTTCAGAAATCTTACGAGTTTATAGAAAGAGAGAGAAAGTCTGTGCGGTGCCCCGTACCATTTAATTTGTAATGCTGGTACATTTTCTCTAATGTTGTTCATACGTGAGTTTTTTTTCAGTCCACAAAGTGTTTCTTTCTAAGGTAGACTTATGTCACCACTGCGGCTTACAACTATCTTCACTGCCACTCACTATAACTCATTTTAATAAGATAGTTTTCTTTGACTCAACTTATATTATGTGCGTGTGAATTGAACAACAAAAAAGTGCGTGCGATTCTTCAAGCTCATAATCACAACATCCAGGTTGGCCTATTGGCAAAACAACGCTTCTAAGTGACCATCTATACCAGATAGGATCGCATCATGCACCTGCTTTTATTTTTTAATACTATCGAATTATATCCTTATCGCTTACCTCTTTATTACTAGAATTAAATAAAATTTTAGGATATAAGTTACTTCATATCTCTCTTCTAAGAAATATGAAATTTTTTCAGCAAGGATATTACTGTTAGAATTTAAAATAGTTGTGTTGAAGTCAGTATCATAAATATTGATTATAAAGGCGTAAGCCATTATGTTTTAGGTGTCTGGTTATTTTTATAAGGAAAAAAAATGTTCAAACTTTATTTCTAAGCGTATGCCACCAAGGTTTGTCGGCTAGACATTCCTGACCTTCTACTGGCAGTGATGGATATGTAGCCATCTTCTGAGGTTGGACCACCATGTATGTACGGTTACTTTGGCCTAATTAGGTGATGTGGTTTTAATTATGATGATGATTATACGGTACCAGTAAAAGACTTAAAACTTAAGCCTAATTAAACGGACTATGGCAGTCATAGGAACCTTTAGGAATAGAGCGCGGGACCCCTAGATTAGTAATCAGGAAAGCTGACCATCAGACCAAGGGGCCGGTCTAGTCACACATCAATGTTCTGAAAAATATAGCGCTTATTTTGCGCCTAAATATTGGTATCTGGTGAGTAAAGTGTTAAAACTGGATACACCAACTTCACTTGCTGGATTTATCGAGTAATGACCCATTTATAAACGTCATAATCCCAAATGGTTTATTTCTACAACGTTTTATATAAAGAAGAATCGGGCCTCATTTTATGTTGATTCATAAAACGTCCGTGGGACACACACTAACATGGCTCTAGCCAAGTATGGCCCACGGGCTGCTAGTTTGATACGCCTGGTATAAGGCGTACTCTCGCAATAGACTGGATTAACAATGACGGGAATACATATGACGGTAATTAGTACATGTGTGTATAGTCCGAATGGGTATTTAGGCCTGGTGACAAAAAAAATATTGTGATATGTACGACAAACTTTTATTTCGACTGTTTTAAAAACAATGAAAAACTAAATGTAGTTTGGTAAACTATGGTAATATTTATCAGCGATGTTCAAGCGCAGGCACATACGAAAAATACATAAAAGATGTCTAGCATTCACAAATTTAATAGTGGTTTTTCTATACTTTTTGCTAACAGTGGTGGCCACTAGGTCGGTATAGCTCGCTTGCGGGATCCCAACATGAAGTAATTTTCTATTTCTACATCAAAAACTTAAGGATGAATATTTGTTTTGAAAAAGAGTTTGTAGGAAGTGGTTTAGAATAAATGTGTATTATAGATGAATCAATATTTTAAAATGTGCTGGATTTTTTCAAAATGTACATTGAGCTTTTGATACATATAGATGTTTAAACAGTTTCTAGAAATAATTGTATTTTTATTTGTAACTTTAACTACTCACCTGATATTCACAACAATAAAAAATTCCATCAAAAAATCAAACAATGGGAGAAGGATTGAACTTCAAATATTTTACTAAGTACAACTGTCTTGGGAAGGGATTTATCTATTGACATTAATTTATTAGATCTACTTATTATGTATTAGTTTTTCAGGTAATGTGATATGCAGTTATCACTTTAAATATAAAAATTATTGCTTGTAAAACAACAATAATAAAATAGTAAAATGTCTTTAATTTTAGCAACAAAAAAATTGTAATGAATCTTATATATGACCTTTCCTATGAAAATTGGACTATTTTATGTTTGGTTGGTTGCTTCGTTACATCCTTTCATTACTAAATTATATAATTAATTAGGTACAAAAACATAAACTTTGTGGTAAGGGTCATAATTTACAAAAAATTAAAGACAAAAATAATAGTATTGGACGCAAACACCAAGCTTGGACGGAAAAATATCACCTAAAATTCAAAACATTTTTATTTGCAGTCAATATAGAGCCAAAATAGTTGTGTTACTCGTTTTGATGGCCGCATGGTCTAACGCGCTACTCTCATATATATTATTATATTATTATTTAGCACCGCGTCTTACTACCCGTTCGGGTTATACGCTTAAGTACTAATTACACTAATGGATTAGGAATTGGAAAGGTTGAATATAGAGGAAGTGAACCCGCATTGCGTGAGGAGAGTGGAAAACCATTTAGGAAAAACCACCCCCAGTTCACCCGACCGAGATTCGAACCTCGATCTCCCCGTCCTCAGTGGTCTGGCTCAACATGACTGGCGCGTTAGCCAACTACGCCACGGAGGCGGTTACTCTCATAGTAGACTAGACTGTCGATGACGGGGAGATTGTGGTTTGAATCTCACTTTGGTGTACTGAAGGTTTTTACGAAATGATTTTCAACTCTCCTTCAACTCAAATGCGAGTATTGGTCCTCTAAATATAGCCTTCCTAATCCTTTAAAAAATTAGCGTATAGCCCGAACATTTAGTAAGACCCCGTTCTAAAAAAAAAAGTTAAGCTATGTGTATTTTCATTAACTCGCGTATTACTTCTCTTACTATTACCAAGTTGTATTATCATAATTAATCATTTTAATATTTGATATAGATAACTTATAAATGACTATTTTAATATAAAACTATTTAAAGAAGCCTTACACTTTTCATTGCATATTTTTAAATTAAAAGCGGTCAATCTTAAAAATAATATATTCATTAATCACAGATGAAGAGAAGCTGGTGTAGCCATAGATAAACTCTATCACTTCTTTCCTTTGCTTATTTTTAGTTTCAAATAAATTAGGATAGAGATAAGTTAGTTTCTTATTCATATTTTTATATAATCAGATGGGTAAAAGACGGTGAAAGTTATATACTATTAATAAAAAAATTAAAAAATATGGATGGTTTTCTGAAAATGACAAATATAAAATTCGATCCTTGCAATCCATTTAAGTGGTTATATAAACAATGCCCTTTTTAATGATTTATTTTCAGTTTGAACTTAATTTTATTTAAGATAAGAAAAATTTCATATATAAATGATTTTCTACTTAGTTGAATAGTGATTTCTTATTCATTTCTGGATTTTTTCATACTTTTAGTGGCTATTTTATTATATTATTTCTAATAAAACCTCTAACTTTATAGTTTAAGTAAAAACAAATAACCTAGAGAAAAATGTCATAAACAAAAACAGCTGAAATTATTTGCAGAGCACTCATCGGGAGTGGATATAATATATGTTTATATATATAAACAATAACATTGTGTTCACTTACAAATTGAAACCATGAATTTCATGGTTATCACTCTAGAATTAGTGACACGAGTGGGCATGGAGAATGTTTAGCATTATATATGTTTTCTGCGATTAGAAATACGTAAACATTTTATCTGCTGCTCCATAGCTAAGATACTATTTTCACTTCCATCTACCACCATGCCCTCATATTACAGCGTCCCCTCTCCTATAAATAATATCCCACGGCGACCTAATACCATTATGAACAATACACTTAACCTTAATGGAGGTAACTTCTGAAATATTGGAGTCCTGAAGCTTTTTCATCTTGTCAAAACAAAGCCACCTATATTTTCCTTGACAAATGAATCACAACTCCCCACCCCACTCCTTCCTCCCCTCTATTCCTAATCCTACCCTCCTTCTAATCCCATATTAAAGCTACACGCAATGAATGTGTTCTTTGTTGTCATTCGTGAAAGCATGAGAATTTCATTAATCACCCGAGTGGGGTACTAAAAGTATAACAAACTATTATGAAATCTCGATGTTTAATGTCAAGGTTTGACATCAATATTCGAAGAAGGATAGAAACATCCCCCTTACCCCTTCAACTCTATTTTAGCTGTTAGAAATAAATCAATTATAATTCTCGTTTTCAGGTGTAGGTCCAACAAAGGCTTTGTACAGTGCATTCAGAAGTTGTTGGGATTTATTTGACCTTTGTGAAATACAATATCTCTACTTTTAAGTATCAACTAATTTTATTATTGTTGCTTCACTAATATTGGCTAAAATAGTTAAAGAGTTTATATATTTAGATATATTTCAAAGGCTCTTTTTTTACTTTACTTTGGGCTATTTGCACATTTCATTGATGAGGTAGTTAAATATGAAAAAGGTAGAAACAAGTGAATGTTTTTCAATTAACGTAGAAGAAGAGCAGTGAACCATTTAGAAAAAATTGCCACAGCCAGTTCGGTTATGATTCAAGCACCAAACTTTCCGTCACGGCAAATCAAACTAAGCCTAGCTATTGGATAAGTATAGTAAAATTTGGAATATGACTAGCACAGGAGGCTAAATAATAAAAACAGAAAGCCCCCTTTATAAAGGCTTTATTGCATTTTCTAAGCAGAAATAATATATCAAATGAGAACATACAATATAACTTAGCTTAGGAGAGTGTACCTGATAGTATACATCCATACTTTAATTTTATAACTTAAGTAGACATAGAGTATAGCAGAATAAACCATTTAACAAACATAAACATTTTTGACAGCCCCATCGAGAATAAATCAATAGTCCTTGTTATATTTGTGATCGGCTACTCCATCAACTTTGTGACCTGAAGGAACAGAATAACTTCATTATTTAAGGAGTGAGTATACTAGCCGACAAAGATATGAACTAAAACCAATAACCTTGAAGAAGAAAATATCATCATTTTGATTAATTTTGGCAGTAGATTCATAGTTTTAAAGTAAGTTCTGATACTAAATAAATTAATATATTGTGATAATATTTTTTTATTTATATATTATAATATAATAGTTTTACAAATCAAATCTACATCCTTTCATAATGATGAAGTAATTATCGTGTAATTATCGCAATATATTGTTAATATAGTCGAATCTCGCAGATTATGGTGGGAATAACATGCAGTGCTAATGTAGAAACCTATAAATGCGTTCAGGATATTGACTGGTAATCCCAATCGGAAGACCTTGATGCTGATAGGAGGATAATATTATGATGAAATTGAAAGAAATAGGGTGTAATGAGGTGGACTGGATAGATCTAGCTCACTTTATAGTTCCTAATGCCATAGAGTAAGTGAGTTAGTAAGTTCAAAAGTTAAGGATGCTGTTACACATATCAGTTGTATCTGTTCCAATTTATCCTTTTTGTGTATACCTCAATTTTTCTTACGAATGGACATTTAGAGCAACTATTATAAATTCAAATTATATTTTAT